>JAGFBZ010000623.1:280000-422646 GCA_018398805.1 Hirundichthys speculiger | reverse complement strand
CTCCTCCCCTTTTGGCCACAGCGGAGGGATCCGCATGACTGGTTCGGCGCTAACGATCGTGTCTACGGCAGCTCGTGAGGGCGGAAACATACCTGAACCTGCGTCACCGCCGCGTCACCGCTCCGAACCGAACCGAACCGAAACCGTCAAAAACACGCAGAACCGTCTGACAGAACCCGGTCCAGTCCGGGACTAAAATAAAGACGACGAAAAACCCGTCCGCCGCGTCACACCTGTCGGCCGCCGCGCGCTCAGGTGATCGTGCGCAGGTGGTCGCTTCCGCGTTAGCATTAGCATGAAGCCGCCGCAGCTCCTCGACCCGGAAACACGCAGCAAACCTACCATCCTGAACGGTCTCCGGGCGTTAGTGTCGCGTCTCAGAGGGTCTCCGTGCTGCCTCCGCGTTCCCGTCCCCCGCAGCTGCCGCTAGCAGGCCGCCATGTCCGTCCGCGGAGGCTACAGCGAGGAATGGAACCGCCGACCTGCCGGGGAGCACATCCCGCTGCTGAGCGGCTCCGCCTCTGCGGAGCATGCGCACTGACGGCCTCCCTTTGAGCTCCTTAAATCAGAATATTATTGGAGTATTTTTAGAATACCGACGCGAAACAAAGTCAGCAACGCGCAGTTATCGTTTAAATTAAATTTCATTTTTCACCAGTACAGGAATGAAGCAAAGGAAATGTTTCATCAGAAAAAAAAAAAAAAACCCACAAATGGACTGCACGTATACTGTTATAATTATATTATATTTTAAACAAAAACTTCTGTCACATTTTATTCACATTAGAACCCAGAAAACATAACTGAGGGATGCACCATCCAAAAAAAGAGAAAGATGAAAGGGTGGACCTGGACTGTTACACGTCTACATCATAGAGTGTAGAAGAACAACTGGACAAACCCCCTGTGACGTCACACAAAGTCATGACTTTAAATGTTGAAATTATACAACAAAAGCCTCATTTTTGCAGGGCATCTTACAAAACGTTCCATTTTACAACCTATGTTTGTGTTTTTTTAAATGTGAGAATGTGATAGTATGGCTGTAGGGATGTGGTATTATATCAGATCTAGACGAGGTTGTTTACACCCAACACTGCACAAAACAACCACATTCTGTTATATATAAACATATAAATGTAACTCTATTGCAGATGTAACTGTTATACTGGACAGCAGTGAATCAGTCCCTCAGTAGTGGATAATCTGCCTGTTGGGGGCGGGGGGGGGGGGGGGGGGGGGGGGCTGCAACTGAGCCTGAATGTTCTGCTCTGTTGTCTCCTGAGGCCAGGAGGAGGGGTCACCAGGGGTCTGTGGTGGGAGGGGTCTGTGGTGGGGGTGGGAGGGTGGGAGGGGGGGGGGGGGTGTGGTGGGAGGGAGGGGGGAGGGGAGGGGTGGAGTGGGGGGGGAGGGGGGGGAGGGGGGTGAGAGGGGGAGAGGTGGAGGGGTGGGGGGGATGGGGGGGGGGAGGGGGTGGGGGGTGGGGTGGGAGAGGGGTTGGTGTGGTGGGAGGGGGTGGGTGGAGGTGGAGGGGTCTGTGGGGGTGGGAGGGGTGTGGATGGAGGGTGGTGGGGGTGGTGGGGAGGGAGTGGGAGGGGTCTGTGTGGGGTGGTGAGTGGGAGGGGTCTGTGGTTGGAGGGGTGTGGTGAGGGGGGTGTGTGTGGGAGGGGGGGTGGGAGGGGTTAGGGGTGGGAGGGGTCTGTGTGGGGGTGGGGTCTGTGATGGGGGTGGGAGGGGGGTCTGTGATGGGGGTGGGAGGGGGTCTCTGGTGGGATGGGAGGGGTCTGAGGTGATGTCACCAGTCAGGCAGTGGTGTTTTGCAGTGTTCTGGATGGGAGGGGGGGGGGGGGGGGGTGTTTGTTTCCTCTGCAGGGATTCCAGTCAGAGACACTGCAGACTCCTGAGCAGAGAAGCAGCCGTTATGAAGCATCAGTTCACTGAAGGGGGGGGGGGGGGGGGGGGGGGGGGGGGGGGGGGGGGGTGGGGGGGGGGGGGGGGGGGGGTCATAAAAAGACTGTTTGTGCAGGAATCTCCTCCTGGGTCGCCACAAACGAACGTTAAAGCTGATTCACGTACAGAACCAGAACCAGATCCAGATCCAGATCCAGATCCAGATCCAGAACCAGATCCAGATCCAGATCCAGATCCAGAACCAGAACCAGAACCAGATCCAGATCCAGAACCAGATCCAGAACCAGATCCAGATCCAGATCCAGATACAGATCCAGATACAGAACCAGATCCAGATCCAGATCCAGATCCAGAACCAGATCCAGATCCAGATCCAGATCCAGATCCAGAAACGCTGCCGTCTGCTCATCTGACCTCAGGAAGACCTGGACGGACCCTCCCTGACGCCACCTGTTGGCTGAACTTCAGCAGAACCCAAAGTCCAGTTCTACAGCGACCCACATCACCCCTGTTCATAATCTACACTGTGTTCATGTGGGGGGGGGGGGGGGGGGGGGGATTCAGGTGTGTACAGGTGTGACTGCAGCACCTGTCCCCCGCCCACACAGCCTCTCTTTCAGGGAAGGTCCTGGATCCTTCAGCCAGACGATGCTGTTGGTCTCCTGTGGGTCACGTGCACCCCCCCCCCCCCCCCTTTCATTCAGCAGCTTCTGTTCATTCAGCATCTGCTGCCAGCAGAGGAGTGGGAGGAGGAGGGGGAGGAGGGGGGAGGAGGAGGAGGAGGGGGGGGGGGGGGGAGTCTTATGAATGAAACCAGGCTGCTGACGTCAATGGGGACCGCTTGACGCATGAGTCACGTGTTTGTTTGAGGGGTGGCGGAGGCAGAGGTGCAGAAACAGACGATCCAGGAGCTGAACGGAGGAGAAGAGAGGAGAGCAGCGACTAACATCTGCACCGCAGAGAGGAGGACAACAAACAAACAAACAAACAAACAACAACAGCATCAGAAACAACAGCAGCGGCCACGCACCGCAGGCTCCGTGCACCACAGCGGGATTTCCGAGGAGAGAACCTGGGATCCCCGCAGCCCCCGCCCACCCGCCACAGTAAGTGTCCTCCTGCTCTCCTCCTCCTCCTCATCATCATCACAAGTAATTATCAATGACATAATCAGCGAATCAGCACATCCAGAAGAAGCATAAGCAGCAGCATAGCAGCAGCGATCAGCATATAATCACCAAATCATAATCCCATCATCATCACATCATCACATCCATCATCATCATCACATAATCATCAATTCATAATCAATCATCATCCACATCATGCACCATCATCATCATCATCACCATCGTCATCATCAATCACCCATCCCCATCATCATCAATCATCATCTCATATCAGCAATCATCATAACCATTCATCATCCATCAATCATTCACAGCACATCTCATCACCCCATCAACCATTCATCGTCATAGCATCGCATCGCATCAATCTCATCATAATCATAATCATCATCATCATAATCACATCACCATCATCATCATCAGCATCATCACACCATCATCATCACCATCATCATCATCTTCACCAGCATCACAAATCAGAGCACCAGCCATCATAATCATCATCACCATTCAGCATCATCATCAGCAGCAGCATCACCAGAAGCACATCAATCCAGCATTATCATAATCATCATAATAAGCATCAATCATCATCATCATCATCACCATCCATAATCAATCATAATCACCATTCATCGTCATTCATCATCATCATATCATCATCACCCCCCATTCATCATCATCATCATCAATCATCATCACATCATCACATCATCACCATCATCACACATCACCAATCATCACCACCATCATCATCATCATCACCAGGCACATCATCATCATCATCATCATCACCACCATCATCATCATCAGCAGCATCATCAGAAGATCGCAGAAGAAGCAGCAGAAGGAAGAAGACATCAGAAGAATCAGCAGCAGCAGTAATAAGCAGTCATCAAAGCAGGCAGTCACCAGCATCAGCAATCAGGCAAAGATTCAGCACCATAATCAGCACCATCACCATCACAAGGGAAGCATCATCAAATCGAACCATCATCATCTCCACAAATCAACATAATCATCCATCATCATCATCATCAATCATCATCACACAGCATCATCATCACATCATTATCATCCATCATCATCATCATCATCATCATCACCATCATCATCATCATCATCACATCAATCTCATCATCCAACAGCACCATCACATCATCATCACCACCAGCAGCATCATCACCATCAAGTCATCATCATCACAGCATCATCATCATCATCATCATTATCATCATCATCATCATCATCATCATCATCACCATCACCATCATCATCATCAGCGTCATCGTCATCACCATCATCATCATCATCATCATCATTACCATCATCATTATCATCATCATCAGCATCACCATCGTCATCGTCATCGTCATCATCACCATCATCATCATCACCATCATCATCATCACCATCACTATCATCACCATCATCATCATCACCATCACTATCATCACCATCATCATCATCATCATCATCATAATCACCATCATCATCATCACCACCGTCATCGTCATCGTCATCGTCATCGTCATCATCACCATCACCAGGGGGGAGGGGGAGGAGGTGGAGGGAGGGAGATCATCATCATCTCCAGCTCCTCCTGTCTGTGGTGAAGCAGGGAGCGCTCACGTCCGCGGCCGTCTGGGGGGAGATGCACACTCACTTTATTAATTAGTGTGACAGCCCAGGAGACGGACGAGCCCGGTGGAGCTCTCTGGCTCTGCAGCTCAGTGTCTCCTGGAGATGGTCTACAGAGAGGAAGAGTCTGAGTGGAGTTCTGAGTGGAGGTCTGGGTGGAGGTCCGGGTGGATAGTTATCAGCATAGTGATCAGCATAGTTATTAGCATAGTTATTAGCATAGTGATCAGCATAGTTATTAGCATAGTGATCAACATAGTTATTAGCATAGTCATCAGCATAGTTATCAGCATAGTGATCAGCATAGTTATTAGCATAGTTATTAGCATAGTGATCAGCATAGTTATTAGCATAGTGATCAACATAGTTATTAGCATAGTCATCAGCATAGTTATCAGCATAGTGATCAGCATAGTTATTAGCATAGTGATCAGCATAGTTATTAGCATAGTGATCAGCATAGTTATTAACATAGTTATTAGCATAGTGATCAGCATAGTTATCAGCATAGTGATCAGCATAGTTATTAGCATAGTTATTAGCATAGTGATCAGCATAGTTATTAGCATAGTGATCAACATAGTTATTAGCATAGTCATCAGCATAGTTATCAGCATAGTGATCAGCATAGTTATTAGCATAGTGATCAGCATAGTTATTAGCATAGTGATCAGCATAGTTATTAGCATAGTTATTAGCATAGTGATCAACATAGTTATTAGCATAGTGATCAGCATAGTTATCAGCATAGTGATCAACATAGTTATTAACATAGTTATTAGCATAGTGATCAGCATAGTTATTAACAGTTATTAGCATAGTTATCAGCACAGTTATCAGCATAGTGATCAGCATAGTCATTAGCACAGCAGTGATCAGCATAGTCATCAGCACAGTTATCAGCATAGTGATCAGTATAGTTATTAACATAGTTATTAGCATAATGATCAACATAGGTATCAGCATAGTGATCAGCACGGTTATCAGCATAGTTATCAGCACAGTTATCAGCATAGTGATCAGCATAGTTATCAGCATAGTGATCAGCATATTTATTAGCATAGTGATCAGCATAGTTATTAGCATAGAGATCAGCATAGGTATTAGCACAGCAGTGATCAGCATAGTTATAGGCATATTGATCAGCATAGGTATCAGCATAGTGATCAGCATATTTATTAGCATAGTTATCAGCACAGTTATCAACATAGTGATCAGCATAGTTATAAGCAAAGTGATCAGCATAGGTATTAACGTAGTTATTAGCATAGCGATCAGCATAGTTATTAGCACAGCAGTGATCAGCATAGTTATAAGCATATTGATCAGCATAGGTATCAGCATAGTGATCAGCATGGTTATCAGCATAATGATCAGCACGGTTATCAGCATAATGATCAGCATAGTTATTAGCATAGTTATCAGCATAGTTATCAGCATAGTTATCAGCATAGTGATCAGCATATTTATTAGCATAGTTATCAGCATAGTTATTGGCAAAGTGATCAGCATAGTTATCAGTATAGAGATCAGCATAGGTATTAGCAAAGTGATCAGCATAGTTATCAGCACAGTTATCAGCATAGTGATCAGCATAGTTATCAGCATAGTTATCAGCATAGTGATCAGCATATTTATTAGCATAGTTATCAGCATAGTTATTGGCAAAGTGATCAGCATAGTTATCAGTATAGAGATCAGCATAGGTATTAGCATAGTGATCAGCATAGTTATTAGCATACTGATCAGCATAGTTATCAGCACAGTTATCAGCATAGTGATCGGCATAGTTATCAGCATAGTGATCAGCATATTTATTAGCATAGTGATCAGCATAGTTATTAGCATAGAGATCAGCATAGTTATTAGCACAGCAGTGATCAGCATAGTTATAAGCATATTGATCAGCATAGGTATCAGCATAGTGATCAGCACGGTTATCAGCATAGTGATCAGCATAGTTATTAGCATAGTGATCAGCATAGTTATCAGCACAGTTATCAGCATAGTGATCAGCATAGTTATCAGCATAGTGATCAGCATTTTTATTAGCATAGTGATCAGCATAGTTATCAGCATAGTTATCAGCATAGTGATCAGCATATTTATTAGCATAGTTATCAGCACAGTTATCAACATAGTGATCAGCATAGTCATTAGCACAGCAGTGATCAGCATAGTCATCAGCACAGTTATCAGCATAGTGATCAGTATAGTTATTAACATAGTTATTAGCATAGTGATCAGCATAGTTATCAGCATAGTGATAAACATAGTTATTAACATAGTTATTAGCATAGTGATCAGCATAGTTATTAGCATAGTTATCAGCACAGTTATCAGCATAGTGATCAGCATAGTCATTAGCACAGCAGTGATCAGCATAGTGATCAGCACGGTTATCAGCATAGTCATCAGCATAGTCATCAGCACAGCAGTGATCAGCATAGTGATCAGCACGGTTATCAGCATAGTGATCAGCATAGTCATTAGCACAGCAGTGATCAGCATAGTGATCAGCACGGTTATCAGCATAGTCATCAGCATAGTCATCAGCACAGCAGTGATCAGCATAGTGATCAGCACGGTTATCAGCATAGTGATCAGTATAGTTATTAACATAGTTATTAGCATAGTGATCAACATAGTTATCAGCATAGTGATCAGCATAGTTATAAGCAAAGTGATCAGCATAGGTATTAGCGTAGTTATTAGCATAGCGATCAGCATAGTTATTAGCACAGCAGTGATCAGCATAGTTATAAGCATATTGATCAGCATAAGTATCAGCATAGTTATCAGCACGGTTATCAGCATAGTGATCAGCATAGTTATTAGCATACTGATCAGCATAGTTATCAGCACAGTTATCAGCATAGTGATCAGCATAGTTATCAGCATAGTGATCAGCATATTTATTAGCTTAGTGATCAGCATAGTTATTAGCATAGAGATCAGCATAGTTTTTAGCAGAGCAGTGATCAGCATAGTTATAAGCATATTGATCAGCATAGGTATCAGCATAGTGATCAGCACGGTTATCAGCATAGTTATCAGCACAGTTATCAGCATATTGATCAGCATAGGTATCAGCATAGTGATCAGCACGGTTATCAGCATAGTTATCAGCACAGTTATCAGCATAGTGGTCAGCATGGTTATTAGCATAGTTATCACCATAGTGATCAGCATAGTTATAAGCACAGCAGAGATCAGCACAGTTATCAGCATAGTGATCAGCATAGTTATTAGCATAATTATTAGCATAGTTATCAGTATAGTGATCAGCATAGTTATAAGGAAAGTGATCAGCGTAGTTATCAGTAAAGTTATTAGCATAGTGATCAGCATAGTCATTAGCATAGTTATCAGCATAGTCATCAGCATAGTCATCAGCACAGTTATCAGCATAGTGATCAGCATAGTTATTAGCACAGCAGAGATCAGCATAGTCACCAGCACAGTTATCAGCATAGTGATCAGCATAGTTATTAGCATAATTATTAGCATAGTTATCAGCATAGTGATCAGCATAGTTATAAGCAAAGTGATCAGCATAGTGATCAGCATAGTTATTACCGGAGTGATCAGCATAGTTATTAGTATAGTTATCAGCATAGTGATCAGCATAGTTATTAGCATAGTAATCAGCATGGTTATTGGTATAGTTATTAGCAGAGTGATCAGCATAGTTATAAGGAAAGTGATCAGCATAGTTATTAGTAAAGTTATTAGCATAGTGATCAGCATAGTGATAAGCATAGTGATCAGCATAGTTATTGGTATAGTTATTAGCAGAGTGATCAGCATAGTTATAAGGAAAGTGATTAGCATAGTTATTAGTAAAGTTATTAGTAAAGTTATTAGCATAGTGATCAGCATAGTTATTAGCATAGTGATCAACTGATTATTAAAATCTGTTCAAAGTCCATCAGAAAAGTGTTGAAACTGTCTTCTTCTTCTCTGCATTTATTTTGGCTGAAGATCCTTGAGAACAGTGGTTGATGCCACCTAGTGGTCAGCAATGTTCATCATTTAAAATCATTAAAATCAAAACAAACTTTTTTAAAGTATAAACAGAATTTGGATTCTAAATCTTCTCTCCTGGACTGATTTTATAAACTTTTTTCATAGAAAATGTGTGAAACATGGAAAACACTGCGTATTTAAATGTGTTCATAGATTAACGGATGGTAAATACCGTTTCCACAGATGGAAACACTGACCGTCTGCTTGTGTTCCTCCTGCAGACGTCTCCGTCTGAGCTCGCCGTGGTCATGGCGGCTCACCGTCACGCCTCAAGTGTCCTTCCTCTCCTGGTCCTCCTCACGTCCCTGTCACTCCTCCATCTGTCCACCTCAGACCCCCTCACCCATGGAGACGGAGATCGTCCACACGGGGGCGCCGTCCCCGGACCTGCTGGGTCTGGAGATGAGGACAGAAGGCCGGAGGAGAGGTCGTCCATCCGGACGGAGGAGGACGAGGACGAAGAGGAGCTCTTCAAGGACGTCGATCCCAGGAAGCTGGCTGCCGTCCTGCTGGAGGCGCTGAATCGCTCGCAGGTGGAGAGGAGGACGGAGGAGGACGGAGACGACGGGACGGAAGAAGAGATGAGGGCCGAGAGGAGGGAGGTGGGAAAAGACGAGGAGCACCAGGAGAGACAGAGAGACGGACGGCAGGAGTTAGAGCTGCTGATGGCGTCACGGGCCAAGCAAAGAGAGGAGGAAGAGGAGCGGAGGAAGGCCCTGGAGGAGGAGGAGAAGATGACCGAGAGGGTGACCAGCCGCACCATCAGCCAGACGGTCCAGAACCCGAACAGCTCCGCTGGAACGGCAGAACCCGGAGCGACGCCTCAACCGGGGGAGGAGGAGGAGCAGCTCAGCCCCGAGGAGCTGAAGAGCCTGGAGACCATGATGAAGGAGTTCCCACGTCTGAACGTCAAACGGGAGGACGGCTCGCAGCAGAAGCAGAGGGGGAGCAGAGCCTTCAGCAGCTTCAACGACGTCGAGCCCGCCTTCAAGGGCAGCGCCCTCGCCTGGTCCAAGAAGAAGCTCAAGTGGCAGGAGGAGACGCAGAAGGCCCTGCACCTCCCGACGTTCAGAGGAGGCAACGCCGTAGATGAAGGGAAATATCCAGAGCAGGAGGTGACAGGAGGCGATGACCTGGAGGAGGAGGAGGAGCTTGGTCCAGAGGAGGAGGAGGAGCTCAGTCCAGAGGAGGAGGAGGCTCAGGCCAAGGTGGAGCAGGAGGAGATGATGAGGCAGGCAGCGGAGGCTCGGAAGGCCAAGATGGAGGAAGAGAAGCTGGCCGACATCGCCTCAGACATGCTGCTGCGCTACATGGTCAAGCAGAACCACGGCGACAGGAGGTCCGGCTCGTCTCCGACCAGCGCCGCCGAGGACAAGAGGTCCGACGAGGAGCAGGAGCTCCCGGAGGAGAACGACATCGACCCCCAGACCATCGACAAGCTCATCGAGATCTCCAGCAAGCTCCACCTCCCCGCCGACGACGTGGTGGACATCATCACCGACGTGGAGAAGAAGAAGCGGAAGGACGCTCCGGCGGAGACGGCGTCCCCGTGGCGGCGTCCCGCGGCGCCGCTTTCCTCCTCGTTCCTTCCAGCCAGTCAGAACAGCTTCCCCGTCTCCAGGCAACCGTCTCCCGCCTCCAACCTCCTCAAGACCTGGTTTCAGGAGAAAAACAAACTCAAATCGGACGATTTCCAGAAGAAGCTTTCAAAACCTCTGCTGGTCGGTCACAGTTTCTGGCCCAAACCGGAGCGCCGGCTCAAGCCCTCCAAGCCCGTGTGGACTGGATACCCCCTTTACCCCTACACCTACCCCTCCTTCCCACAGAAGACCCCCCTCCTGGACTACTACCCCGTCTACCTGCCCCCCGTCCGCAGGCCCAGACCAGACCCCATTTTCTACCTCCCTAAACCGGCCCCCCCCCTCAACAACTTCATGGACGACCCCTACGTCTTTCCCCCCAGGAGGCGGTACCACAGCTGGGTCCAGCCCCAGCTCAGGAGGCCCCCCCCGGGCCTCCAGCGCAAGGCCTTCTACGGCAGCTACCCCGCCCCCAAACCGCGGCCGCCTCCCCGGTCACCCCCGATCCCGGCTCGGCAGAGGCCGCTCCACGACCCGGTTACGGGACCTTCAGGGACCAGGAGCAGGGACGAGGACCTGGAGAGGTTCCTACAGCTGATCCTCAGGGAGCGTCCTCAGAGGATGGACTGAAGGAGGTAGAGGAGGACAGAGGGAACAGTGGACGGAGGGAGGGAGTCACGAGCAGAAAACTAGAACTGATCTGATTTTGTTGGTTTTTGTTTTGTTTAAAAGTGTTTTTTTTATTTTTATTTTAGCGTTGGGATGAATGTGGTCTGTTGGAAAAACTTAGCATCATGCTACAGCATCCCAGCGTTCCCAGTCAGGACATTTCTGATGCCAGTAAAGGAGGATGAGTCGGATGAATCGTTATCTGTAATGAGATGATGAAACGGCAGAATTGTTAACAGACGTGTTTGATTAGATAATCTAATCTAATCTAATCTAATCTAATCTAATCTAATCTAATCTAATATAATATAATATAATATAATATAATATAATATAATATAATATAATATAATATAATATAATATAATATATCACAGATAGTCATCAGATTTTTTTGAAAAAAAAAATTTGGTCGTTAAAAAATTTGGTCGTAAAAATTACAAATTTTGCAAAAAAAATCACAAAATATTATCGTAAAACTGAAGCTCTTGTCGTATGATCACAACTTTTTAAAAAAGTTTTTACCAAATTGGAACTTTAAATCTTGTTAAATCTGGACAAAAATCCCGACAATTTTACGACTTTGTTGCAAAATTGTGAATTTTGCAAAATCGCAACTTTTTTGTCTTAAAATTAAAAATGCTGTAAAATCTACATAAAACCACAGCTTTATGTTGCAAAATTGTGAATTTTGTATAAATATAACTTTATGTCCTATAATGGATTTTGTCGTAAAATCACACATTTTGTGACATTGTACGGTTTTAATTTATAGTTACGAACTTTTGTTGTGATGATCACTAATCACAGTAATTACATAAAATTAGTCCTCATGTCCATAAATCGGGACCCTGAGATGTTTCGGTCTTCATTAACAGGATGCACCTTTCTGCCACTAAAACAGTTTTAAAATGAAACCCAGCGCCCCAAACCGAAGGGCAGCGGGAGCCACGCCGGCGCCAGATAACGACTCGATGACTCATTCTTTTGCATCACTTCATGCAGCTTGTTGCCATGGCGCCAACCTCTGTGTGGCGGTCTCCTCCAGCTGAGGTCTGCGGAGGAACATGCGGCTGTGATTCTGACAGAAAACTCAAACTCTCAGACACACGGTTGCCTTTATTAAAAAAACAAAAAACAAAGATGAATGATTGGTCCAAGCTGCTGGCAGTCCTGTGATTGGCTGGTTTGGTTTGTATCAAACTGATGAGCGTTTATGAGACATGTTGTCTGACTGCATGTGGAGGATTTAGCTCCATGTTCCTTGTTTCTGTGGCATCTGTGACGGGGGTCGGCCGTGGTTTTGTGTTTGGGAGCTGGATCCAGACTCCGACACTGTGGCGTTCCTCTCATGGCGGTTCATGCTCTTATTCCAGCCCTCGGCACCCTGGTCTCCATCGGTACCCTGGTCTCCATCGGTACCCTGGTCTCCATCGGTACCCTGGTCTTTATCGGTACCCTGGTCTCTATCAGTACCCTGGTCTCCATCGGTACCCTGGTCTCCATCAGTAGTCTGGTCTCCATCGGTACCCTGGTGTCCATCTGTACCCTGGTGTCCATCGGTACCCTGGTCTCTATCGGTACCCTGGTCTCTATCGGTACCCTGGTCTCCATCAGTAGTCTGGTCTCCATCGGTACCCTGGTGTCCATCGGTACCCTGGTCTCCACCAGTACCCTGGTCTCTATCGGTACCCTGATCTCCACCGGTACCCTGGTCTCCATCGGTACCCTGGTCTCCATCGGTACCCTGGTGTCCATCTGTACCCTGGTCTCTATCGGTACCCTGGTCTCCATCGGTACCCTGGTCTCCATCGGTACCCTGGTCTCCATCGGTACCCTGGTCTCTATCGGTACCCTGGTCTCCATCGGTACACTGGTGTCCATTGGTACCCTGGTCTCCATCAGTAGACTGGTCTCCATCGGTACCCTGGTCTCCATCGGTACCCTGGTCTCCATCGGTACCCTGGTCTCCATCAGTAGTCTGGTCTCCATCGGTACCCTGGTGTCCATCAGTACCCTGGTCTCCATCAGTAGTCTGGTCTCCATCAGTAGTCTGGTCTCCATCGGTACCCTGGTCTCTATCGGTACCCTGGTCTCCATCGGTACCCTGGTTTCCATCGGTACCCTGGTCTCCATCGGTAACCTGATCTCCATCGGTAACCTGATCTCCATCTGTACCCTGTTCTCTATCGGTACCCTGATCTCCATCTGTACCCTGGTCTCCATCGGTACCCTGGTCTCCATCGGTACCCATGGTTTCCATCGGTACCCTGGTCTCCATCGGTACCCTGGTCTCCATCGGTACCCTGGTCTCCATCGGTACCCTGGTGTCCATCGGTACCATGGTCTCCATCGGTACCCTGGTCTCCATCGGTACCCTGGTCTCCATCGGTACTCTGGTGTCCATCGGTACCCTGGTCTCCATCAGTAGTCTGGTCTCCATCGGTACCCTGGTGTCCATCGGTACCCTGGTCTCCATCGGTACCCTGGTCTTCATCGGTACTCTGGTCTCCATCAGTACCCTGGTCTCTATCGGTACCCTGGTCTCCATCGGTACTCTGCTGTCCATCGGTACCCTGGTCTCCATCGGTACTCTGGTGTCCATCGGTACCCTGGTCTCCATCAGTAGTCTGGTCTCCATCGGTACCCTGGTCTTCATCGGTACTCTGGTCTCCATCAGTACCCTGGTCTCTATCGGTACCCTGGTCTCTATCGGTACCCTGGTCTCCATCGGTACCCTGGCCTCCATCGGTACCCTGGTCTCCATCGGTACCCTGGTCTCCATCGGTACCCTGGTCTCCATCGGTACCCTGGTGTCCATCGGTACCCTGGTCTCTATCGGTACCCTGGTCTCCATCGGTACCCTGGTCTCTATCGGTACCCTGGTCTCTATCGGCACCCTGGTGTCCATCGGTACCCTGGTCTCCATCGGTACCCTGGTCTCCATCGGCACCCTGGTCTCCATCAGTAGTCTGGTCTCTATCGGTACCCTGATCTTTATCGGTACCCTGGTCTCCATCGGCACCCTGGTCTCCATCAGTAGTCTGGTCTCTATCGGTACCCTGATCTTTATCGGTACCCTGGTCTCCATCGGCACCCTGGTCTCCATCAGTAGTCTGGTCTCTATCGGTACCCTGATCTCTATCGGTACCCTGGTCTCCATCGGTACCCTGATCTCTATCGGTACCCTGGTCTCCATCGGTACCCTGGTGTCCATCGGTACCCTGGTCTGTAGATGCTTTTCCTCTGAACTTGAACGGACTCTGAGAACCAGGACGGGAGTTTTCTGTCTCTTGGCAGCCAGGACCGAACCAAGACCTGCACCTGGACCTTGACTAGGGCATGAACCGAAGGGAAGATGAGGGAGTCCTAAACCGGTTTTAGCACCTTTTTTTCACCATCCGTTGACTTGTGGGTCAGATGAAGGCGGGAGGTGGAGATTAGATGTGTCTGCACGTTTCTGTATACTTGCATCAAAAAAAAAAAAGCCTTTTTCTGGAGATGAACAAGCATTTACGTAAAACGAATAAAAAAATGTAAAAGATAAAGAAGCAATGAGGTGAGACGCCTCAGAAGCAGAGAGTGAATGTTCGTGCTCTTTCACCTGTACAGTGTTGCAACCATCTCAATAAACATGCAGGATGGAAACGTGTCAGTGACTACTGCTGTAGCGACACACTAATATCGCGATACGATACACGATATTCGGCTACGATATATATCGATATTCATCTTACGATACATTTACATCATTTTCCGAAAGATTTTAAAGGGATAAAGTGATTTTGGTGACATCTTGTGAGTGTTCCAGTGACTTTGTTTGAATTAATTGAACTGAAAGCATCAATTACACATTATATGGCTGACAGGCAGCCAATGCTAATGCTAATGCTAATGCTGGACAAAATGAATAAAAGATTTGTTGAGAAAAATAGTTTCTTTTTTTATTTAAACAGTGCAAATTGTTGCTTGCAAGCTTTTAAAGGTGGGACACGGGGGTTTTGGAAGGAGCTTAGAATATCGATACCCGCGTCTGTAAAAGCTATACTCGATAAAATATCGATATATATCGCAGAATCGATAAAACCGCTCAGCTCTAACTATTACAGCAGCGCTTCAGAGGACGCGGTGGAACATTAACGTTAAAGTTTTACGTTTTCCTTTATCTGGTGTCAAGAAGACAAACACATGGTGTTGATTGTCTCAGTCCAGGAATGTCATTCAAATGTGTTTAGGTCATAAAAACCTGAAGCAGCAGGAGGTTAAAGGTAACAAAGCTGAGGACTCACAGTTGTTAATAAACAGCCAGCATTCCTACAGGCAATAAAGTTTAGTTTTAAAGAATCCTCTGAGATAATTATGTAAATGCTAACAGCCTGGAAACAAACGTTCTAGCTGGAGGATCATAGATGATCAGCTGAGGTCATCTAGGAACCAGTAAGGTCATGTCCGATCATGACTCAGCAAAAACCAGAGGCTAAGATGTGTCCACCTGCAGTACCACCACGGCCCACCAGGGGGCCGCGGCCCACACTTTGGGAATCGCTGGTTTAGAGGCATACGCGCCATCAGGACGCTTGAGTGACCGTGTTACAGAGCGGCCATCTTTAATCTGGCCGTCGCCTGCGCGGCGGTGAGATGGAATGAGGTGTTTTAGAAGGATGGAACCAAGTGGGAGCAAACAAAGAGAGAAGAGGCGGGGGCCTAAAACTGAACCCTGTGGAACCCCAGCACCAACACCACACTTCCAGGCTGAAGCCTTTATGAAGCTATGAGGAGCTGCAGTTCCTCCACTGACCACTAGGTGCTGCTTCCAAGAACAGCTCCATGTAAAAATGTCCAACTTTACAGCTGAAATAAACACATTTATGGTAAATGTTTAGGTCCGTGGCCAGATTTGACATCCATGACAACTGCACGGGGGTGAACTTTGGTTTAGTTTAGTTTTTACCACATCAGGTAAACGATTCTCTGCGTTTTAGATCCGCTCAGATTAAAGCGAGGCGGCAGGAGACGCCACATCCATCAGAGACTGGAGCTGCCGTTACATGAAATGAAGAGAGGACTGGTGGTGAGGAGGGCGGGGGGGGGGGGGGGGGGGGGGGGCAGCGCTGCCCACACAGACGTGCACTGATTCATGATGTCACGTGGTGGCAGCTGGTGACTCATCCACCAACATCATCATGCAGCCACTGCAGAGCGTCAGAGCCCCGCCCACCCCACCTACTCAGGTCTGGTCCTGGTCCTGGTTCTGGTTCTGGTTCTGGGGAGATGAAATGAGACTTAACTCAGGATGACACAGATTAACATGTTAAATGTAAGGGGTCTGAATCAACAGGGGGTCAAACCAGCAACAAACTTTACATGGCAGCATTAAATCAAATAGCTAACAAATAAACACAGATAAGCACCTAAACAACCAGGGCTGCAAAGGATGCTGGGAAACGAGCCAAACGGAGCTGCCAGATCACTAGCAGCATATCAATCAGAGAAATGCTTTATTGAAAGCATTTAATTGCAGCTCCCTTGGTAGAGCTCTTTAGATGTCCTTTCAAAATAAATATCATTAATAATAATTTATTAATATAATGTTAATAAATGTTATCATCTAGAAATTAGAGTAATTGTAGTTATTTTCAATGAAAATATTAGTCAATTAACAAAAACATTATAGTAAAATTACAAATTTTTATTAATTCCTCGGTAATTTTAAATGATTTTTTTCCTTTTTTTTTTTTTTAAGAGTTTTAAAGTTGAATTTTACAGTTTATTCCCTTAAATAACAGACAAATATTTGTGAAATTACGATATATTTGTGAACGTATTTTAACAATAAATATATGCATTTCTAATGGTTTTTTTTTTTTTGTAAAAGAACAGAATTATTTTGTTTTTCACAGTTACAGTGATTTAATGTTATTTTACATTTGACATGTAAAATCACAGTCTAGTTTTGTAAATTAAATGTTTTTGTTTTGTTTTTTTTTATCTGTAAAATAGACAGTGAAATTCTGTTATATTACTATTTTTTTTTTAATAGTGCAGAACTCCAGGCAGGATGAGGTCTGGACTTTGACCAGAACCTTCTAGAACCCTGATTGTTTTAGTCCTGATGCAGATCTGCTGCTGTGTTCTGGATCAGGTTCAGTTCTACTCAGTAGCTTTGATCCGGTCAGGTCCGAACTCTATTCTGGTCCAGCTGAGTCCATGTGATCACATCCTGACTCTGGTTCCGTCCTCCACCCTGATCCAGACTGGGACTGGACCGGTTGAAGCTCTGAGGTGACGACCCGTCACGAAGCTCAGGGAGCTCTACGCCTCCTGTGGTCAGAGGTGGAATTACAACACAAGAAAATAAAAGAGTCCAGTCAAAGCTTCAGCTTTTATTTTGAAATAAAAAGCAGCAGAACAACAACAGGTTTGTCTAAAACAAAGAAACTTAAAGTGGAAAAGTGAAAAGTGAACTCTGGACCCAAGTGAAGAGGAACCTGAGGGCCGGTTCTGGTGGGTCCTCGGGTCTGGACACAGGAGACCTGGACCAGCACCACATGTGAACTCCTATTTCCGCCTCAACAGTTTCAGCGGGACCCTGAAGGGGTTCAGGGGGGGGCAGGACCGGGTCACATCTGGACCTGCTGAAGGTTTCTGAGAGCCTCCATCAGGCGGGTCGGACCCGACTTCCTGAGCTCCAGGTGGTTCTCTCTGGTCAGACGGGTCGCTGCTCGGTTCTGCCAACATCTCTCCGACGGGCCCGGAGTCCAGGGGGGTCGACAGGTACTGATACACCTGGAGGATGGAGAGAAGATCCGGCAGGTGAACGCTCACCTGGAAACAGGTCTCTGGTTCTGGATCTCTGGTTCTGGATCAGGATCTACTGGATGTTTATGACATATAAGTCGCTTTGAAATAAAAGTCACAGAACCAGCTAAACTACTAACAAAAAGCCTGACGTATAATCCAGAAAATACGGTAATAATTTTTTATTTACTCATTTCATTAATTTATTCTGTATTGAAAAGAAAAATGAATAAACTGATTATCAGAAATATGATCCTGAATCACGTTTTAAACCACTTTTATCTGGTACATTTACAACTTTACTCTCAAAAGAAAATTCATTTGTTTACAAATTTACAATTAAAAATAAAAAATAAATTTACAACTTCTTTCTCATAAAATTATGACTTAACTTCTGCATGATTACAACTTTATTTCTGCAATAATATAATTTCATTCCTGTAAATTTAAAACATCATCTTCTTGTTTGTAACAACTTTATTTTTCCTAAAAAATTAAATTTTCTCATCATTTCCAACTTCATTCTCATAAAAATGCTATTTTTTGTGTAAATGTATCACTTTAAACCTGTAACAGTTCCAACTTTGTTCTCATAAATGTGACAACGTTACTGAGTTGATGATGCAGCACCTGTACCTGGACCAGGTGTTGGTGCAGGTTCCTGCAGTCCAGCAGAGCGAGTTCCTCTGGTAGAGACATGAGCAGGTCCAAGACCACGGCGCTTTCTGGAAGAGACACCAGTCAGAAGACCTCAGTCAGTCCACACTCACAGAAGAAAATAAACTCTGAATTCAGAAACTTAAATGTGAAAATGGAGAGAAAACCCTCATGATGACCAGAGATGACACGAATCTGAGGTACAGTAGGAAACACCAGAGGCTGCGGTTCCTCTACCGACCGCTAGAGGCTGCGGTTCCTCTACCGACCGCTAGAGGCTGCGGATCTTCTACCATCCACTAGAGGCTGCGGTTCCTCCATCGACCGCTAGAGGCTGCGGTTCCTCTACCGACCGCTAGAGGCTGCGGTTCCTCCATCGACCGCTAGAGGCTGCGGTTCCTCTACCGACCGCTAGAGGCTGCGGTTCCTCTACCGACCACTAGAGGCTGCGGTTCCTCTACCGACCGCAAGAGGCTGCAGTTCCTCTACCGACCACTAGAGGCTGCGGTTCCTCTACCGACCGCAAGAGGCTGCAGTTCCTCTACCGACCACAAGAGGCTGCGGTTCCTCTACCGACCGCTAGAGGCTGCGGTTCCTCCATCGACCGCTAGAGGCTGCGGTTCCTCTACCGACCGCTAGAGGCTGCGGTTCCTCCATCGACCGCTAGAGGCTGCGGTTCCTCTACCGACCGCTAGAGGCTGCGGTTCCTCTACCGACCACTAGAGGCTGCAGTTCCTCTACCGACCGCAACAGGCTGCAGTTCCTCTACCGACCACAAAAGGCTGCGGTTCCTCTACCGACCACTAGAGGCTGCGGTTCTTCCACCGACCACTAGAGGCTGCGGTTCCTCTACCGAGCACTAGAGGCTGCGGTTCCTCTACCGACCACTAGAGGCTGCGGTTCCTCTACCATCCACTAGAGGCTGCAGTTCCTCCACCGACCACTAGAGGCTGCAGTTTCTCCACCGACCACTAGAGGCTGCAGTTTCTCCACCGACCACTAGAGGCTGCAGTTTCTCCACCGACCACTAGAGGCTGCAGTTCCTCTACCGACCACTAGAGGCTGCGGTTCCTCTACTGACCACTAGAGGCTGCGGTTCCTCTACCGACCACTAGAGGCTGCGGTTCCTCTACCGAGCACTAGAGGCTGCAGTTCCTCTACCGACCACTAGAGGCCGCGGTTCCTCTACCGAGCACTAGAGGCTGCAGTTCCTCTACCGACCACTAGAGGCTGCAGTTCCTCTACCATCCACTAGAGGCTGCGGTTCCTCTACCATCCACTAGAGGCTGCCGTTCCTCTACCGACCACTAGAGGCTGCGGTTCCTCTACCGACCACTAGAGGCTGCAGTTCCTCTACTGACCACTAGAGGCTGCAGTTCCTCTACTGACCACTAGAGGCTGCAGTTTCTCTACTGACCACTAGAGGCTGCGGTTCCTCCACCGACCCCTAGAGGCTGTGGTTCCTCTACCGACCACTAGAGGCTGCAGTTCCTCTACCGACCACAAGAGGCTGCAGTTCCTCTACTGACCACTAGAGGCTGCGGTTCCTCCACCGACCCCTAGAGGCTGTGGTTCCTCTACCGACCACTAGAGGCTGCAGTTCCTCTACCGACCACAAGAGGCTGCAGTTCCTCCACCGACCCCTAGAGGCTGCGGTTCCTCTACCATCCACTAGAGGCTGAAGTTCCTCTACTGACCACTAGAGGCTGCAGTTCCTCTACTGACCGCCAGAGGCTACTGTAGTTTTTTTTGTTCTTTTACCCTTCACTGCAGATTTTCTATTAAAATGCCTCTTATTCATAAATCTGTTTTCTCATCGTATCATGTACTTCTGTGAATAAACAAAACAGAAACCAGAAGCTGTGGCTCAAACACTTGTTTATTTGACTCCAACGTTGTGGAAAAAAATTACTTGCAGATTACTACTGTAGGTAAAAACCTTGTAATTAACTAATTTCTGCATCAATTTGTCATCAAAGTTCCGATAATAAGCACATAAAATGCTGATTAAACTCCAACAGTTATGATGCTGGAGGAAGAACCCTGGAGCTAACAGCTAACAGCTGCTCCAACCTTCCTAAATAAACACCATAAATGATAACTGTTGTTAGCAGCTCAGTCCAACTGTGTTTCTGCTTTACCAGTGACAGTCCAGTTAAGTCCAGCTGCCTCATACTTCACACTGGTCATGTTCCAGAATGTTCCAGCAGGACATTCAGACAGGACCTGGACACGCTAACACCTCCATGTCTCAGAGCCCATCCAGGAAGGTTTACGAGGCTTCACGTCTGTCTCCAGGACATCCTGGACAAACGTAGATAAGGTGTGAACAACGACCAGGATGTTCAGGACTGCTCTAAAAACAGCAGTGACCTTCAACAACTGCTGCTCGCTCGAGCTAAAAAAAGGAGACGGCAAACAGCTCCGACTGAGACGTCTTTACCTCAGAGGCTGGAGGAACCAGGTCAGTTAAACTGGAGAACCATGAGAGCAACACGCTCAGGCGGAAAGATGCTGAAACTGGTGGTGACGCGACTGTGGATGAAGAAAGCATCTTCTGCAGGACTGGCATCGCCTCGTTAACGCCTGGATGTGGATATTAAAGCTAACATTTAATTAAAAACTCAATCACCGTATGAGTTCATGGCTTGTTTGTGCACAGCTGAGAAGTACAGAGCTGGGAAGCATGAGCTTACGGTGCTGCGGTTACCGTAACCAGAGCCGGAACGCTAACGCTAACCAGAACAACAACGATTACCTGAGCGATTACGATAACGATAACAATAACTGGAGCGATAACATTAACAATAACGATGACTGGAACGATAGCTATAACGATTACAATAACGATAACTGGAGCGACAAAAATAACGATAACTGGAGCGATAATGATAACGATAACAATAACGATAACTGGAGCGATAATGATAACGATAACAATAACGATAACTGGAGCGATAATGATAACGATAACAATAACCGCGGCCCATCTACAATCAGTGTACGATCAGTGTACGATCTGTCTACGATCAGTCTTCGATCAGTGTACGATCTGTCTATGATCCGTCTACGATCCGTCTACGATACATCTACAATCAGTGTACGACCCGTCTACGATCAGTGTACGACCCGTCTACGATCAGTGTACGATCCGTCTACGATCAGTGTCCGACCCGTCTACGATCAGTGTCCGACCCGTCTACGATCAGTGTCTACGATCAGTGTACGACCCGTCTACGATCAGTGCACGACCCGTCTACGATCAGTGTACGATCTGTCTACGATTAGTGTACGATCCGTCTACGATCCGTGTACGACCCGTCTACGATCAGTGTACGACCCGTCTACGATCAGTGCACGATCCGTATACGATCTGTCTACGATTAGTGTACGATCCGTCTACGATCTGTCTACGATTAGTGTACGATCCGTCTACGATCCGTGTACGACCCGTCTACGATCAGTGTACGACCCGTCTACGATCAGTGCACGATCCGTCTACGATCTGTCTACGATTAGTGTACGATCCGTCTACGATCTGTCTACGATTAGTGTACGATCCGTCTACGATCAGTGTACGACCCGTCTACGATCAGTGCACGATCCGTCTACGATCTGTCTACGATTAGTGTACGATCCGTCTACGATCCGTGTACGATCCGTCTACGATTAGTGTACGATCCGTCTACGATCCGTGTACGATCCGTCTACGATCAGTGTACGATCCGTCTACGATCAGTGTACGATCCGTCTACTATCAGTGTACGATACGTCTACGATCAGTGTGCGATCCCTCTACCTGGACTCTGACTGAAACTGCCTGAAAGTCTGGTGCTTGTGTAACCGCAGATCAGCTGGTTCTTGAAAGCTGCTGAAAGACCTTTTTATCAGCTCTTGAGAGTTTTGACCAAATATGTCCTACATACAAATGTGATCATTATGTCAAAAACCACCCACTTCTTCATAGATTCATCCACATTTCCTATTTCATGGAAATGAAATGAAAGACATGACCAGTCCCTGCAGGACTCCCCAAGAGACACAGTCAAAAATCTTCTCCAAGTCCAAACAACATTTGTGGGCCCGCTGGAGAAGTTCTCAT
Organism: Hirundichthys speculiger; assembly: GCA_018398805.1. Lineage (NCBI taxonomy): Eukaryota > Metazoa > Chordata > Actinopteri > Beloniformes > Exocoetidae > Hirundichthys > Hirundichthys speculiger. The sequence continues at coordinate 400,129 of JAGFBZ010000623.1, read as the reverse complement.
CCCCCTCCCAGAACCCTGATGAGGGTCCAGAGGTGGTCCAGTCATCCACAGCCTTTAACTTTAACACATATCTGACTTTACTTCCATCTGTGCTGAAGGAAACATCAAGGATGGACAGAAACTATCAGCCAGGATGTTTCCTTCCTTCCTCCAGTGAGCTGCTGCAGCCTCAGAAAAGCATCCTGGTCTGTTACTGCCACCTAGTGGCAAGAACACACATCACATGACTCACATGTCACTTCATAACGGAAGAAAGGAACTCAACACTTTCAATAGACTCTGAAAGACTTAAGTGACAAAAATGTCTTCCAAGATCTGTTTTTAACAGATATATACATTTCAAATTAACTTAGCTCCTAATTTTGCTCCTGATCTGAAGAACCACTGCTTTAATTACCACGGACCACTATCCTGACATATCCTGACTACATTCGTCCCCAGATGGTCCAAACCGAACTGACACCAGGCGGTGACTGTGACTGACCCATGGGGGTGAGGCGACGGGCCTCGCCGACCGTGACTTACCCATGGGGGTGAGGCGACGGGCCTCGCCGACACTGACTGACCCATGGGGGTGAGGCGACAGGCCTCGCCGACACTGACTTACCCATGGGGGTGAGGCGACAGGCATCGCTGACATTGACTTACCCATGGGGGTGAGGCGACAGGCCTCGCCGACACTGACTTACCCATGGGGGTGAGGCCACAGGCCTCGCCGACATTGACTGACCCATGGGGGTGAGGCGACGGGCCTCGCCGACCGTGACTGACCCATGGGGGTGTGGCGACAGGCCTCGCCGACACTGACTGACCCATGGGGGTGAGGCGACAGGCCTCGCCGATCGTGACTTACCCATGGGGGTGAGGCAACAGGCCTCGCCGATCGTGACTGACCCATGGGGGTGAGGCGACGGGCCTCGCCGGCCGTGACTGACCCATGGGGGGTGAGGCGACGGGCCTCGCCTACATCGACTGACCCATGGGGGTGAGGCGACGGGCCTCGCCTACATCGACTGACCCATGGGGGTGAGGCGACAGGCCTCGCCGACACTGACTGACCCATGGGGGTGAGGCGACGGGCCTCGCCGACATTGACTGACCCATGGGGGTGAGGCGACGGGCCTCGCCTACATCGACTGACCCATGGGGGTGAGGCGACGGGCCTCGCCTACATCGACTGACCCATGGGGGTGAGGCGACGGGCCTCGCCGACATCGACTGACCCATGGGGGTGAGGCGACAGGCCTCGCCGACACTGACTGACCCATGGGGGTGAGGCGACAGGCATCGCCGACATTGACTTACCCATGGGGGTGAGGCAACAGGCATCGCCGACATTGACTTACCCATGGGGGTGTGGCGACAGGCTTTGCCTACATCGACTGACCCATGGGGGTGAGGCGACAGGCCTCGTCTACATCGACTGACCCATGGGGGTGAGGCGACAGGCCTCGCCTACATTGACTGACCCATGGGGGTGAGGCGACGGGCCTCGCCGACATTGGTGACAGGCCTCACCGACCGTGACTTACCCATCGGGGTGAGGCGACAGGCCTCGTCTACATCGACTGACCCATGGGGGTGAGGCGACGGGCCTCGCCGACATTGGTGACAGGCCTCACCGACCGTGACTTACCCATCGGGGTGAGGCGACGGGCCTTGCCGACCGTGACTGACCCATGGGGGTGAGGCGACGGGCCTCGCCGACATCGACTGACCCATGGGGGTGAGGCGACGGGCCTCACCTACATCGACTGACCCATGGGGGTGAGGCGACGGGCCTCGCCTACATCGACTGACCCATGGGGGTGAGGCGACGGGCCTCGCCGACATCGACTGACCCATGGGGGTGAGGCGACGGGCCTCGCCGACATCGACTGACCCATGGGGGTGAGGCGACGGGCCTCGTCGACATCGACTGACCCATGGGGGTGAGGCGACAGGCCTCGCCTACATCGACTGACCCATGGGGGTGAGGCGACGGGCCTGGCCAACCATGACTTACCAATGGGGGTGAGGCGACGGGCCTTGCCGACATTGATTTACCCATAGGGGTGAGGCGACGGGCCTCGACGACCGTGACTGACCCATGGGGGTGAGGCGACGGGCCTCGCCGACATTGACCCACCCATGGGGGTGAGGCGACAGGCCTCGCCGACACTGACTTACCCATGGGGGTGAGGCCACAGGCCTCGCCGACCGTGACTGACCCATGGGGGTGTGGCGACAGGCCTCGCCGACATTGACTTACCCATGGGGGTGAGGCGACGGGCCTCGCCGACCGTGACTGACCCATGGGGGTGTGGCGACAGGCCTCGCCGACATTTACTTACTCATGGGGTGAGGCGACGGGCCTCGCCGACATTGACTTACCCATGGGGGTGAGGCGACAGGCCTCGCTGGGCTTCTGGATTACACTCAGGAAGTTGTAGATCTTCTCAAAGTCCACGATACTTTTGACTCCGAACGTCCTGGGAAGGTCATTTTCAGCAGACGTTTGGCCCGACCTGGAGCGACCAGCAGCAGCGGTGCTGGTGGTTGGAAGGGTGGAGCAGACAGTAGAAGAGTTGGAGCTGATGGAGGAGGAGGAGGAGGATGTCCCAGCAGATGGTGCGGTGGTGGGGACGCGAGTGGGACCGGTGGCAGGAGAAGAGACGGGCGCCTGAGAGCTTGAGGACGTGGGTGTGGAAGTAGAGACGATGATGGGATGCTGGGTCTGGACAGGGACCTCTCCTGAAGCTGGACTCACAGTCAAAGAAGAAACCCTCTGTGGTCCCCCCAGCTGGGAGGAGGAGGAGGAGGAGGAGGAGGAGGAGGCTGGTGAAGGTCCAGCAGCAGGAGGAGGCTGCGGCTGAGGTGGACGGGTTTGGATGTTCCTCACTCGAAGCACCTGAGACGGTGCCAGGAGTCTCCTGGCTGGACCCATGGTTCTCACTGGAGTCTTGAGCACCGGGAGAGGACGGGTTGGAGTGCAGAGCTCACCTGCGGAGGTAGAGGTGTGACATGTTCGTTAGAAACTGCTTTCATCCAGATAAACTGAACATCAACGCAGACTCAGAACCTGCAGGGAGGCGGAACCGCCTCCCGCCAGACGGGCAGTCATCCTCACCTGGGAGCGTCTGGCGAGGCATCGGCCTGAGGGGGACGAAGCGATCAGTGGGACGTTTGCCTGAGGGGGGTCTGCAGACCTGGGGGGGGTCACAGTTCCTCAGAGTGCAGGGCTCCGTGGATGAGACCATCAGCATCTGAGGAACCAGGAGAGGAGAGAGAACCGGTGAAGACTTTCTCCAGCAGGTCTCTTCAAAGACCCGACACCTCCGATGTACCGGTCAAAGACAGATCAGACCGTTGGCGCCACCTGCTGGAAATCAAGGTCAAGGGTGAATTCCAATTCCTCTCTTAACCCTCAATCTCAACCCTCTAATGCAGGGGTGTCCTCGAGGGCCGCTGTCCTGCATGTCTTTGATGTTTCTCTGCTTCAGCACATCTGATTCAAATGAATGGGTCGTTAACTGACTTGTGCAGACCTGGATGACGAGCTGTTGATGATCCATTAATTAGAATCAGGTGTGTTGTGTCAAGGAAACCTCTAAGACATCCAGGACAGCGGCCCTCGAGGACCGAGTTTGGACACCCCTGCTCTAAAGTAAGTGTCAGGTCTATCTTGTAGCTTAGAAATGGGACGCCCCTCGAGTGCAGTTACGTCTTCAGACTGAAATGTATCAGAGCCGTGTCGTCTCTGTATTTCCTGAAATGACTCAGGGATAACATTGAAAAGAGCGCTTTATATTCTCCAAATAATATTAGCAAATAGAGGATACATTATTCAGTCCTCCATCGCTACACAACAAGGTATACAAGTAACGTGAAGCCGACCGGGACCGCCGGCCGCCGCCGACCGGGACCTGCTAACGACCGGGACCCGCTAACGACCAGGACCTGCTAACGACCAGGACCTGCTAACGACCAGGACCCGCCGGCCGCCGACGACCGGGACCTGGTAACGACCGGGACCTGCTAACGGCCAGGACCCGCTAACGGCCAGGACCCGCTAACGAACGGGACCCGCCGGCCACTGACGACCAGGACCTGCTAACGACCGGGACTCGCTAACGAACGGGACCCGCCGGCCACCGACGACCGGGACCTGCTAACGACCGGGACCTGCTAACGACCAGGACCCGCTAACGACCGGGACCCGCCGGCCACTGACGACCAGGACCTGCTAACGACCGGGACTCGCTAACGAACGGGACCCGCCGGGCGCCGACGACCAGGACCTGCTAACGACCGGGACCCGCTAACGAACGGGACCCGCCGGGCGCCGACGACCAGGACCTGCTAACGACCGGGACCCGCCGGCCACTGACGACCAGGACCTGCTAACGACCGGGACTCGCTAACGAACGGGACCCGCCGGCCACCGACGACCGGGACCTGCTAACGACCGGGACCTGCTAACGACCAGGACCCGCTAACGACCGGGACCCGCCGGCAGCCGACGATCGGGACCTGCTAACAACCGGGACCCGCCGGCCGCCGACGACCAGGACCTGCTAACGACCGGGACTCGCTAACGAACGGGACCCGCCGGCCACTGACGACCGGGACCCGCCGGCCGCCGTCGACCTGAACCCACCGGCCACCAACGACTGGGACCTGCTAACGACCGGTACTCGCTAACGACCGGGACCCGCCGGCCACAGACAACCGGGACCCGCCAGCCACCGCCGACGAACGGGCTGCGCCGGCCACCGCCGACGGGGACCCGCTGACGACCAGGACCCGCCGACCGGGACCACCGGCGGCAAACATCGTAAAGTAAAAAAATAAATGTTACGTAACAACGATGTTACTCCATGAAAAAAGTCTCAAACAAAGACAATAAAATGGTTTGGTAACATTTATATCTTTAAGAACTACGAAGATACTTACATTTGTAGCTAGCTTTTTTTGTCGCCATCCTTTTCGAAGATGTCTTGGCTAAATTACCCAGTGCCTTCTGGGTAGCCCTTACTACCAAGGGTGGTGTCGGAAAATCTCAATTTTGAGGGCGATACAGCCCTCAAACTCGTCCCTCAACTTGACTTTCTAAGAATCGGGACAGCGCTAGCACTTAGCGGGAGCGCACATTTTTGAGACTGAGGGTTGAGATTGAGGGTTAAGGGAGGAATTGGAATTCACCCCAAATCCAGACAAAACAGCTCTCTGCATCGACCCTAACATCTGGTCCCAGAGGAGTTCAACATCTGGTCCCAGACTCGTCTCAGACCGGATCAATGAACAGCAACAGTCTGAGCTGAATCATGACCTCAACAATCAGAACCGAACCTGTGTGTGACACCACCTGGACCCTACCCAGGTCCCACCCAGGACCATCCTGACCAATCAGGGCCGTCTCTCTGTGTACCTGAGAGAACGCAGAGGTCATGGTCTCCTCCAGCGTCCCGGCAACCACAGACGCCAGGTGCGTCCACTCGTCGATGGGCTTCCTGGACTTCTTCTCCTCCCACGTCCTCGCCTGCAGCCTCATCCTGGCGCTGGAGATCACCTTGTTCTTCAGGGAGTCCACCATGACGCGGATCTGTCGGGAGTGATCACATACATGGATGTGAAACAGGGGTCGGTCACAGCCTCGGTATGTTCAAAAATGTTCAATAACGTGAACATGAACCCAGATCACCAGAACCGGGCCATGAAGGCCTGGTCTGGGATCAGCTACCATGACGTCACTTCAGTAAACGTTTCTCTACCATCTTGGACTGAAGATGGAGAGCCGGATCAGTGGATCCAGTAAAACCCAGAAGACTGAACAGGTTCCGGTCCAGCCTCTGTAGAGGTCCGGTGATGTGGGTCCGGTTCCAGATCAGGTCTTTAGGTTTGGTTCTGTCAACTCTTGAGTTACCGAGACTATACAAAGACTTTAAAAGACTTTAAAACACTAACGTCCGGACTCTGTGCTCGGTTTCTTAATGTCTACGGTGGTGTCGGTTCCGCTCTACCTCTGGGATGGACCGGGTCGGGACGTATTTCTTCAAGCGATCGTGGTCCACGTCTCGGTTCTCGGCTCCGGAGCTGCTGAGTCTCCTCAGGCCGTTCAGCAGCCTCCTCAGCTCGGGTCTCCGCCACCTCCGGTCCGGCGCGGCGGCGCGCTGCCGCGGCTCCGGTTCGGTCAGCTGGAGGTTCCGTTTGACTCTGTTCCGAGGAGGCGGCTTCATCTCGGAGGCGGCGCCGTGTTGGAGTTAAAACCAAAGTACCGTCGGAGCCGGTTGTTCCCAGCGACGGTTTGTTGTTACGGTGACGTCAGATAGACGTCGCTCTTCTTCTTCTTCTTCTTCTTCTACTTCTTCTTCTTCTTCGGGTTTTCATGAGCCTGGTGGGGCTCATTGCTGCCCCCTACTGGAGTATATGTGGATCGATACTTTCTCCATCCGATAACAGAATCGCAGTTGATTTACTGCATCATAAATCAGTTAAAGATAACTAACAGAAGCAGAATACATCAGACATAATAATAATAACATAATAACATAATAAAAATGTTCTGAAATTTACCTGTTTTTCTTTTTTTTTTTTTTTACTTATTTTGCATTTTGGATTCAATACATTGTTACACATTTTACATTTAAGCACATGAAATACAGCATCTTTCCAATATCACCTGTGATCAGCTACACTTATTGACATCTTGTTGATTGGTATTTATTCATTTTTTTACCAAAATTTATTTAAAGGCTGCCTTGATTTTAAATGTGTGAGAACCGTTGAATGTGACGTATAAGGAGACAGAACTCTCATTCATCCTGGGTCTTTGTCTTTCTCTGTTATAACTTCCTCCAGTTATCCCAGTAGAAGCAGACTGGACCACTGCTGGTCACCTATTGGATACCATTTTACAATCATTCCTCCCCCACGCCATGCGGCTCTTCAACACCTCGGGGGAAACAATAACACAAATTGCACCTTCATTGCAATGCTATTTTATATTTTTTGCACCTTCATTTGCAATGCCATTTTATATTTTTTTATTTTATTAACCTTATTCCTATTTTGTTACTTATTTTATTGCTTTAAGTTACTTATCTTGTTGCTCTTTTTTTTTTTTTACTATTTGTACTCGCAAGCTGCTGGAACTGCAAATTTCTCTTTGATATGAATAAAGTATCTATCTATCTATCTATCTATCTATCTATCTATCTATCTATCTATCTATCTATCTATCTATCTATCTATCTATCTATCTATCTATCTATCTATCTATCTATCTATCTATCTATCTATCATTTTCCCGGTACTCTAATTTCCAGGATAAATCCTAAATTATCCTGAATATATTTCTTTCTTCTGATCAAATATAGTTTTGTGAATACTCCTTTGAAATGATAATAAAGAGATGCTAATGTACTAAAAGATGAAATACTTCCTTTTCTGTGACTCTTAAACTGAAAAAAAATGGATTCTCACAAGATGTTCCACGTCTGTTATTTTTAATAAATATTATGATTTCATAGTTTTTAAATTACAGCTTTTGTTGTGTCATATTTTGTTTCCCATTAACATTTAAAGAGATACTACAACATTTTGTATTTTGCCATCAACTCCTGGGTTTTGGTAAAGCGGGTCAGAGCCCTGATTAGCATTCTCACTTTAAGTGGATTGGACCACTTAGCATGAGTGACAAAATAAACTTCCAAATGACTCCAAGACGTTCTTATTCACGTGATTTGTACTTTGCGTAAAAATAATTGTGTGAAATGAGACACAAAAATCTTACAAGAGAAGACTCTTTCCATTGGACTAAAATAGCTGTTTATTTTGACGTAGCTCAGTTGAATTTAATAATTAACCCTCAAACGGACATTACGTTGTCGCAGCTTAAATTATCAGCGATGGTGTGAAAATCACACAAATTTGAAAAAAAAAAAAAGGCAGATAACCTGAGTAAATACAGGTTATCTTGGTTATCCTGTGTATTAAATCATGAACAGTTCAGTGGCGGGTGCCCGGTTAGCACGGCTAAACTAAGTTAAGCTAGGTCCTCCAACTCTTCCAGACCAACCAGCCAGTCCAATTAACGGTCTGTCCAATTAAAACTTATTCTCTTTAAAATATAAACACAGTTGTTAAGTTTTTATTCACAGCTCACAATAATGCTAAGTAGCTCAAATGACAACAGTAATGGCTAGCTGTCAATCACAATGACATTTGACTGGTCACCCCATACGGTCATGATGGAGAATAATACAGTTTTTCCTTTTTTTTGTACCAAACTGTAAATTTATTTTTGCTGTTATGAATACATTGAAGTCTACGGAAGAGTATTAGGGCCACTTAAAAAAAATAATAAAAGAATTCTGAGAAAAAAGTCAGAATTCTGACTTTAAACTTTAATCTCAGAATTCTGAAAAAAGTCAGAATTTTGAGAAAAAAAGTCAGAATTCTGGCTTTAATAATAATAATAAATAATAATAATAGAATTCTGAGAAAAAAGTCAGAATTCTGACTTTAATCTCAGAATTCTGAGAAAAAAGTCAGAATTTTGAGAAAAAAGTCAGAATTCTGACTTTAATCTCAGAATTCTGAGAAAAAAGTCAGAATTCTGAGATTAAAGTCAGAATTCTGTGAAAAAAGTCAGAATTCTGAGATTAAAGTCAGAATTCTGACTTTAATAATAATAATAAATAATAATAATAGAATTCTGAGAAAAAAGTCAGAATTCTGACTTTAATCTCAGAATTCTGAGAAAAAAGTCAGAATTCTGAGAAAAGTCAGAATTCTGACTTTAATCTCAGAATTCTGACTTTAATCTCAGAATTTTGAGAAAAAAGTCAGAATTCTGACTTTAATCTCAGAATTCTGTAAAAAAAAGTCAGAATTCTGACTTTAATCTTAGAATTCTGAGAAAAAAAGTCAGAATTCTGACTTTAATCTCAGAAGTCTGAGAAAAAAGTCAGTATTCTGAGATTAAAGTCAGAATTCTGTGAAAAAAAGTCAGAATTCTGATATTAAAGTCAGAATTCTGAGATTAAAGTCAGAATTCTGACTTTTTTCTCAGAATTCTTTTTATTTTTTTTTAAGTGGCCCTAATACTCTTCCGTAGAAGTCAACTTAGAGTTGCTCCGTTTAGGAGCCAGCGCCCAGTGGTCGTTGGAGGTACTGCGGCTCCAACCCGGATGTAGCGCTGGTGCTCTTTTATTTTGAAATTCCACCAGATTCTAACGTCCGGGATGCGAATTTATCCACAAATACTGCGATTATAAAATCCAAAAATCAGCTCTAAAGCCTTTTCCGTTTCCGAACCGCACTTTCTGACCTTTTTGTGTTCTCGGTTTGCGATTTTGAGAAGACCGTCAAATCAGTGCCACGTCAATCTGCGGCGGGGGGAGGCGGGACGTAGCCGAGATCTGGCAGCTCATTGGCTGCTGGAGGACTCAGCGCCTTACGTTGACGTCAGAGCGCCAAAAACTTCTTTGTCTGGAGGAAACAGCGGACGGAGGTAAGTTTAGCGTATCCGACCGGTTTACCGGTCCGCGGAGCCGTTAAACATCAGGATACCGAGGTGAGCCGCTTCGGTAATGAGTTCCGGTCAACAAAGTCCGTGACGCAAGTCGGACGTAGCGCTTTCTAACTGTCCCTCGTTTGGGTCGGCGCCATTGACGGTAAATAGTTCCGCCAGCTCCGGTAACCGTTAAAACGGTTCGAGCGTGGCCCGGTTCTGGGAAACCACAGACACGTGAGGTCTCACGGCCGGAAATAACTTTCATATTCTTTAAGCTTATAACAGAACAGGAGCTTTAAAAGCTGAATAATAGAGAGTGACGTCAGTGACGTCAGAGAACGTGTGACTTTAATATTACTCCTCCCACGTGTGACACGTCCTTCAGGAAACACCACGAGGATCCTGGACGCCCTGAGACGTCCTCCGGATCCTCGACGCCTCTCCTCACCTCGAGCGGAACGATGACGCCTGGACGTCCCACCGAGGACGCCCGACGCCTGACGGACGTCCTCCCGAGGACGTCCTCGACGCCCTGACGGACGTCCTCGACGCCCTGACGGACCTAACGGGACCAGGAGACCTGGACCATGGAGCACCAGGGCGGCCCGTCGGTGGAGGTGGAGGTGGAGCTGCTGGACTCCGGCGTGGGACGGCCGGAGATCAAGATAGACGAGGAGAAACTGAGAGAACTGCTTCAGATGGACTTGTCCATCGCGTCCATCTCTAAACTGTTGGGCGTCTCCAAGAGGACGGTCAACCGGGCCCTGAAGAAGCACCGGCTGTCGGTGAAGAGCACGTACAGCAGCATCTCCGACGACCAGCTGGACCGGCTGGTTTTGGACATTAAGAAGGGCAACCCGGCCATCGGCTCCCGGACCGTGAAAGGAAAGCTCCGGGCCCTGGGACACCGCATCACCTGGACCAGGATCTGGAAGTCCATGCAGCGCGTGGACGCGGCGGGCGTCTCCAGCAGAAGGTCCGCCTTCAGCTGCGTGGAGCGGCGGGCGGGCGGCGCCGCCGGCCCGCTGTCCTTAGTCCTCCTCGGTACCAACCACAGGCTGATGAGGCAAGTCGGGCTGCACGTGTTCACCTGTCCAGCCGGGCGCCGCTGACGCCGCTAGCGCCGCTAGCGCTCTGAGATAGCGATCACAACAGGTGCTGTGTATTCATGAGTCTGTTGTCCAGCAGGTACGGCTTCGTCATGTTTGGAGCCATAGACAGCTTCTCACGGAAGGTGAGTGGCTGTTTGAGATGTTTGATGAAGGTACCAGGTGTGTCAGGGTCACCCTAACCCCTCCCCCCTCCTCTCCCTCCGTAGATAATGTACCTGGAGGCGGCGACAGACAACAAAGCCTCAACAGCTTTAGAGTTTTTTCTGGACTCAGTGGAGAAGCATGGAGTTCCTGACAGGTTTGAGACCTTCAGTACCTCTGATTTCTGTCCTCTAGGGGTGCACGATAATTATCGACCCGATAACTATCGACCCGATAATTATCGGGCCGATAGTTATCACCACGATAACTATCACCACGATAACTATCGGCCCGATAATTATCACCCCGATAATTATCGACCCGATAACTGTCCACCCGATAACTATCGGACCGATAACTATCGACCCGATAACTATCGACTATCGACCATAACTATCACCGATAACTATCGACCCCTATTACCCGATAACTATCGACCCGATAACTACGACCCGATAACTATCTACCCCAATAACTATCGACCCGATAACTATCGATAACTATCGACCCGATAACTACGACCCGATACTATCGACCCGATACTAACCGATAACTATCGACCCGGATAACTATCGACCGATATCGACCCATATTATCGCCAATAACTATATGCCCCGATAACTATCGACCCTATACGACCCTAACGACCCCGATAACTATCGACCCGATAACTATCGACCCGATAACTATCGACCCGATAATCGACCCCGACCCGATAACTATCGACGATCACCCGGATAACTATCGAACATCACCGATATACGATACATCGACCCGATAATTATCTGACCAATAACTATTGCCCCGATAACTATCGACCCGATAACTAACGACCCGATAACTATCCACCCGATAACTATCGACCCGATAATTATCACCCGGATAACTATCGACCCGATAATTATCACCCGGATAACTATCGACCCGATAATTATCACCCGGATAACTATCGACCCGATAATTATCACCCGGATAACTATCGATCGATAATTAATTATCGACCCGATAATTATCGACCGATAATAACTATCGACCCGATAACTATCGACCCGATAATTATCGACCCATAACCGATAATATCGACCCGATAATTATCGGACCAATAACTATCGCCCCGATAACTATCGGACCAATAACTATCGCCCCGATAACTATCGACCCGATAATTATCGACCCGATAACTAACGACCCGATAACTATCCACCCGATAACTATCGACCCGATAATTATCACCCGGATAACTATCGACCCGATAATTATCGACCCGATAGTTATCACCCGGATAACTATCGACCCGATAATTATCGACCCGATAATTATCGACCCGATAACTATCGACCCGATAATTATCGACCCGGATAAGGATAACTATCGACCCGATAATTATCTGACCAATAACTATCGCCCCGATAACTATCGACCCGATAACTAACGACCCGATAACTATCGACCCGATAATTATCACCCGGATAATTATCACCCGGATAACTATCGACCCGATAATTATCGACCCGATAACTATCGACCCGATAACTAACGACCCGATAACTATCGACCCGATAATTATCACCCGGATAACTATCGACCCGATAACTATGGCCCGATAATTATTATATTAATTAACTTGAATTAATATTCGCAGTATTTTCCCACGTTACACATAAAAAAAGAAAAAAATAGAAAAGGCAGAAAGAACGACTAGCAAACGAGGGAACGTGGGAATTTACGTTCCACCTTGAATGCAGCCTGCAGCACAGCGCTGATCACAACAAACATGGCGGCGTGGAACTACGTTAAAGTTTCAGAAGAAGATAGTTTGGTGGTTATTTGTGACGAATCCTCCGAGTGAATTCTACGAGGAGGGAAGCACAAGCTAAAATCCTTTAAATGTTAATCTTTTTCAGTTAGTAATTCTGATGCATGTATTTCCATCAGTTCAAGGAGCCTTTATTTTTTATATCAGTCAGTAATGAACCTTATTTAAGTTAATGTGAGATATCAAATAGGTTTGTTTGATAGCTTTATGAAAATGTTTGAGAGGCTTGATAATAGTTTTTCATTGGAAAAAATAAATATCTGTTCATTTAAAGAGTCAAAACTATTTTTGATTTTATTTATAGTGTTGATGTAATGATTTTAGGTATATGTGCGTGTTATTGTTCCCATCAGCGTCTCTAACATACCTGAGTCTCTTGATCGTTTGTCTACGTTAGCGACTCCACCAGCTAACGTTTAAACTAAACGATGGTGATGTTTGTGCGTCTCCAGGGTTAAAGTGGATCAGGGCTGTGAACACCTGGACATCGTCAGGTGGATGTTCATGGTCCGTGGCTGCGATAAAGACACTTTCACACCTGGGAAGAGCGTTCATGATCAAAGGTGAGTCTCAGCTGATGGCTTTCCTCTCAGAAGTAGAGGTGAGTATTGGCAAGGATCATGATACTTGGGTCATGTTACGGTATTATCGCGATATCCCGATGTATTGTGATATTCTACCCAGTTGATATCAAAATTAAAAGTAGAGATGGAAAATCAAGTTGCTGTATATGTTCATCAGATAATATTGATCATATTTGCTTCAAAACAACCTATTTATTGTTTATTATTAGTGTTTTTGCACATTTAAGTAACCATTACAGCAGCCATTCCCAAACTTCAGAACACCAAGGCCCGATTTGAAATGTGAAAAATCTCTGCGGCCCACCAGAACCTTTAATCACAACTGTGATCAACATTCAGGACTAGAAGCTACGTTCTGACATTAATGTGTCAACAAATAAGGTGACACTTGTCATACTAAGTTAAAATGACGGTAGAATAATTAACTGGTTTGTTTTGTTACTTCTTAATGTTTTTTAAATCATGTCGTTAATATTTTACAGTAATTAAAAAAAATATTTTAAAAAGATCGAGGATCTAAAACATATTTGTTTAATCTTAATGTACCTGCAGTACCACGACGGCCCACCGGGGGGCCGCGGCCCACACTTTGGGAATCACTGCTCTACAACATGCTGACAGCTTTGTAACAACTGTGAGAACATGAAGGATAAAGTACAGAGTTACTGACAATGCACAAAAATATGAAAAAATAGTGTCAGTTTAAACACTGATATGAAAATAAAATGCCTGTGCATTTTAAAAAAAAACCGATATTATATTGGGAGGCTGAAAATCGCGATATATTGCCATATCGATTTTTTTTTTCACCCCCCCTACTCAGAAGGATGGTTTGTCCCTCAGTAGCTTGATCCAGATGAAGGCCAGAGGACCCAGTAGACCCAGTAGACCCAGTAGACCCGGAGGCAGGTGTTCTCCTGGTGTCCTGGTACCATAGAGGACCATGCTAACGCTAACGTTAAACACCTGCAGCGATGCTGAGAGCTTCCTGGGTGGAATCCTCCATCAGAACCACATCAGAGCTGAAAGTGATTTTGATCTCCTCAGACTCCAGCGCCTGTGGACGGACCTGTGGAGGTCCGTGACCGGCACCTACCAGCGCCTGCTGCACCGTCTGGAAGAAGGTGGACTGCTGGACCCGTCCGACAGCCGCCACCTGTTCGCCGCCCACTACGTGTTTCTGCCCCGCCTCCAGGCTGACCTGGAGCGCTTCGCTCGTCGCTGGGACGACCACTGCCTTCGCTCTGAGCAGAGTTTAACCCCCAACCAGCTGTGGGCCACGGGCCGAGCTCAGAACCCCGTCGGTCCTCCCGTCTGCACACAGGTACAGTAACAACAAAACACCCACCACCTGGTTGGAGAATCCACCGTCTGCCTCGGTTTAGACAGAAATGTTGAGGTTGTCCATCAGGATGGAGAGAATCAGGGATCAGAACATGTCAGATGTTCTGGAGAGAAGGTCAGACTGGGACGGTTTGGACCTGAACAGAGGAGGGATGGAGAAGAGATCCAGCTCGTATCCAGCTGTCGCTGCACTGATTAAATCATAGCTTCATACTGCTACCTTCAGAGTAGACTCAGAGTTTACTCCAGAGAGGTAAAGATATTAGCGGTGGCAGCTAATGTCAGGACTCGGGGCAGTTTAATTAATTATTCATTAACGTGGCGTGTTTGTTATGAATCGTGTTGCCGTAGCGTGTTATTAGCGTGTTATTAGCGGTTTGCCCGGCAGCTGTAAAGCACAACGGATCGCCAACATGACAACGCTGGATGAGAGAACATATTCACGACACGTCCTGACCGGTGTAGGCTATTAGCGTTAGCAGTTGCTACCATTAGCATCTGTATCCACAAAGAAAATAATGACATGGATTTATTGTTGTTTACATCATGTAGCCTATGTAGCAACTGCTAAGGCTATTAGCATTAGCAGTTGCTACCAATAGCATCTGTATCCACAAAGAGAATAACGACGTGGATTTATTGTTGTTTACATCATGTAGCCTATGTAGCAACTGCTAAGGCTATTAGCATTAGCAGTAGCATTGGCTACCTCTGCGTCCACCTGTAGGAATTCCTGTCGACTGAGTGATCGCATCTAAATGGCCTGTACAGGTAGGCAGATGTATTTTTACTTTTGCGCAGGTTAGCCCGTGTTATTTTTAGTTCGTATGTGTGCACGGCTCTCCCCAGATTCAGAGATGACTGTGATAGGACCTACATTTTGTTTCTATGTTAAGGCAACGTGTCGGTCACTGAACTTCATTATCTCACTTGCCTAGTGTTGCAGCAATAAACGCATGCATTTCATTTTGGCTCTGATTTATTTTAACTCGGGTACGTTTCGGGTAACGGGTCTATTTATAGCAGGTCGGGTGGATCGGAATGGTGGGACGTTTGTGTGTCGGAATAGCGGTATTTCGGGATTGTGATGTGTCTAAATGGTGGTATGTTGGAATGGCGGCATGGAAGGGCATTTAAATCTTATCGGTTAACGGTTATTAATCGTTAAAGGGCGTCGGTTAACGGTTATAAAAAAAAAAATCCAAAATGTGCATCCCTAATCCTTCAGGGTCTGGGACCAGAACAGACACACAGACTGTTGTTGGGTTTCAGCTGCCACGTCGGATGGTTTTTATATCTACGGAGGGTTACATCCTTTTTCCATGAGGCCAGTCCTGGTGAATCTCCCAGACTGGTTCATAAGGCTAACAGGCTAACCCTGTTCACCTCCATGTGGGAGGTTTTCCAGGGACGGAAGTGAAATCATGCTTGTTACTGAGTGTGAAGTCCATTGTGAACAGGAAGGATGGAGTTAACACACTGGTCATCTGTGCTCACGTTTCTCAGCGTCGGCTCGTACAGCTTTTCTGATCTGTTCCTGTTTCCTGCTGTGGTTTTTAATCAGGCTGATTCAGACTACAGCGGTAAAGAGGACTTCTGAAGTTGAGCGTGCACGTACAACTTGAACTGACCTGGAGTAATTTAAGAAAAAAAAAAAAACAAGAATCAAAGCATTTGTTGTGGAAGGAGACCTTTTAATAAAGTGACATGAGCAAAAGCTAAAATAAAAATAAAAAATAAGACAGCTTTTTCTAGAGAAACAGATAAATCCTGTGTGTCGTCACGACACACAACTGTTAAAAAAGCGTTTCAGTAAAACACTTTCAGGAAACAATTAACAGGAAGACACTTCTGAGCTCAGAATATCCCAAACTGAATATATAACAGCTTTCAGTTGACCATGACGACATGAAGGAAAGGAAATTAAGGAATTGAGCCTTCTTCTGTAAGCACTGCCCCCCCCCCCACCCCCCACGTTTGGAGGGATATTTATATTCCCTTTTCCAAGCCAAAACTAACACTGTAAAAATGCAGGCTGTGGTGGAGTGACAATGACTTCCCCACTATGTACCAGAGCTAATGCTAATGCTAACAGAGAACTCATCATCCTCCCTGCTGCTAAACAGTGGTTAAATCAATCATCTTATAAACAAAGCTAACTTAGCTTGGAGTAAATGTTTGTAACTTTCCTCACGTTCAGTTGTGGACGGAGATATAACTGAACCTACAGTCTGTATTATTCCAGCGTTTGTTTTGTCTTCTAAATCAGATTTAGAAATTCTGATCTAGAACTTGAAATTAGGCCGAGATCAGACATTATGGACATTAGCTTCTTCAACTATTGAGTTTAAGAGGTTTCCTGTGACTGATACAGACCGACGACTTCATCCGTCATAGATGTGTTTGGTATCGTTGAACTCTGCAGAGTCTCTTTGCAAAAATAATACCGTTCTTCTTTCATCTCTTATATATTTTGCACAAGAGGTGCCTAAAGACACAAAGTCGAAAGTCACAACTAGTGGTCAAAAGTCGGTTTACGACGGTAAAAGTTCCGTAAAAAGCGGAGAAACGGCTTCAATCCTGTTGCCGGTAGTTTCCAGAACCATAGCTCGTCTATAAACGGTTAGATGCTAACTGGACCGCTTTACCGTTGCTGAGATCTGACGTAAACAAGCTCAGATCAAAGGCTTCACTCTTCATGTACGGCTGGATTCTGGTGATCATTTATTGAGATTTTGTGTCAATAAATGTTATTAGTTATAACTAAAGCATCCTTTTGCAATCCCGTATCATATTAGAAGCGTAAATAAGTACTGTTTGCTCTCTGGTCTCCGTTTTTGAAGCGAATAAACACAGGTAGCCCGTTAGCATTACCAGGTTGCTTTTGTTTACATTCTGGGAGGGAGGGAGGGTCTGACACCTGTTTCTGGGGGACATTTATCCAGATACGACTCAAAACGATACGAGTTCCTCTGACACACCTGCACGCCGTCTATTACAAAAAGAGCCTCAGCGACCGAGGAACGGTGGGAAAAATCTGAAAATCGCTCGATCTCATCGTTCTAGTGACTCGCCATAATGTTCTTGCCTGATGAAGATGTTCTGGCTGTGACATCATAGCCAAAATGGCGCCAGCCGAGAGCGGCGGATTGATTAACGTAACATCCCACCGGGATAAACCAGGAACAGTTTAGCGTTGACGATCATTCATATCATCAAAGCTATCAGGAACTGAATCAATACACTTTTCAGTAGTGCAGAGAGTCTCCAAAACCAAAAGGCAGGATTTTATTTGATATGTACATCAGAGATAACTGGTACCACGACGGTGGTTATCAACTATCTTTGTTAATCGCGGCTTTCTGCTTTCTGCTCTGTGCGCGTTCACATAAAAGGGGGCGTTTGACGCGTCATTTGACGCCTCTTCCGGATCAAATGGATAGATGGCGGTCCGTATATTTCAGTCAGGAGGAGCAGGTTTTAATAATGCAGGGCTATGAGGATTTCAAAGAAATCTTTACGGCCAAAAGCAACACTGTAGGTGTGAATAAAGCCAGAGAGGAGTGCTGGCAAAAAATTGCAGATCGTGTAAATTCGTAAATTATATTTATTTCACCACTATATTTATTTCACAACCTTAATTAATCTCCCTCCCTCCCTCTTTTAGAGCGCTTTAAACTTTAAACTTAATGCAGCAGATTTAAACATTATGTAGGTCTGACTGTCCCATTATGAATGATAAATGAAAATCACTTTAGTTTTTTGCTAAATCTATGTGAAATTAATTTAAGATTTAATATTATCTGTTATACACACTCTCCGGCCACTTTAATAGGTATCCTATCACCCTGGGGAATCTATAAATGAATTATATTATAACATTTCACATGAAATTCCACGTCACACTGATTATCAATATAATGGACTATTAATTTATGTTACCTGATTTAGTAAAACGCTTCTTTTATTTGAAGCGTGGGCAGATGGCCAGGGAATATATACAAACATATTCAGCAGCAGTTCAGTAAGAGCAAGTACAACCTTTATTCCAGTATTCTGGCTCATATTTTCTGCATCACCAACTGAATGCATGTAGGTTCCCGCGGCAAAGAAACACAAAGAAACGCAAAGAAACGCACACCGTTAGCGCTACTGTGAGCGCACGGCTGCGTTTGGTGGCGCTGCCAATATCTGGCTCTAGCAGATTACAAATGTAACGTATTCCCTCAGCTGGAAATCTCTAGCGTTCATAGAGAATATGGTCATGGGAAGCCAGCGGATCAGTCCGGTCTCTGAATACTCTCCCTCCATTGATCCTGGCGCTAAAGTCAACAGGATTGGGTGAAAGTGAAAGGGCGGCGCTTTTTGAGCCTAAACTCTGCACATAACCTGCTCCGGACCAGGTTAAGCTAGCAGAGTAAGTTACCATGGTGATCTAGCCAGGTTGAAAGAGAGCCACCTTCGTGGTACCGGAAATCCTGGTTTTAGACTCAACATACCTCGCTAACCCTCGAATCTCGCTTCGTAGTTCACCCCTCTGCTCTGAACCAGTCTCCTGGACCAGTTGGACCTGGACTACAGAACCGAACCCACCAGGTACATCCTCTGATCCTGGACATGTATCTGAGTATGTTTCTGATTGATTACAGGGCTCCATGGAGACTGGACCACCGGCTAACGACGGATCACCGGCTAACGACGGACCACCAGCTAACGACAGACCTCGAGCTAACGAAAGACCACCGGCTAACGACGGACCACCCGCTAACGACGGACCACCAGCTAACGACGGACCACCAGCTAACGAAAGACCACCAGCTAACGACAGCCCTCCAGCTAACGACGGACCACCGGCTAACGAAAGACCACCAGCTAACGACAGCCCTCCAGCTAACGACGGCCCTCCAGCTAACGACGGCCCTCCAGCTAATGACAGCCGTCAAGCTAACAGACCTTCAGCTAACGACGGCCCTCCAGCTAACAACAGCCCTCCAGCTAACGACAGCCGTCCAGCTAACAGACCTTCAGCTAACAGCCCTCCAGCTAACGACAGCCCTCCAGCTAACAGCCCTCCAGCTAGCAGCCCTCCAGCTAACAGCCCTCCAGCTAACAACAGCCTCCAGCTAACAGCCCTCCAGCTAACAGCCCCCCAGCTAGCAGCCCTCCAGCTAACGACAGCCCTCCAGCTAACAGCCCTCCAGCTAACAACCCTCCAGCTAACAGCCCTCCAGCTAACAGCCCTCCAGCTAACAGCCCTCCAGAGCAGCGACCCAGGGGGGGGGTGGTTCCCTCGGTAACCTGCCCTCTCAGTGACTCAGACCTGGAGCAGCTGATCCAGACCTTCAACCCCTGTGGAGCGTCAGAAACCCAGGGCCAGGACATCTATACCTCAGTTCTGAGCTACGTACTTGATCACAGCAGGGTGTAGCGGGAAACATGAATTCATCTGGACCCCCCCCCCCCCTCCCCCCCCTCAATAAAATCATTCAGGAACTGCCGTTGTTTTTCCTTCAACCTCAGTAAAATCATTGGCTGCGGTTACATGATGTTTTTTAATTCCGAATTAAATAATTCCGAATTAAACTATTTTCCTTCGAGTTTACATGGAAATAGTAATTCTGAATTGAGGTTTACATGGAAAACACGTTTGTTCGGCTTTATCTATTTCCGCTTAAGGTCTGGGGGTTGGGAAGGGTTCTGATTGGATTGGGGGGGGGGGCGGACGTCTTTACGTCTACCAGAAGAAAACAAACTTAACTAACTCGGTTAGCAACAACATTCCACTTGTTTTTGACCTGGGTGGCGTCTCTATCTGTGAAACCACCTTCATTTAGCCTAGCCGCTACAACTGTAGCATCTGTTCTTTTAATTATTTCCACTTCCTCCAAGCTATTTATTAAATAAATCGTCTCTGCTCTTGAACACCGTTTACTGCGTGCCGCCATCTTGAAACTTTGTTTTGAAAACAAGCCCAGCGCGGAATATAAGCGTCATGGCGACAGACGGGCAAGAGAACTAGCATGAAAGACTGGAATTAATTTAAAGAGGAATGAGTGTTTACATGACCGCGGAATTATTTAATTCAGAATTAAAATCAGAATAAACCAGCAACTTACTTCGGAATTAAGTTTAATTCTGAATTGACATTTTCATTCGGAATTAAGTGTTTTACATGGTAACTTTTATTCGGATTTAACTTTAATTCTGAATTAAAGAGGAATTAAACTTCCCATGTAAACGCAGGGATTGTTAAACAGCTGTGTTTGGCCAAAACTCTGCTGGCAGACCTTTACAGCCACAAAATGATACAAACTGAAATGTGTCAGAAGGCGGGGCTTCAGAGGGCCAGCCTCCAGGACGTCAGAGGGCGGGGCCTGCTGCCAGCTGCTAGCATGGCTGGATACATTAACAGATTTCATAGTTGTAATAAACATGTTTCTATCAGGCTCTGCTCAGTTTACAGTTCTAATGTAGTAAAGATGGAATTTAAAAACCATCATTTGTCATGTGACTCTGCTATGATGCTAACTGACACGTGGAGGAATGTTTATTAAATGAATCACTGATGGGGTTAAATTGGCACATAAACTCGGAGCGGATGGCGGATGATCACGCACACATCAAAAGCAACAAACTTCTGAATAATTAAATATTGTTTTATTAATCAATAAACCCATGACTTTTATGAGATAGATCATAGTTTTCCTGATAACAAGACGACCTGTCAAAGCTATTTAGAACAGAACCTGCGATCAGAGGTTCTGGTTTCCAGAACACTGCCTGGGTTGCCAGTTCCGCTTTTTATAAGGGACTTTGGGGTTTCTTTTATTTGTGAGCTCGCTTTAAAAAAAAAATCAGAAGTGGTGGTTTGCAGGTTTTGGGGCTTGTATTTCAGCGTTGTGACTTGTTTATAATTTTCCCCTTTTACCTGCATCGTTAATCCATCAATGATGCACCAGACACACAGCAGATCTGGCAACCCGCGGCAGAGAAAGTCGGAGGGAGGATCTCGTAGCAGCCTTTTTCATAAACTATTTTTGTTGACATTGCTGAACTTCACCTTTACTGACGGTCTGTCTCATTGACCTTTATAAAATCCGTTTTATATTGGTTTATTTTTTTGTTTGGGGGCTTGTTTTCAGGGTCCAGGTAGAGGCAGGCAGGCACGTGACATTAAAGAGCTGCTTGAACCAACTGTCTGCATCTGGCCAGTTCAGGTTCCATAGTTCCCAGTTATGGACATAAACTAGCCAGGGGAAGTTAAAGTTAGCTGTTTTGGTTTCACATTTTCTCAGTGAACATTTCTCTTTCACATTTTTCACCTGTAGGCACGTGACTAGATTTAATATGATGTTGCTCAACCTACCGGGCAGCGGCGGGGAACGGAGGAAAAAAAAAAACACGTAAACAGCACTGTTGCCTCACAGCTACAAGGTTCCTGGTTCGAACCCCGGCGGGATGTCCCCACGTACATGTCGATGAAGATGAAGATGAATGTTTGCGAACAGACCGCCGACAGGCAATCAGAGATCCGCGTCGAACTTCCCCTGCTGTACTGCTGTACGCATGCGCAGTAAACTGGTCCGGCAGATTACTGGCAATTTCACCACCGGTGGTGACGCGTCAATCTCTGTGGTCTCTGATTGGCTGTATCTCCATACTGAAACTTGCGCGGGGAGTGGTCTGTTCGCAAACATTCATCTTCAGGTGAATGTTTGAAGGCAGAACTCTGTCATCAGCGGGACAGCAGCAGCAGCGGTCCGGTGTCGTTAACAGAACAGGTGAGTCAGTCCGGTTTCAGGTAGAAATGTCAGGAAAACTGATGTTAAACGGAGGAGCGTTTTAAATCTCATCTCATCTCTCATCTCTCCCGGCTCACGGGGGAGACAGACGTGGACCGACGACTGACCGACTGATCTGTGAAACCTTTATTCGATTTGTGAAAATGCAATAAAGACAAACTTCACCGCCAGCACTTATGAGAACGTTAAGGGGAGATGAAAACAGCGTCCAGCCTCCGATTCAGCAGGCTCCAGGTAAAAAACCACTATACCTAGACTTGTCAAATCTGGACTAGATTAATCTACAGCACATTTGAGAAGTCTAGGTATTGTGGTTTTTGATGTGGACCAGGTCTAATGTGGTCTTTATGCTGAAAAAACGGCGAAGTCCGTCTTTATTACATTTTCACAAATCGAATAAAAGTTTCACAGATCAGACACTGAGTTATAATGATTCTTCAGGGTCTGTAGATTAATCTAGTCCAGATTTGAGAAGTCTAGGTTTAGTGGTTTTTGACCTGGAGCCTGCTGAATAGGAGGATGGCGAATCGGGTGCCAACTTCAGCGTCGTGCTCCGCCGCTGGAAACGTTAACGCTTAACGGGAACCGGTTTGGTGAATAAATCTGCGGTCTGGTGTCAGGCACGTGTCGGTGTTTGGAGGTGATGAGCGGACCTCCTGACACCTACTTGAAGTTTCAGACTGAAACTTCAAGTAGGCGTTGATGTCAGTGTTTGGAGGTGATGAGCCTCCCTGCGTCTCCCCTCCAAACTTTCACCCTTAAAGTTGCTGCTGTACGCATGCGCAGTGAACTGGTCCGGCAGATTACTAAGAAATTTCACCTGTTTAATGAACGATAAACTCTGTTTAACCGGAAGTCTGACGTGAAGCCTCTACTTATAACCTACCGGTCAACATAAAGATATTAAAACCGTGAACTTAATGAATGAATGAATGAATGAGTGAATGAGTGCAGCGTTGTTGTTGTTGTTACTCACGTGCTAACTGAGGGGCGGAGCCTGCATGTGATGTCATAGTTCTGATGCTCAGATGTGATTGGCCTTAGAAACACTGATACTGTAATAAAACCTGATCTTCCTCAGCTCCTCCCCCCTCTGACCTTGATCTTCCTGACCAAGGTCAGGGGTCATTCAGGGGTCATCCAGGGGTCATCCAGCTGAACGGACTTCGGTTCTGTTCTGTTTATTTCAGTCAGATAAATCCGCTGCAGTAAAAAGTATTTCTTCCTCTGTTGTGCAGCAGCTGAAGGCGTCCATCCTCTGTTTCCTGGGAACTCCTCTGGCGGGTTCGGGTTAGGTTCCTGTGGACCTCCTGCTGTGGTGACAGAAGTCAGAACCGGACTCAGCTGGTTTCTAAACTGGATTCATAGAGAAAACGGTTGGAACTACTCGGTGCTTTATTCAACAATATACGTGTTTATTGAATCTCCTTCAGTGTCTCACACGTCCTGAACCTCCGTCTGTCCAACTACAGGGTTTCAGGTGGATGAAGGTCCGCAGGTGTCCAGGTGGAGGATCCATGGAGCTGAGGTGAGTCCAGTAGAGACGAGACGACGGCCCGTCTGCTCTCAGGTTCTGGTTCTGGTCCCCTGACGTCCCAGTGTTCATTTTAACAAGAACTTTTCTCTTTCATTTAGTCTCAGTCACCAAAGACTTGATTTAGGCACATTTTAGTCTTTTTGTTTTGCTTTGTTTTAGTTAAACTTTAGTCACTACAAATCAGTTTTAGTCTCAATTTAGTCTTTTGACAGAATGTGACAGCTGTTATACTGTAATAAATGTTCCTGTCATGGTAGTAAAACTGCATTGAAGCATACTTTTAATTGTGTTTAGTCATTTAAACTCAGAGTGTAGCATATAACTCTTTTATAATAAAAAAAAAAAAGACCATACAGACCAAAGGCTACCTGGCCACTAATAATAACGTTCGGCTACCTGGCCCCTAATAAATACGTTAGGCTACCTGGCCCCTAATAAATACGTTAGGCTACCTGGCCACTAATAATAACGTTAGGCTACCTGGCCACTAATAACAACGTTAGGCTACCTGGCCCCTAATAACAACGTTAGGCTACCTGGTCCCTAATAATAACATTAGGCTACCTGGCCCCTAATAATAACATTAGGCTACCTGGTCCCTAATAATAACATTAGGCTACCTGGCCCCTAATAACAACGTTAGGCTACCTGGCCCCTAATAATAACATTAGGCTACCTGGCCCCTAATAACAACGTTAGGCTACCTGGTCCCTAATAACAACGTTAGGCTACCTGGCCCCTGATAATAACGTTAGGCTACCTGGCCCCTAATAAATACGTTAGGCTACCTGGCCACTAATAATAATGTTAGGCTACCTGGCCCCTAATAACAACGTTAGGCTACCTGGCCCCTAATAATAACATTAGGCTACCTGGCCCCTAATAACAACGTTAGGCTACCTGGCCCCTAATAATAACATTAGGCTACCTGGCCCCTAATACAACGTTAGGCTACCTGGTCCCTAATAACAACGTTAGGCTACCTGGCCCTATAATACAACGTTAGGCTACCTGGCCCCTAATAATAACGTTAGGCTACCCTGGTCCCTAATAATAACGTTAGGCTACCTGGCCCCTAATAACAACTTAGGCTAGCTGGTCCCTAATAATAACGTTAGGCTACCTGGTCCCTAATAACTAACCTGGCCCCTAATAACAACGTTAGGCTAGCTGGTCCCTAATAACAACGTTAGGCTTACCTGGTCCCTAATAACAACGTTAGGCTAGCTGGTCCCTAATAATAATAGGCTACCTGGCCCTAATAATACGTTAGGCTACCTGGCCCCTAGGCTAACTAACAACGTTAGGCTAGCTGGTCCCTAATAATAAGGTTAGGCTACCTGGCTCCTAATAACAACGTTAGGCTACCTGGCCCCTAATAATAACGTTAGGCTACCTGGCCCCTAATAATAACGTTAGGCTACCTGGCCCCCTAATAACAACGTTAGGCTAGCTGGTCCCTAATAACAACTGGCTACTAACGTTAGGCTAACCTGGTCCCTAATAATAGGCTACCTGGCCCCTAATAACGTTAGGCTACCTGGTCCCTAATAATAACGTTAGGTACTTCCCTAATAACGTTAGGCTACCTGGCCCTAATAAAACGTTTAGGCTAACTGGTCCCCTAATAATAACGTTAGGCTACCTGGTCCCTACCTAATAACGTTAGGCTACCTGGCCCCTAATAATACAACGTTAGGCTACCTGGCCCCTAATAATACGTTAGGCTACCTGGCCCCTAATAATAACGTTAGGCTACCTGGCCCCTAATAAACAACGTTAGGCTACTGGTCCCCTAATAACGTTAGGCTACTGGCCCCTAATAATAACGTTAGGCTACCTGGCCCTAATAATAACGTTAGGCTAACTACCTGGCCCCTAATAACAACGTTAGGCTACCTGGCCCCTAATAATAACGTTAGGCTACCTGGCCCTAATAATAACGTTAGGCTACCTGGCCCCTAATAATAACGTTAGGCTACCTGGCCCCTGATAACAACGTTAGGCTACCCTGGCCCCTAATAATAACGTTAGGCTATGGCCCCAATAACAACGTTAGGCTACGTGGCCCCAAATAACAACGTTAGGCTACGTTGGCCCCCTAATAACAACGTTAGGCTACTGGCCCCCTAATAAAAACGTTAGGCTACCTGGCCCCCTAATAACAACGTTAGGCTACCTGGCCCCTAATAATAACGTTAGGCTAACCTGGCCCCTAATAATAACGTTAGGCTACCTGGCCCCTAATAATAACGTTAGGCTACTACCTGGCCCCCTAATAATAACGTTAGGCTACCTGGTCCCTAATAATAACGTTAGGCTACCTGGTCCCTAATAACAACGTTAGGCTACCTGGTCCCTAATAATAACGTTAGGCTACCTGGTCCCTAATAAATAACGTTAGGCTACCTGGTCCCTAATAATAACGTTAGGCTACCTGGCCCTTAAAAACGTTAGGCTACCTGGCCCCTAATAAACAACGTTAGGCTACCTGGTCCCTAATAATAACGTTAGGCTACCTGGCCCCTAATAACAACGTTAGGCTACCTGGTCCCTAATAATAACGTTAGGCTACCTGGCCCCTAATAACAACGTTAGGCTACCTGGCCCCTAATAACAACGTTAGGCTACCTGGCCCCTAATAACAACGTTAGGCTACCTGGTCCCTAATAATAACGTTAGGCTACCTGGCCCCTAATAACAACGTTAGGCTACCTGGTCCCTAATACGTTAGGCTACCTGGAATAATAGCCCCAACGTTAGGCTACCTGGCCCCTAATAAAACGTTAGGCTATAATAACGTTGGGCCCCCTAATAATAACGTAGGCTACCTGGTCCCTAATAACAACGTTTAAGGCTACTACCTGGCCCCTAATAACGTTAGGCTACCTGGCCCCTAATAATAAGGGCTAACCGTACTGGCTATAACCTGGCCCCTAATAATAACGTTAGGCTACCTGGCCCCTAATAATAACGTTAGGCTACCTGGTACCTAATAACGTTAGGCTAGCCCTAATAATAACGTTAGGCTACGTGGCCCCTAATAAAACGTTAGGCTACCTGCCCCTAATAACAACGTTAGGCTACGTGGCCCCTAATAATACGTTAGGCTACCTGGCCCCTAATAACCCTAACTGGTCCCAAATAATAACGTTAGGCTACCTGGCCCCTAATAATAACGTTAGGCTACCTGGTCCCTAATAATAACGTTAGGCTACCTGGTCCCTAAATAACAATAAAACGTTAGGCTACCTGGTCCCTAATAATAACGTTAGGCTACCTGGTCCCTAATAACAACGTTAGGCTACTGGTCCCTAATAATAGGCCCCTAATAACTACGTTAGGACCCTAACGTTAGGCTACTGGCTAGGGTCCCAAATAATAACGTTAGGCTACCTGGCCCCTAATAACAACGTTAGGCTACCTGGCCCTAATAACAACGTTAGGCTACCTGGCCCCTAATATACAACGTTAGGCTACTGGCCCTAATCCTGGCTGGTCCCTTAATAACAACGTTAGGCTACCTGGCCCTAATAACAACGTTAGCTACCTGGCCCCTAAGTCCCTAATAACGTTAGGCTACCTGGTCCCTAATAAACGTTAGGCTAGGTACCTAATAACAACGTTAGGCCCAATAACGTTAGGCTCCTGGTCCCTAATAACAACGTAGGCTACCTGGCCCCACGTTAGGCTAAGTGCCCCTATAATACGTTAGGCTACCTGGCCCCTAATAATAACGTTAGGCTACCCCCTAATAACGTTACCTGGTCTACAACGTTAGGCTACGGTCCCTAACGTTAGGCTACCTGGTCCCTAAAACTAGGCTACCCCTATAAAACGTTAGGCTACCTAGGCTACCCCTAATAACAACGTTAGGCTACCTGGTCCCTAATAAACACGTTAGGCTACCTGGCCCTAATAATAACGTTAGGTACCTGGTCCCTAATAAAACGTTAGGCACGTAGGCTACCTGGCCCCTAATAAACGTTAGGCTATGGTCCCTAATAACAACGTTAGGCTACCTGGCCCTAATAAGAAACTACTGGCCCTAATAACAACGTTAGGCTAGCTGGTCCCTAATAATAACGTTAGGCTACCTGGCCCTAATAACAACGTTAGGCTAGCTGGCTGGTCCCTAATAATAAACGTTAGGCTACCTGGCCCCTAATAACAACGTAGGCTACCTGGCCCTAATAACAACGTTAGGCCCTAATAACGTTAGGCTACCTGGCCCCTTAATAACAACGTTAGGCTAGCTGGTCCCCTAATACACGTTAGGCTAGCTGGTCCCTATAAAATAACGTTAGGCTAGCTGGTCCCTAATAACAACGTTAGGCTAGGTCCCTAATAACAACGTTAGGCTAGCTGGTCCCTCATAATAACGTTAGGCTACCTGGTCCCTAATAATAACGTTAGGCTACCTGGCCCTAATAACAACGTTAGGCTAGCTGGTCCTAATAATAACGTTAGGTACCTGGCCCCTAATAACAACGTAGGCTAGTGGTCCCTAATAATAACGTTAGGCTACCTGGTCCCTAATAACAACGTTAGGCTAGCTGGTCCCTAATAATAACGTTAGGCTACCTGGTCCCTAATAATAACGTTAGGCTAGCTGGTCCTTAATAACAACGTTAGGCTAGCTGGTCCCTAATAACGACGTTAGGCTACCTGGCCCCTAATAATAACGTTTAGACGTTTAACGTTTAAAGAGGGTTTGTCTGCATCTGAACCAAACAGAACTGACATTAGCTTGTTGTGGTTTATCTGCAGGCTGGTTCTCCTGCTGGTCCTGGTCTACGTGAGACCTGGAGACTCGTTTCCTGCAGATTCACATGAAGGTCTGAGGCCAGTTTTTGCTTTCTGACAGCAGCTTTATGAACAGATCCAGTACCAGGTCAACTGGGTCATGAGTTCTACAGTTTTCTCTGTTGTTGCTCTGGTTTCCAACTTTCTTGGAGACTTTACTAACTCTGTCATTTCTGAAAGAGCTAACGGCAGAA
This sequence comes from Hirundichthys speculiger, assembly GCA_018398805.1. Lineage (NCBI taxonomy): Eukaryota > Metazoa > Chordata > Actinopteri > Beloniformes > Exocoetidae > Hirundichthys > Hirundichthys speculiger. Next base: position 371,294 of record JAGFBZ010000623.1, on the reverse strand, counting down.
CTAATGCAGGACAGAGAGGATATATTGGTTATATTATATCAGACAGAATCTATTAATAGCAACGATCCAGAACTAATGGTTCCATGTTCTTCCGTTCTGGCGTCCAGAGGTTGAAGGTTTTGTTGGAGATCAGGTGACGCTGCCCTGCATCTTCAACGGTCCTCTACCCAGCCGGGTCAACATCTACTGGAGGAACAAAGACGACAGAGTTGTGCTCGACATCATCAACGGTTTACCGGATTACGAGGACCAGGATGAGGCCTACAAGGGTCGAGTGTTCTGCTTCCCGGACCAGCGCCAGAGCGGGAACTTCTCCATCATCATGAAGAACCTGCAGAAGGACGACGCCGACACGTACAACTGCTACATGAACACCGACGACGACTGCGAGAAGGTCACGGTGAGAGTCTCCGGTAAGTTCTGACGCCACACGGTTCACTCAGTGAACCGGTACGGAGGTCCGACCCTTTCAGGTGATCCGGGCAGGTGAACCTCTGCTGGGATCCACCGTCTGGACTCTGGTAGGTCTTCCTTCACAGTCCAGAAGCTGTTCACGTGGAGTCTCCCTGGTTTCAGGTTCAGGTCCTTTCTGGACCTGAAACCAGTAGAACTGGGGTGCGTCTGCATGAATGAGTGTGCAGCAACGCTGCCACCTGCTGGACTGAACCAACCACGGTTGTTCTGAAGGAACCAGTTCTGGAGACGGTTCCAGCTGATTCTGTGTTTGTTTCATCGGTTTCGTATTTAAGCTTCACGTGTTTCCAGAAGTGTCGCTGGGTTGATGTGGTCTTTGCGTTGCAGATAAACCTTCGGCGCCTCCCACTCAGCCGACCGGAGCCGCGGGAACAGCGTCATCCAGCGTCCTCCAGGTGGCGCTGCTCTCTGCCGTCTGTCTGCTCCTCTGCCTCTAGAAGATGGAGGATCAGCTTCTCCCACGGTGGACCCGAAACCAGAACAGAACCAGTCCTGGTTTTAGATCCACAACTTTATCAGCTGTTAACTCTTTACAACTTTATCAAGTCTCAGTGCCTTAATCTAGAATCTAAAGCACCTTTAAAACCTTTAAAATCTGGGTTAAATCTCCGTGTTTATACTGTTGAACTATTTTTAAAATGAAACAAAGATTCTTAGTAATAATGATTAATAGAGGTGCACGATAACTATCGACCCGATAACAGGAAATTATGACGGCCCTCCAGCTAACAACAGCCCTCCAGCTAACAACGGCCCTCCAGCTAACGACGGCCCTCCAGCTAACGACGGCCCTCCAGCTAACGACGGCCCTCCAGCTAACGACGGCCCTCCAGCTAACGATAGCCCTCCAGCTAACAACAGCCCTCCAGCTAACAACGGCCCTCCAGCTAACGACGGCCCTCCAGCTAACGACGGCCCTCCAGCTAACGACGGCCCTCCAGCTAACAACAGCCCTCCAGCCTCCAGCTAACAACAGCCCTCCAGCTAACAACGGCCCTCCAGCTAACAACAGCCCTCCAGCTAACAACGGCCCTCCAGCTAACGACAGCCCTCCAGCTAACGACGGCCCTCCAGCTAACGATAGCCCTCCAGCTAACGATAGCCCTCCAGCTAACGATAGCCCTCCAGCTAACACACCAGCTTCTCCCATGGTGGACCCGCGGTCCTCCACGCCAAACAGAACCAACCTTTCCTCCCAGTCGTCACTGTGAAGAACCATCAGACTTTTTTAAATCATTGCTGTTGCTACGGTTACAATGCGTCTCTTAAACAGTCCAGTGTTTTAAAAGTAGCGCAGGATCTCTGAGATGACGAGTTTACGTGAAGGTTTCAGTCCCGTCAGAACTGTCCAGCTGGTTGTTTTCAGACGTGATCTGAATAGGCAGCCAGATCAATGCCACCAGGGTCAATAGGTCCTACAGCCAGTGACATTTGAACCCCCCCTGGAAGAGGGGATTTCATGTACGAGACGGTTCAAGGTGCTTTACTTCAAACATTAGAGGCATTAAAGAAACATTTAGCATTAAGGAGGACATTTAAAAAACAGATGTCTTTGGTCTGAGTCAGCTGTCCTTCGTCCTCTAATGTGGACGCTTTGATGACGGCCGTCACACGGGTCATGGACCAAAGACTACCTGATGTAAGTCTGACAGTGGTTCTGGTTCTGGGTCTGTCTCTGGTTCTGGTTCTCTGGTTCAGGGTCTGAATAGAAACCAGAACAGAACCAGTCCTGGTTTTAGATCCACAACTTTATCAGATGTTAGCTCTTTATAACTTTATCAAGTCTCAGTGCCTTAATCTAGAATCTAAAGCACCTTTAAAACCTTTAAAATCTGGGTTAAATCTTCGTGTTTATACTGTTGAACTATTTTTAAAATGAAACAAAGATTCTTAGTAATAATGATTAATAGAGTTGCACGATAACTATCGACACGATAACTATCGACACGATAACATTTATATTTCTGTCAACACAGCAGTGTCTCGCTCCCTCTGAGCCTTGAATGACCAGCAGTGAATGTTATGTTCAAGTGACGTCGGCATAATCAGAAAAACGATTTCTCAATCAGGAAAATCAAGAATACCCCCTCATGCCAGAAAACAACTCGTTAACTCGGTTTTAATTTTAGTAGTTGCTGACTTTAATCGATATTCGCAGTATTTTCCCTCATGTTACACATAAAAAAAGAAAAAAAATAGAAAAGGCTGAAAGAAAGACTAGCAAACGAGGGAACGTGGGAATTAACGTTACACCTTGAATGCAGCCTGCAGCACAGCGCTGATCACAACAAACATGGCGGCGTGGAACTTCGTTAAAGTTTCAGAAGAAGATAGTTTGGTGGTTATTTGTGACGAATCCTCCGAGTGAATTCTACGAGGAGGGAAGCACAAGCTTTAATACGTAAAACCTGATCAGCCACCTACAACATAACAATCACTTCCATGGAGTTTTGAAATCACGCTAATGTGAGCTAACGGAAGCTAATGCTAACGCTCCTCTCCCTCATTCCTCTCATCTAAAGCTTCCATGAGATTAAAAAATAAAAACTATTGAACCTCATTTACTTTAATTAAAGGTATTAATTTAAATGGAACCACAAGCTAAAATCCTTTAAATGTTAATCTTTTTCAGTTAGTAATTCTGATGCATGTATTTCCATCAGTTCAAGGAGCCTTTATTTTTTATATCAGTCAGTAATGAACCTTATTTAAGTTAATGTGAGATATCAAATAGGTTTGTTTGATAGCTTTAAGAAAATGTTTGAGAGGCTTGACAATAGTTTTTTTATTGTAAAAAATAAATATCTGTTCATATAAAAAGTTCAAACTGTTTTTGGTTTTGTTCATAGTATTGATGTAATGATCTCAGGTAGATGTGTGTGTTATTGGTATCAGAACCTCCAGTTCCTCCAACATCCCAGAGCTGCTCTACTGGACTCAGATCTGGAGACTGTGGAACAGCAGTTCTCTGAAGATGCGCCGCATCGAAGCCATGTGGTGGCGCTCTTGTACGAGCCGACGTGGGCTGCAGGTAGTCGGACCACCTGAAATGCTTTTTCCTCCACCTGCGATGGTGCGACACCAAGTTTGTCACACCTACAAAGTGAGTAAAAGAAAATGGGGAGCAGCTACTGCGGGTGGAAGATGGCATTAGCGGTTAGCAAAGGTTCCTATACATGCAATCTGAGGGTAGCGGCTAGTGCTAACGGGACTGAATAAATCAACAGACAGAAACCTAAACAGCAGGAAAAATGATGTTTCTGATCAGAAATATTATATAGAACATGTTTGTTCATATCTGATGAAAAGCTTGAGGAAGATGATCATAATTTGTCATGAAGATATTCATTTAGCCTAGCTTGAACAGGCTAAAGTACCCTGAAACCCACAACAGCAATAAAGTTATTTAAAGCATCATATAACCAGATGCCTGGTTATAATGTTGGACTAGTTTTCTGTCAAAGGCTTTAAATTGTATTTCCACAAACAGGTAAAAGCAGACAAATGAACAGGTGTGTCAGTGATTGTATCCACAGAGGAGGTCACGTGGTCTCATATATAGAGATCAATATCTAAAGTATATAACTCCTCAGAATGGCCACCAGAGGGCGCCAACACCACACAATTACTGAAGAAAACAGTTGAAGACGCTTCATTCAACACGATATCACAACATCATTACATGTCAGGGGCGAATATCAGAACATGGAGGAACATACTGAGCTAATATGTTGGAATTTATCAAACAAACACAGAATTAAACAGTCACAGCAAATACTTTCAGGCCTTCAAGCTTCACATTAGCAGCCCCATGAAGAATAAAACCAACGACCAGGTGAAGGAAACTTACCTGGAATAGACGCACAACAGACACAGGTGGACAACGCTAACTGAATGCTAGCACTATTTGTGATGCTATGAGTTAGATAATAACTACATTACCCAGCATGCCTGGTGTTACAGAGCATGCATGGTAGCCGGCAATGGGCGGAAGTAAAAGGAATCACCACAACGACAGCAGTTCGTGTTTCTTGCTGAATATGGAAAGTAAAGTTAGAGCACACTTTATAAACGGCTCGTCTATGTGTTATACAACATAAAAACACACCATTAACTGCTGGTGAACAATACAACGAGGCCGCGCGCGTTACAACCATAGACATATATAGACAGTCCAGCAGCTCCACCTCCACCGACGGGCCGCCCTGGTGCTCCATGGTCCAGGTGTCCTGGTCCCGCAGGTCCGTCAGGGCGTCGAGGACGTCTTCGGGCGTCGAGGACGTCCTCGGGCGTGCTGTCCTGGTGGGGCTCCAACTCATCGTTGCTGATGAAGACTAGATGACGCTCATCCAGGGTCCTCATGGTTTTTCCTGAATGACACGTAGTGCTGGGCGATATGAAAAAAAAATCATATATCACGATATGGACTACTTTATATCACGATAACGATATATATCACGATATACCATAATAAAGTATGTTTTCAGTTATTCTCTGAAAAGTTTGACAAAAATGTCATTGCTTACTTTTCAACTTTATTTTGAAAGGACATTTAGCTGAACTGTCACAAACATACATTTTAGTGCAGCAAAAACAGGTAGGTACAGAGCTACAGTAGCTTTCACATTTTTTTTTAAGTACACAACAGTTTCTGAGAGGAAAAACACATTTTTGCACTGAAGTTCAGCTATAAAAGATAAACACAAATTATTTTTCAACTTTCTGAAATCTGTAACCTTGTAGTGCAAAGTTTGCAAACCAATATAAAGTGTCTAAAGTAAACATGAGGGTTGAAGAGAACTCTGTTTAAGGCATTAACCATGAATAAAAGTGCAAACATAAAAGGCTACTTTGTAGAAGTAGATATGATTCTATCAAATTTATCGTTGCAGGTTATTTAATTACATATTTGCTGTAATAATTGATAAAAGTAGGTTAGAAACGATAGAAGAGAAATGAAACGATACACACTTTTATATCGTCCCTACGATATGTATCGTCATATCGCCCAGGACTACTTGACAGTAGGGATGGTGTTTTTGGGGTCATATTCATCATTTCTCTTCCTCCAAACACGTCCAGGTGAGTTGAGGCTCAGTTTTAGTCTCACCTGACCACAGCACCTTCTCCCAGTCTCTTTCTGAGTCATTAATATGTTCGTTATCAAACCTGAGTCGGGCCTGGACCTGAGCCTTCTGGAGCAGAGGGACCTTGGGTTATTGCGATTAATGGGGACCGGCGCCCCCCCGCAATAATCAAAATCCGCAAAATGGAGCTGGAGCCCCCCGAGCCTAAATAATGTGTTTAAAATATGTTTAAAAACCGCAAAAAAAGTAGCGAGGCAAGACAAAGGCTCAACTGTGGTCTTTCTGTTTCCCTCACAGCCTCTGGTCTCTGATCTGTCAATCAATCAATAACTTTATTTGTCCCCAAAGGGGCGATTAGTCTCGCGACAGCAGGAGCACATCAAACATAAAATATGCATAATAGTTACAAAAATAAATTACACATAAATATTCATAATGCAGACCTCAGCTTTAGTCAGGAGGGAGGGCTTTTCCCCCGCCAGCTTCTCCTCCGGTATTTAAAAGAACAACAGCAGAGGGAACAAAAGGGTGTTTTATCTGTTTGTCTAATCAGTGAACCTGATGGTAGGAATTTAAATTAGAACAAAGTCTCTCTCTTACTAAAACAGTTTTACACCAACGTTCATTTACAGTCATGGAAAAAATGATTGTTTTCTTCAGTTTCTTGTTCATTTTAATGCCTGGTACAACTAAAGGTACATTTGTTTGGACAAACATAACGATAACCACAAAGATTGCTCATAAGAGTTTTATTTAAGAGCTGATATCTTACCATTTTCCATGGTTTTCTTGATTATAACCTAAATCACTTAAGTTTTTACATCAATAGCTATGGCGTTGTACTGCCAAAAACACTGCTTTTATGCATTCAGTGTTTTCTTTTCTGTCTGTTTTAGTCACATGATGACGTTTAGTGGTACCAGGTATTAAAATGAACAAGAAAGTGAAGAAAAAATGGTGGTCTAATAATTTTTTCCATGACTGTATGTAAACACATACTCCACCTCCGCATGATTAGTTGTTGCAGACCATCTGTTGGTGCTGAGCAGAACCAGAACCCGTCCAGATCACCGTCAACGTCTTTCCCCCGACCCAGGTCTCAGAGACCAGGATGCTTCTTTGAATACATGCTGGTGGTGAACAAGTCTGTAGTTCCTCAGTTTTATTGTGGAGAGACGTTGGATCACTGAAGGGAGGTGGATGATGTACAACAGGTGATGCCGTCTCATGCGCTCCTGTACGCCACCTCTCCTGCCTCGCCTCCTCGGTTTCCGTCATGGAGGTACAAAGTTGTATCCTTCCCCGTGCTCGATCAGGAAAGACTAGGTCTGCTGGTGGGCCGCTGATCACGGGATTAGAGAATTTTAACAGATAGTCTCTGGAATATTGAACGGAGCTGTCAGCAACCCCAGGTGACATGAGGACAGCACCGCCAATAAAAAGATCAGAGTCAGATCCACGTCACTGAATCATGACACTCTTAATCACACAAAAGTGAGGTTGATCAATTCAAAGTGCACAGAGAGTTTAAAAGTTTAAGTATAAAATAACAAACTTAAAACTGACAAGACAGACATGCTTCCCACTGCTGCCGGTGGCTGCGTCGTGCATGCACCCAGTAAATGCAGTATGTTAGATCCGGAGACACCAAAGGCTTCCAGAGCTTTGCTCTCAGTGTTGACCTGCTAGTAGGAATGCTTATATCATTAGAGGGACCCAATGGGACAGAAATAATGTCAACTGGCCATGTCGACAGACTGCTTAGTAAACTGCCTAAGCATATGAGGGACAGTTTCATAGAGCACCTCCAAACACAAGGCCGTCTCAACACAAGTCGACTCAACCCCTACAACCTCACAGACCTTGCTAACTGGCTCAAAGTAAAGGCTGAGGCTCAAAGACTCTCTGCAAAGATGGCACAGCGCCACCGTCCTGAAGAGCTCCATGTCTTCGGGAGAGGAAGGCACCCTCCAGCTTCCAAGGTCCGAGTGCAGTCTGTTTCTGTTTATCACGGTTCAGATAAACCCAAAGCTGAAAACAGTCATCCTGCAGAGGCAGCCCGCTCTGATCACAAGTCACAGACGTCCAAGAAATTGTGTCTCTTCTGTAAGAGCACAGAGCACTGACGTTGTACAGCGTTCTCCAGAAGAGATCAGGAGATGGCTTGAACGTAGTGAGCGTTGTCGTAACTGTGGCCGAACTAGTCACCAGTCCGAGGCCTGCACTTTAAAGAAACCGTGCAGCGAATGCCGAGAGATTCATCTGAGAGTTCTACATAGCGCTGCCAGGTCAGACTCTCACGTCTATCTTATCACTCCACGTGACCAAGCCACACTCAGCAACGTTAAGCGAGGAGCAAAGGTGTATCTCAAGGTGGTGCCCATCATAATAAGTCAGGGTCGGAGGTCACTGAGGACTTATGCCCTTTTAGATGATGGGGCCGAACGAACAATAATACTATCAGCTGCTGCCCAACGTCTGGGCCTCAAAGGTAAAACAGAGACTCTCACTCTACGCACCATCCGCCAAGACGTTGCTCATCTTGCTGGTGAGTCTGTTTCTTTTCTATGTAGCCTCCCCGGCGCACCCGAAACAGCGCCATCTTATCAAGGACGCCTACACAGCAGGCCAATTAGCTCTGGCAGAGCAATCCTACCCCGTGGCTGCACTACAGAGAAGTTACCGCCATCTGCAGGGCCTTTAGTGAAGTCCACCCACTGCTCCTAATTGGCGCAGATTGCACACACCTGATTGCGGCTAAAGAGCCAGTGAGAGTAGGTCCAAAGGGCAGCCCGACAGCTATCCACACAAGCCTTGGTTGGGCACTCCAAGGTCCTGACAGTATAGCTTCTAATGCTGTTTCCTGCTATTTTACCTCTCTCACACCAGCAAAGGATGATCTCTATCCACAGGTTGAACGTCTCTGGCAGCTCGACGTCCTCCCATTTCGAAATGAGAGGCTAGCAGTCCGATCTCGTCTCGACCAGGAAGCCATCGATATCCTTGAGGCACGTACTGAGAGAGTTAAGGTGGGTGACACACTCCGCTACGCCACACCACTACTCCGCATCAAAGGTGCACCACCACTCAAAGCCACATCTGGAGCAGTCATGCCCCTTCTGCGCGGCACAGAGAGGCGACTAAAGCGAGACCCAGCTTTAGCTAAACAATCTGAGGCAGAGATCCAGAAGCTAATCAGTGGAGGCTGTGTTATCCAGCTCAGTGATGACGAGGTGAAGGCATCCAGTGAGTCGTGGTTCATACCTCATCATCTTGTTCATCATAACGGCAAGCCCCGTCTTGTGTGGGACTGTTCCTTTGTCCATTAACGGCCTCTCACTCAACGAACAGCTCCTAGCAGGTCCCACCCTCGGTCCATCTCTTATTGGTGTCCTTCTGCGTTTTCGTCAGTATGCAGCAGCCATCAGTGGAGATATCCGGGCAATCAGGTTCGTCTCCTGTCTGATGATCAGCCACTACTGAGATTCGTCTGGAGAAGCCTTCAACGGCAACGACAACCTGAGGTCTACCAGTGGTGTGTCCTGCCATTTGGGACAACTAGCAGTGCCTGCTGTGCCATATTTGCATCGCAAAGACATGCTAAAGACCATGTTGAAGGCAATGAAGACATCCTGCAGTCCATTGAACAGTGTTTCTACGTGGACAACTGCCTGCAGAGTCTCCCAACGCCTGAGTCAGCAAAGCTTCTCATTGACAAGTTAAGACAGTTCCTCGCTTCAGGTGGCTTTGAAATCCGGCTCGAAGGACCAGTTTTATGGAGAGCTAGGGCTGTATGTTGCTCAGAATAATCCGCTGGGCACCTCATCCACACAGACACTCCGGTTAGAGGGCGGGGCCGGACACAATAGCACGGTGAACGCAGCTTTTTAATGATCCAGCACTGAAATCCGATACAACGTCTTCTTTCTGTATATATGCACTGCCTGGTAATCGTGCTACAATTCTGTCATAGATCCGAAATGACATCGATCATCGATGTACAGAAAATAATAAAACATCGGGGAAAAAACAATCAGAATTATATTATTATATTCTAAGGACCCCTTAGCTGCCCAACCAAACGCCTGAGGTAAAAAAAACACCGAACATCACTGAACTGCTTCTACACAACGTAACAAGAACACAGTAACACCAGGGAATTTACAACACAGTAAATGTAGTAAATGTGGTAAATGTAGTAAATGTCTTGACCAATCAGAGCCCAGATTCTAGAGTTTCTGTGTTTCACTTGTTGCTAACAGGAAGCTGTGAGTCAGTGTTTGATGTTTCGCTGGCAGCTGTGGCCTCTCGTCTGCTGTGGGGTGGATTTTCACAGAATTTCAGCGATTATTTCTTGATTTTTTTAATTATAATATATTTCTGAAAAAAATCGGTGAAGCACTAAAATCGCGTTAGTCAAACCGCGAAGTGGCGAGGGATCAGTGTATCACCGATAGATTTCTTGGTGACTGTGGTCCCAGCTGCCTTGAGATCATTAACCAGCTCCTCCCGTGTAGTTCTGGCTGATCTCTAACCTTTCTCGTGATCATTGAGACCCCACCAGGTGATATCTTCCATGGAGCCCCCAGCCCAGGTTCATTAACAGTCATGTTGTTCTTCTTCTACTTCTGAATAATTGCTCCATCAGTTGTCACCTTCTCATTCAGCTTCTGATGGTTTTGTAGCCCATTCCAGCCTTGTGGGGCAGTAGTAACACACAGCTGTTAATAAATGTTGTTGTTGTGGAAGAACAGGAGCTGGTCTCCCTGCTCTGAACCAGTCTCCTGGACCAGTTGGACCTGGACTACAGAACCGAACCCACCAGGTACATCCTCTGATCCTGGACATGTATCTGAGTACGTTTCTGATTGATTACAGGGCTCCATGGAGACTGGACCACCGGCTAACGACGGACCTCCAGCTAACGACGGACCACCGGCTAACGATGGATCACCAGCTAACGACAGACCTTCAGCTAATGACGGACTACCGGCTAACGACAGCCCCCCAGCTAACGACAGCCCTCCAGCTAACGACAGCCCCCAGCTAATGACAGCCCTCCAGCTAACGACGGCCCTCCAGCTAACGACGGCCCTCCAGCTAACAACAGCCCTCCAGCTAACAGCCCTCCAGCTAACGATACCCCTCCAGCTAACAGCCCTCCAGCTAACGACGGCCCTCCAGCTAACAACAGCCCTCCAGCTAACAGCCCTCCAGCTAACAACAACCCTCCAGCTAACAACAACCCTCCAGCTAACGACAGCCCTCCAGCTAGCAGCCCTCCAGCTAGCAGCCCTCCAGCTAGCAGCCCTCCAGCTAACGATACCCCTCCAGCTAACATCCCTCCAGCTAACGACAGCCGTCCAGCTAACGACAGCCCTCCAGCTAACAACAGCCCTCCAGCTAACAGCCCTCCAGCTAACGATACCCCTCCAGCTAACATCCCTCCAGCTAACGACAGCCGTCCAGCTAACGACGGCCCTCCAGCTAACAACAGCCCTCCAGCTAACGATACCCCTCCAGCTAACATCCCTCCAGCTAACGACAGCCGTCCAGCTAACGACAGCCCTCCAGCTAACAACCCTCCAGCTAACAGCCCTCCAGCTAACAGCCCTCCAGCTAACAGCCCTCCAGCTAACGACAGCCCTCCAGCTAACGACAGCCCTCCAGCTAACGACAGACCTCCAGCTAACAGCCCTCCAGCTAACAGCCCTCCAGCTAACAGCCCTCCAGCTAACAGCCCTCCAGCTAGCAGCCCTCCAGAGCAGCGACCCAGGGGGGGGGGTGGTTCCCTCGGTGTCCTGCCCTCTCAGTGACTCAGACCTGGAGCAGCTGATCCAGACCTTCAACCCCTGTGGAGCGTCAGAAACCCAGGGCCAGGACATCTATACCTCAGTTCTGAGCTACGTACTTGATCACAGCAGCGTGTAGCGGGAAACATGAATTCATCTGGACCCCCCCCCCCCCCCCCCCTCAATAAAATCATTCAGGAACTGCCTTTGTTTTTCCTTCAACCTCAATAAAATCACTGTTAAACAGCTGTGTCATTGTCATGTGACTCTGCTATGATGCTAACTGACATGTGGAGTCAGTTAGCATCATAGCTAACCATCAGTGATTCATTAAATTAATCACTGATGGGGACAACACAAGGTGTTTCTGACTTTTACAACCAGCTAGTTATTAATGACCAACAGGACTTCAAAAATATTACTGCACTGACAAACTAGAGTCTAAATCAGCCATTCCCCAAACTTCAGAACACCAAGGCCCAATTTGAAATCTCCTCAGCCCACCAGAACCTTTAATCACAACTGTGATCAACATACAGGACCAGGAACCATTGATCTGATATTAACGTGAGGGGACAACAAATAAGGTGACACTTGTCATATTAAGCTAAGATGACAGTAGAATAACACTTATTTGTTTTGTTTTATTGCTTCTTAATGTTCTTTTTAATCATGTAATTAATAGTTTACAATAATTAAAAACATATCTTAAAAAGATCGAGGGTTGGAAACACGTTTGTTTAATTTTAATGACTTTGGGAATCGCTGGTCTAAATGATAAATGGCTGTGATTTAATCAGCTTTCCGCCGCACGAGCTTCACAAACACGATAAATGGAGTTTAATGATTCAGCAGTTTGGGCTGACACGCCCCCTGATGACGCAGCTTCTCTGATTGGCTCCTGTTTCCCTGCTGTTTCTTTTAATCACATTTGTAGAGACAACGGGTGAGATTAGTTGAGCGTGCACGTACAACTTGAGCGTGCACGTGCAACTTGAACTGAGATGGAGTAATTTACGCCCCCTGATGACGCAGCTTCTCTGATTGGCTCAGCCCTTGATCACCTGTCTGCAGTCAGGGACAGATCGATTCCCCGGGCGGGACTGAGATTCATCATCAGGTTAAAGAGCCGTGAAAACTCCCCGCGCTAAGGTGTCGTCTTCATCAGAACCTGTCAGCAGCGGGACAGCAGCGGTCCGGTGTCGTTAACAGGTGAGTCAGTCCGGTTTCAGGTAGAAACATCAGGTGTGTCTGAGGAATGTCGGGAAAACTGATGTTTAACGGAGGAGCGTTTTAAATGTCACCGTTGGAGCTGCAGGTCCGGTGTCCAGGTGTTCTGAGATTTCTTCCTACCCATAATATCTTCCTACCCGAGTTGACTGCGCATGCGTATAGCAGCAACTTCGTTAACTTCGTTATCGCGGAAGAGAAAAAGGTTAGTTTCTTGTATTTTTAATACTTTGTATGCACAGTATTTATATTGCATAGGTTATTGGAGGACTTGGAGGACTTTTTTCTTCACCTTAAATTATATTAACTGTACTTCACAGAATGACAAAAGGAGATAAAACGATAAAATATCAACATCAATTTTAACCCGTATAGTGATTTACAGATTGCGATAAAATCCACGTTCTAAATCAGATCTACAGTCATGGAAAAAATTATTAGACCCCCATTTTGTCTTCACTTTCTTGTTCATTTTAATACCTGGTTCCACTAAACGTCATCATGTGACTAAAACAGACAGAAAAGAAAACACTGAATGCATAAAAGCAGTGTTTTTGGCAGTACAACGCCATAGCTATTGATGTAAAAACTTAAGTGATTTAGGTTATAATCAAGAAAACCATGGAAAATGGTAAGATATCAGCTCTTAAATAAAACTCTTATGAGCAATCTTTGTGGTTATCGTTATGTTTGTCCAAACAAATGTACCTTTAGTTGTACCAGGCATTAAAATGAACAAGAAACTGAAGAAAACAAGGGTGGTCTAATCATTTTTTCCATGACTGTATATTTGTTGACATTGCTGAACTTCACCTTTACGGATGATCTGTCTCTGACATTGACCATTTTAAAATACGTTTTATATTGGTTTATTTTTTTGGTCCTTAGTCACTTGTTTGGGGGCACTACAAGACACACATAGACCTACAACACACAGAAAAGGTGTATATCTCTGTGCAATATGATATGCTTATCAAAATAGAAGGTTATTTTCCAGAAAGTATATTGGGGCAGGCCCCCCCCACATAACCAGTCCCACTTTAACCCCTGGATGGGGACAACACAAGGTGTTTCTGACTTTTACAACCAGCTAGTTATTAATGACTTCAAAAATGACATTACTGAACTGACAAACTAGAGTCTAAATGATAAATGGCTGTAATTTCATCAGCTTTCCCCCATATGAGCTTCACAAACACGATAAATGGAGTATAATGGAGTTTAAATTTCCCCATTGTGGGGCAAATAAAGGAATATCTTATCTTAACAGAGCTGCGGTTAGTCAAAGGGACACGCCTCCGCGGGTGACGTCACATGCCGCTTGTACTTATAAAGCGGCGCCCGCGCAACAGCGCGGACTCGCGGCTGGACAGAGGTGAGTAAACCTGAGAGAGTCAGGTTTACAGATTCATCTTCATCAGCGGGACAGCAGCAGCAGCGGTCCGGTGTCGTTAACAGGTGAGTCAGTCCGGTTTCAGGTAGAAACATCAGGTGTGTCTGAGGAATGTCAGGAAAACTGATGTTTAACGGAGGAGCGTTTTAAATGTCACCGTTTGACACCGAACTACTTCAGGGTTTTGTCTCAGTCCGGTGTCCCGGTGTCCCGGTGGACCGTGGTGGTCTACCGGCTCTGTCGGGACCGGGACGCGGATCACGGAGACCGACGAGTGACGGGCTGAGAAACCTGTCAAGACGACAGTGTCGGTATTCAGCCCGTTAACGGCGGCGGGATGATACCGGCAGCCAGCTGATGTGGGGAAACGGGGCTCAGGTTACTACAGGGCAGAGCGAGGCACCTGCCGGTGCTGCAGCGCCCCCCCGTGGTGGCAAATGGTGATGCAGCCTTCTGTTTCTCTTGCCGCCACTTTGTCCAGCTTTTACTGTGTCTGGTTTCCAAAACTGGCGTAAAGCAGAGAAAACTTTCAAAGCCCATATAAGTGCTGCACATAAATATTCAATGCAGGCATGTTGTGAGTTTAAACAGAGTGGTTCCAAAATTACCAAAATGTTGAGTGAAGGGCTTTCAACACTGGTGAAGCCAAGGGCGTAACCATGGTATAGACATTTTTAAAGGTGCATTTCCCACAGTTCTGTGATTTTTATTTATTGACCATCTCAAATCACATTTAAAGGAATAGTCTGCAATTTCTCTGAGATAGTAGCTAATAGGATAGCTTCCAGCTGGGAAAAATTACACGCCTAAAACATGTTGATGTAAATATTGTGATTGGAACAACAAAAAGTCTATAGCACACGATGGACTTTTAATTCCAAGTTAATTTGCATTTTGTTGATTTGTCTCAAAATGAATGTCTGCACATTTACACTGAAACGTTTAATGTGAATGAAATCAGATTTGTACAAAGAATTAAATGTAAAATATTGATGTTACATAACCTTACAGCATCCCTCTCCCTGTCTGCATTATGACCAGATATTATTATTGTACCAGAAGAATAACTGACACTGAGGATCTTTTTAATTTGATACGTTGAATATTCTGCTTGTATTACTAGCGTTACACATACACATACACACGACACACGGAAGACACATCACATCATATGATACAGTCTCTTCACTTCAAGCTAGCTAGCTGCTTTCTAAACTGGATTCATAGAGAAAACGGTTGGAACTATTCGGTGCTTTATTCAACAATATACGTGTTTATTGAATCTCCTTCAGTGTCTCACACGTCCTGAACCTCCGTCTGTCCAACTACAGGGTTTCAGGTGTATGAAGGTCCGCAGGTGTCCAGGTGGAGGATCCATGGAGCTGAGGTGAGTCCAGTAGAGACGAGACGACGGCCCGTCTGCTCTCAGGTTCTGGTTCTGGTCCCCTGACGTCCCAGTGTTCATTTTAACAAGAACTTTTCTCTTTAATTTAGTCTCAGTCACCAAAGACTTGATTTAGTTAAAGTCACGTTTTAGTCTTTTTGTTCTGCTTTGTTTTAGTTAAACTTTAGTCACTACCAATCAGTTTTAGTCTCAATTTAGTCTTTTGACAGAATGTGACAGTTGTTATACTGTAATAAATGTTCCTGTCATGGTAGTAAAACTGCATTGAAGCATACTTTTAATTGTGTTTAGTCATTTAAACTCAGAGTGTAGAATGTTACTCTTTTATAATAAAAAAAAAAAAGACCATACAGACCATAGGCTACCTGGCCCCTAATAATAACGTTAGGCTACGTGGCCCCAAATAATAACGTTAGGCTACGTGGCCCCTAATTAATATCGTTAGGCTACCTGGCCCCTAATAACAACGTTAGGCTACGTGGCCCCTAATAATAACGTTAGGCTACCTGGCCCCTAATAACAACGTTAGGCTACCTGGCCCCTAATAACAACGTTAGGCTACCTGGTCCCTAATAATAACGTTAGGCTAGCTGGTCCCTAATAACAACGTTAGGCTACCTGGCCTCTAATAATAACGTTAGGCTACCTGGCCCCTAATAACAACGTTAGGCTACCTGGTCCCTAATAATAACGTTAGGCTAGCTGGTCCCTAATAACAACGTTAGACTACCTGGCCTCTAATAATAACGTTAGGCTACCTGGTCCCTAATAACAACGTTAGGCTACCTGGCCTCTAATAATAACGTTAGGCTACCTGGTCCCTAATAATAACGTTAGGCTACCTGGCCCCTAATAACAACGTTAGGCTACCTGGTCCCTAATAATAACGTTTAACGTTTAAAGAGGGTTTGTCTGGGTCTGAACCAAACAGAACTGACATTAGCTTGTTGTGGTTTATCTGCAGGCTGGTTCTTCTGCTGGTCCTGGTCTACGTGAGAACTGGAGGCTCCTTTCCTGCAGATTCACATGAAGGTCTGAGGCCAGTTTTTGCTTTCTGACAGCAGCTTTATGAACAGATCCAGTACCAGGTCAACCGGGTCATGAGTTCTACAGTTTTCTCTGTTGTTGCTCTGGTTTCTAACTTTCTTTGGAGAACTTCTGTCATTTCTGAAAGAGCTAACGGCAGAACTAATGCAGGACAGAGAGGATATATTGGTTATATTATATCAGACAGGATCTATTAATAGCAACGATCCAGAACTAATGGTTCCATGTTCTTCCGTTCTGTCGTCCAGAGGTTGAAGGTTTTGTCGGAGATCAGGTGACGCTGCCCTGCATCTTCAACGGTCCTCTACCCAGCCGGGTCAACATCTACTGGAGGAACAAAGACGACAGAGTTGTGCTCGACATCATCAACGGTTTACCGGATTACGAGGACCAGGATGAGGCCTACAAGGGTCGAGTGTTCTGCTTCCCGGACCAGCGCCAGAGCGGGAACTTCTCCATCATCATGAAGAACCTGCAGAAGGACGACGCCGACACGTACAACTGCTACATGAACACCGACGACGACTGCGAGAAGGTCACGGTGAGAGTCTCCGGTAAGTTATTTTTTGAAAACTTTATTTATAATTTTTCAGTTTTATGTAACATACAAAAATTGCATGAATGAAAGTGTCAAAAATATCAGGACACACTAACAAACTGTGCTAAACAGTGGCACGGAGAGCAAACGTTGTAGAAAGAAAATTTGGATAAAGCATGACAGATGAAAAAATTAATACAACCATATTGACTCAGTAACATAAACCAAGTGAAAAGAAAAATACATCCCCCAGAAAAAAAAAAAAAAAAAAAAGAGCTGCAGTTAACACATGATAATGGTATTGTTGAGCAGATTTACTGGTAGTCGAAACAAGCAATATAAAAAATCAAACCCTGGCAAACGGTAGTGTCTTGACATACTCCAGAAAGGGTGACCATGTCTTATAGTATCTTTTTTGACAGCCCTGTAAGCTATATCTTAAGTTCTCCATGACTTCTCTCACCCACTGGATAAAAGATGGAGGCTGCGTGTCTTTCCATTTTAAGAGTATTAACCTTCGGGCCAAAAGAGATGAAAAGGCAACTGCATTTGCCTGGTGTGAAGTTATGCCATGCTGGATTGGGAGAACACCAAACACTGCCGTTATTGGATCAGGATCTATTGTTTTATTGCAAACAAAAGAGAAGGCTTCAAAAATTGAGTTCCAGAGCCTGTTTAAGGCACAACAGGACCAAAACATGTGACTTATAGTGGCAGGAGACAGTCCGCATCTCGGACACCCATCATCAGAGGTTTTATATATATTTGCCAGTTTAGCTTTAGTTAAATAGGAACGATGAAAGACTTTGAACTGTATTAAGCAGTGCCGTATACAGATGGATGTTGAATGAATGCGGCGGATACTAAGATCCCGTACATCATCTGAGATCTTTAAGTTCAAGTCCAGTTCCCACAGGCCTTTAAGTTTGTCCAGAGATTCAGGTCTTATGCGGTGTAATAAGTTGTACACTTTAGAGATCTGTCCTCTGGTAAAAGGTAAAGGGCGCAGACAGTCCTCAAGAGGACAAGAAGGAGGTAGAGTTGGATAAGTTCTGAAGTGTTTCACTGCAAAGCTACGGGCCTGTAAGAACCTAAAGAAATGAGTTGTAGGAATATCAAAATCTTTAGTTAGCTTTTCAAATGATAAAAATGACCCTTTAACAAATAGATCAGAGAAAAATACAATTCCCCTATCATACCATCCTTTAAAACCAGAATCACTCAAAGCTGGTAAAAAAAGTGGGTTTGATATGATAGGGGAACAATCAAGGGACTGTTTAGAGCCAAAATTCTGACGACATTGAAACCAAATATTAAGAGAGTTCTTCACCACGGGGTTCTTAAAACTTACTTTAGTGGTAATTGGTAAAGCAGAGGAGATCGTTGCAATTGGGGATACAGGCAGGTTAGAGTTTAGTTCCATAGTGGACCAGAGAGGGCCGGTGCCCTCTTTAAACACACGAATCCAAATGGATAATTTCACAATACTGGCGGACCAGTAGTAATACATGAAATTGGGTAGGGCTAATCCTCCCTCAGCCTTAGAACATTGCAATCGAGATTTACGGATTCTTGGGACTTTCTTATCCCAGATGAAGGAAGCTACAATTTTATCTAGCTGTTTTAAAAAATGTTTTGGGTAGGAAAAGGGGTATCATTTGCAATAGATACATAAATCTGGGCAAAACAGTCATTTTAATTGCATTAACTCGTCCAGCAAGGGAGATAGGTAGCATTGACCAGCGTGTCAGATCTTACTTGATTTTATCTAGAAGGGGGGCAAAGTTATACTTAAAAAGGTCTTTAAAAGTACTAGAGATTTGGATGCCCAGATAGGTAAATGAAGAATGCTCTATTTTGAATGGAGAATTTGAATTGTCCAGATCTTTGGCCAGTTGGTTAATGGGAAAGAGAACACTTTTACCTAAATTCAATTTGTACCCGGATAGATGTCCAAAGGAACCAAAGAGTTCTAATGCTCTGGGAATGGACGTCTCAGGGTCTGAAATGTACAAGAGAAGATCATCCGCGTATAGCGATGTTTTGTGAATGGAGTTCCCCCGACAAATCCCCTTAATCTCTGGTTCAGCTCTCAATGCCACCGCTAGGGGTTCTGTTGCGAGATTGAACAGTAAGGGACTCAAGGGGCATCCCTGACGAGTGCCTCTATGCAACGAGAAGTAATCCGAAGTGGTATTGTTGGTGCGAACAGAAGACATCGGAGATGAGTACAGAATCTTAATCCATGATGTAAAATTGGAGCCAAAGCCAAATTTATTTAAAACCGTAATCAAGTAAGGCTATTCAACACAATCGAACGCCTTTTCGGCATCGAGTGAAGCTACTATTTCGGGGAGATCAGTTGTATGGTCAGAGTGTAAAATATTGAACAAGCGGCGAGTATTAAAGTATGCTTGGCGATTAGCCATAAAAACCTGTCTGATCTTCATGTATAATGGCAGGTGCCACCTTTTCGAGGCGAAGTGCAAGCACCTTTGTGAGAATCTTATAGTCTACATTAAGTAGACTGATGGGCCGATAAGAGATCCACATTTTCGAGGGTCTTTGTCTTTTTTTTTAATTACAGATATTGTGGCTTGGGATAAGGTTTGTGGCAGTTTGGCAACTGTATGAATTTCAGAGAAAACGTCGCAAAGTAGAGGGACTAGTTTGTCAATAAATACCTTATAAAAATCACATGAAAACCCGTCTGGGCTGGGAGCTTTGCCATTTTGTAATGATCGGATAGCCTGTGATATTTCGACCGAGGTGATGGGTCTTTCAAGCATCTCACGTTGGGTTGGATCAATGGTTGGGATATCTAGCTTGTCCAGGAATAAATCTATGTTATCAGGTGTACAAGCATTCTGGGTAGTATAAAGATCCTGGTAATATTGTTTAAAAGCAGCATTGATCTTCATAGGGTCTGTCACTATCCGACCTGAATCTAGCATTATCTCTGATATTGCATTGCTAGCAATGGACTGACGTATCTGGTGGGTAAGAGAGCTCTCCCTGCTTTTTCCCCATGCTCATACAGACGATGTCTTGTTCTAAGTAGTAGCTTCGCTGTGTCTTTAATTGACAGGGATTCAAATTCAGATTGAAGCAAGAGCCTCTGCTTATACAACTCAGGAGTTGGGTTATTGGCATATTGTGTATCAAGATTGGCAATGAGCTCTGCTAGTTCTTTAAGTCTTCCACCTCGTTTTTTTATTTTTTTGGGCAGTAAAAGAAATAATTTGACCACGCAGGTATGCCTTAAGTGATTCCCAAATGGTAGACTTTGAGACATCTGGGGTATCATTGATTTCTAGGTAGAGCTCAATGTGGGATGTAATAAATTTACAAAAATCCTCATCCGATAGTAATGTTGAATCAAATCTCCAGATCCGCTGGGTAGCACAGGTATCAGGAAATGTAATGTCAATCTGAACTGGAGCATGATCGGACGTCACAATTGCGTGGTGGTATTTGCATGATGTAACCTTTGGGATAAGTGTATTGTCCAAAAAAAAAAAATCAATCCTCGAATATGAGTGATGTACGGGCAAAAAAAAAAAAAAAAAAAGGAATAATATCTTGCAGAAGGTTCAGATATCCGCAACGGATCTGAGATCCCATAATTTTGGAGAAGGTCCTTGAGCACAGAGGCCGATTTAGAAACCGCGGCAGATTGGCGAGATTTTGACCTGTCAAGATTTGGGTCTAAAACCAAATTCATATCTCCACCCATTATTAGACAGTGCGTAGTTAAATCTGGTAGCAAACCCATCAGTCTAGAGAAAAATTGAGGGTTGTCCCAATTTGGGGCATAAATGTTTACAAGAATGACTGGTGTGTGGTACAATTTACCAGTAATTATTACATAACGACCATTGACGTCACTTTTTACACTAGTGGAAACAAAGGGGAGGTTTTTCCTGACAAGGATTGCAACTCCCCGGGCTTTTGAATCAAATCCTGAATGATAGACCTGGGGAAGCCAGCTTTGCTTGAGCCTGCTACTTTGTGTGTGGAGCGCAAATGCGTCTCTTGCAAGAAGACAATGTCCGGTTTTAAAGGTTGATAAATGAGAAAATACCCTTTTACGTTTAATTAAATTATTGAGTCCCTTCACGTTCCAACTAATAAATGTAGTGGAGCAGAGTCCAGCTGTGTGGACAACTTTAGGCATAGTGGTCATATGTAAATCAGCAAGAAATAATCATGAAACAACAGTACCATAAGATATAGGTGTGAATCGAATTGGAGACTGCAGCTGAAGAACAAACAAAACAAAACACAACACAAACAAAAAAAAAAAAAAAAAAAAAAAGAGGGGGAAAAAACGAAAAACAAAGTTGCCCCTTAACTTCTCTCCTCTCAACCAGGAGATAACCCCAACCACCCACCCCGAAGAGCTTGTGTGAGACATGCAAAACTGGTTACCTTACAAAACTAAGGTTGCCCATTAGCAGGGAACGGCAACTGCAAAAATATTTATATCTGACAAACTGCAAAATTAGCAATGGGAACATCTGTTCACAGGATAAGCACTCGCTTAATTTTGTCTAACTCGGTATATAAAAAAAAAAGAAAGGAAAAAGGCAGTGATGTATAATTTGCACAAACGTCTCTTCGAGTGTATTCAAAGTTATTAGGCCATTAATATAAAACCTCAGAATACACAGCTAATACCTTATTGACCACTCGTCACCAGATGTTTCATGGTGTAGTCTTAGCCGCAAACTGGATCGGTGGAAAACCTTTTCCCCTAGAGGGGAGGTGATCCTCAGCTTCGCGGGTGGGTAGAGCATCCCGAACCTTACATCACGACAGCCACGAAGCAGTTCCTTCACCTCTTTAAAAGCTCCCCTTCTCTTCGCTACCGTAGATGGCAGGTCCGGGAAAATAAGGATGTTGTCACCGTTGTACGCCAGAGGGCTGTTCTATGCAGCCTTGCGGAGCACATCCAGCTTTTCTTGATAATAGTGGAATTTCACGATGAACGGCCTAGGATTCTGTCCTTGTGCAGGAGCAGGTTGGAGACTGCGGTGCGCCCGGTCCAATGTAGGTGCGGCATCTAAGCCCAAAACCTCTTGCAGTAGTTTAGCCACGGACGGAGGGCAGAGGGCAGGCGTGTCCCACTTTCAAACTTTTCCCTTACTCCAAGTATCCGAATGTTGCATCTCCGCTGTCTTCCCTCCAGGTCCTCAGTCTTCTCAGTGAGAGCTGACACCGTATCTTTCAAAGCACAAACTTGTTTCTCCAGATCCACAACCCTTTCAGAATACGTGTTTGTAGCGTCCTCCAAGCTAGTTAGCCAGTCGCGGTGATCTGTGAAGCTAGTAGCTAGCGGCTCAATCTTGGCACGAAATTCAGACCGTACGCCATCAATCTGGTCTTTTACGTGGTTGCGGAGCGAATCGATCATGTTGTGTAAGGCTTGACACTTACTCTCCACCTTCATTTCGAGTGTGGTAATCTTGGCCACCACGTTTTTGTTCTGAGTTCATTATTGCAGCCATTCGCTCGGCTGTGTCTGGGGATGTAGCATTGCTATTTGTAGCCTTGGCCGCCTCCGATTTTTTGCTGCCTTTGGGTCCCGACATCGTCAGACTGTTATTTCGTGCAGTGGCAACACTTACAGTACAATCTCCGCTGACGACAGGTAGCACATTAATGTCAGATAAAGGAGGATTTATATGAAAAAGTGGCGTTTCCCTGCGGAGCAACACAACTACACGTCTTTACATATCGCCGCTCAAGAGCGCCCCCCGTCTCTGGTAAGTTCTGACGCCACACGGTTCACTCAGTGAACCGGTACAGAGGTCCGACCCTCTCAGGTGATCCCCGGCAGGTGAACCTCTGCTGGGATCCACCGTCCGGACTCTGGTAGGTCTTCCTTCACAGTCCAGAAGCTGTTCATGTGGAGTCTCCCTGGTTTCAGGTTCAGGTCCTTTCTGGACCTGAAACCAGTAGAACTGGGGTGCGTCTGCATGAATGAGTGTGCAGCAACGCTGCCACCTGCTGGACTGAACCAACCACGGTTGTTCTGAAGGAACCAGCTCTGGAGACGGTTCCTGCTGATTCTGTGTTTGTTTCATCGGTTTCATATTTAAGCTTCACGTGTTTCCAGAAGTGTCGTTGGGTTGATGTGGTCTTTGCGTTGCAGATAAACCTTCGGCGCCTCCCACTCAGCCGACCGGAGCCGCGGGACCAGCGTCATCCAGCGTCCTCCAGGTGGCGCTGCTCTCTGCCGTCTGTCTGCTCCTCTGCCTCTAAAAGATGGCGGATCATCACACCAGCTTCTCCCATGGTGGACCCGCAGTCCTCCACCCCAAACAGAACCAGCATGCTTCTCCCATGGTGGACCCTCGGTCCTCCACGCCAAACAGAACCAACATGCTTCTCCCATGGTGGACCCTCGGTCCTCCACGCCAAACAGAACCAACATGCTTCTCCAATTGTGGACCCACAGTCCTCCACGCCAAACAGAACCAGCATGCTTCTAACTATGCTAACTACCGACCAATTTCCAAACTTTCCAGTTTAGCCAAGGTCCTTGAATCACTGGTTAACGAACAGATCAAGGATTTTCTGTGCTCACGTAATATTTTATCTCCTGCCCAGTCTGGTTTTAGGAAGAAGCACAAGTTCAAGTTCAAGTTTACTTATTACAGCACTGTGATGCTGCCATTAAGGTTATGAATGTCATTGTGGAAGCTTTAGACAAGAAGAACTATTGTACTGCTCTTTTATTTTGATTTGTCTAAAGCTTTTGATACTGTTGACCATGGAATTCTATGCCAACGCCTGCACATATAGGTCTATCAGCCAACGCCTGCACACATAGGTCTATAAACGCCGGGCACATATAGGTCTATCAGCCAAAGCTGTTGGTTGGTTTGAAAATTACCTCTCAAATCGAAAACAATATGTGCAATTCAACAACTTGTCCTCTGTCTTAATGTCTCTACCTGTCTATGTCTATACCTCTGCTCAGGGTGCACCTATCGAGCTTGTATCTTCCTACAAATACTTAGGCATTATATTAGATCATGGCCTGTCTTTTAAATGTCATATTAACAATTTGGTTAAGAAATTAAAACTAAAACTAGGGTTTTTTTTTTTTTTTACAGGAACAAACATTCTTTTTCTCTAAAGGTTAGGAAACAGCTGGTTTCTGCCACCTTGTTGCCTCTCTTGGACTATGGTGATGTCCTGTATATGAATGCACCTGCAAATCATCTCCATCTGCTCGATGCTGTTTATCATGGTGCACTGAGATTTATAACTGGTTGTAAACCCATGACTCATCATTGTACTGTGTACGCCTTGGTCAGCTGCTCATCTCTGTCAATGCGTAGAACCATACACTGGTACTTATGTAACAGGATGGGTAATGTATTTGAAGTACGTCAAAATTATTTTGTATAATGGTTAGGCTATGCAAGGCTCTATGCAATTTTCCCTCTGGTGTAATGTGGCGTAATGTCGCCCTCTGGTGGCAGGTGGTGTCTATATAAGTGACAGGAAACGGCTAGCGCGCCCTCTTGCGCTGCTGATTTCCTGTTATGGTAGCTACAAACAGCTCCGCGATTTTTCATACACTACTGGTCAAAAGTTTTAGAACACCCCTATTTTTCCTGTTTTATTTAAATTAAAGCGGGTCGAGTCCAGTGAATGACTTTAAATGGTACAAAGGTAAGCAGTAAACTGCCAGAGGTGGAAAAAAAAAAAAAAAGTTTAGATTGCCAAAACAAATTTCAGAGTTATAAAAAAAAAGAGGGGGGGTCTTTTTCAGTGATCAAGCAACAATGGATGTAAATTAAGTCTTGAAATTTGATGCAAACAATTCCCACAGATGTCCCAACCTCTGTTGATTACTTACAAAGCTCTTAAGTAATCAACAGATTGCTGGATCCAGAGTTGGTGACTTTTACAGAGCGACTGACACCCTGGACCAAAAGGGCTACAACGGCATTTTACAGAGCCATCCGGTACCTTCTCTGGTCTACGCCTAGTCGCTTAGGGGTTCATCTTACAGCAAGATAATGATCCAAAACATACATCCATTCTGTCAGAATGACCTTAAAAGAAAAAAACAAGATGGTCGGCTTCAAATGATGTAATGGCAGCCCTGTGTCCAGACCAGAACCCCATTGAGCTGGTTTGGGATGAACTGGAGAGAAAGATGAAAGCAAAACAACCTGCAAGTTCAACACATTTCTGGAAACTTCTGACAGTGTTGGGAAGAACCTTCCCAACAATATTAGATTTCCATTGTAGAAAGAAAGCCACTAACACAAGTGTGTTTGTCTGTTATATCTGCAAAAAGTGGCGACTTTGATGACTCAAAGATCGTGGTTAAAGTTTTGTAAAAGAGATTTCATGATATCTTTTTTCAAATATCTAATTGTTTATTTGTTCTATACATTAATTTCAGATTACATTGAGACATTAAGCTATGTACTGTAAATTACTATAGAAACTGGAAAACTGGAGGTGTTCTAAAACTTTTGACCGGTAGTGTATATTAAGCTAAAAAAACACTAATTTCACTCAGATCAAAGTACATATTGAGTTATAAGAATGTTGTGGGCATGTTTTACAACTATCATTAAGCTAAAACATGTACAGTTTCCTATTCTGCTCTGACGTGATAAGTTGCAAGATTCAGCTTGGAACTGCACAATAGTAATGGCGCAGCCCATTGAAATGGACTGTTTTCTTCCTGTTCTGATGTTGAGCTGTGTTATATGAGCCATACAGTCACCACCAACCACCAGTGCTGTTGTTGTTCAACAGGTATGTTGTGAAGGGAAATATGGTTTTGATTTCATGATTTAAATATTTAAGAGCCTTTGCATTAAGTTCGTATCAAGTTACTGTATTTATTTATTGAAAAAAGAGGGAAAAGGGTTGATAGCTATATTTGTCATACTTTTGTAAAAAAAAAAAAAAAATGTTTAAAATATACGATCACATTGTATACGGCCCTCTTGCGCCGCTGATTTCCTGTTATGGAGCTGTGTTATATGAGCCATACACAGTCACCACCAACCACCAGTGCTGTTGTTGTTCAACAGAGTTGGCAATAAACGCTATCAACCTGAGAGAAGTTTGCTGTCATCAATCTGCTGGGAGAGGGCCAGAATAGAGGGGTTACACTTAGTCATTTACAAATCCATCTTAAGTCTGCTGCCCTCTTATTTAACATCTTATCTATCTCAGCATCAGTCCACTTACAATCTACGGTCCCAGGACTTCATCACTTTTTCCATCCCTTCAGTCCATACTGAGTGTGGCTAGAAGGCCTTCTCTTCCTCAGCCACCCCCCCCCCCCCCCAACCTGGAACAAGCTTCAGCAGCGCCTGAAACTGTCCAGTTTGATTTCCCTCGATAGCTTTAAAGTTCTGTTAAGAGACTTAGAGAGAGCTTCTATAATGTGTTCATGCTGAATCTCTCCCACTTTTAACTGTATTTGTTAACATATTTATTATTTTATGTTTTTTATTTTTATTTTTTTTAATAACTATATTGATTGTTTTATATGTATTTCATTGTGATTTATTATTGAACAGGTCACACTTGTAAATGAGATCTTGATCTCAATGTGTTTTACCTGTATAAACAAAGGTTAAATAAATAAAAATAAGTTGAACTGTTTTTAAAATGAAACAAAGATTCTTAGTAATAATGATTAAAGTATATCAGGTACAGGAGTGTTTGAACAAACCCTCTTTAACTGTTCCAGCTGACAGCAGCTTTATTAAATAGAGATTCATGCAATAAAGGGGTTTAATGTTATTAGATAAAGTAGATTTAATGTCATTTAACTTTAATGTACATACCTGCATGTGAGAACCTTTCAGATCCTCAAAGATCTTCTTGACCGAGGACGTCCCTGGATGTTGACTAAACTTCAGGACGACTCGTCCCCTGAATCACGCTTGAAATAAGTTCGATTAACGCCACGTCTGAACAAGGACAGAGTTTCTTTTTAGCAAATGTCTTTAACTGGAAACCAAAGGGCTGTTAAAGTGCTGTTTGAATCTAAATGATGCTCAATCAACTGTCTTATCTTGTGTAAAAAACTTGTTTAAACTGTGAACTGAAATAAAAATGTTTATTTTATAATAAAATTATTTTAAACTGAAATTCCTTGTTCATTCCAGCTTCTACTTCTTCATGGCTTTTTAGGATAAAAACTCTTCAGAGCAGCTAAAAGAGTTTAGAAACTGGTTATAGTTTCTGGTATATCATATATATATATATATATATATATATATATATATATATATATATATATATAATATATATATATATATATATATATATATATACACTCACTGACCACCACCTCTCTAGTACCTGGTTGGACCTCCTTTCTCCTCCAGAACCGCCTCAGTTCTTGGTGTCACGGATCCAACCAGGTGTTGGAAACGTTCCTCTGAGGTTCTGGTCCATGTTGACATGACAGCATCACCAGTTACATCCAGGATCAGAACCTCCAGTTCCTCCAACATCCCAGAGCTGCTCTACTGGACTGAGATCTGAGGAACAGCAGTTCTCTGAAGATGCGATAAAGCAGCTGGAGCAGATGTTTGAAGCGTTAACGGAACATCAAACTGATGATTTAAACCAGCGTTCAGCTGTTTTCATGTCTACTGTTATAAGTTTCTGTCACAACTTGAATTCAGGTGTGATCGGTTTAGTCTTCCTGACCAGGTGGACGCGCATCGAAACCATGTGGTGGCGCTCTTGTACGAGCCGACGTGGGCTGCAGGTAGTCGGACCACCTGAAATGCTTTTTCCTCCACCTGCGATGGTGCGAGACCAAGTTTGTCACACCTACAAAGTGAGTAAAAGAAAATGGGTAGCAGCTACTGCGGGTGGAAGATGGGGTTAGCGGTTAGCGAAGGTTCCTATACATGCAATCTGAGGGTAGCGGCTAGTGCTAACGGGACTGAATAAATCAACAGACAGAAACCTAAACAGCAGGACATGATGTTTCTGATCAGAAATATTATGTAGAACATGTTTGTTCATATCTGATGAAAAGCTTGAGGAAGATGATCATAATTTGTCATGAAGATATTCATTTAGCCTAGCTTGAACAGGCTAAAGTACCCTGAAACCCACAACAGCAATAAAGTTATTTAAAGCATCATATAACCAGATGCCTGGTTATAATGTTGGACTAGTTTTCTGTCAAAGGCTTTAAATTGTATTTCCACAAACAGGTAAAAGCAGACAAATGAACAGGTGTGTCAGTGATTGTATCCACAGAGGAGGTCACGTAAAGTATATAACTCCTCAGAATGGCCACCAGAGGGCGCCAACACCACACAATTACTGAAGAAAACAGTTGAAGACGCTTCATTCAACACAATATCACAACATCATTACATGTCAGGGGCGAATATCAGAACATGGAGGAACATACTGAGCTAATATGTTGGAATTTATCAAACAAACACAGAATTAAACAGTCACAGCAAATACTTTCAGGCCTTCAAGCTTCACATTAGCAGCCCCATGAAGAATAAAACCAACGTCCAGGTGAAGGAAACTTACCTGGAATAGACGCACAACAGACACAGGTGGACAACGCTAACTGAATGCTAGCACTATTTGTGATGCTCTGAGTTAGATAATAACTACATTACCCAGCATGCCTGGTGTTACAGAGCATGCGTGGTAGCCGGCAATGGGCGGAAGTAAAAGTAGTCACCACAACGACAGCAGTTCGTGTTTCTTGCTGAATATGGAAAGTAAAGTTAGAGCACACTTTATAAACGGCTCGTCTATGTGTTATACAACATAAAAAACACACCATTAACTGCTGGTGAACAATACAACGTGGCCGCGCACGTTACAACTGTCTCCTCCTACTCGGGACCACTCGGGTCTCTCCGGAGGTCCTCGGCTTCCTCCGGCGGCAATAAAGCAGTTTGCACAACAAACTTTTAACATTAATTGAGCAGCGCAGGGAGAGTTAATTTGTGTTCGTTTCATCCACAAAGAAGTTAAAGTTTTTTTTCCCCAAAGAAATTAAAAGGAAAATAGATCTAAATATCAAAAGAAGACAGAAACTCTTGTTTAAAATAGTTTTCCTTCATGAATTTGAAGAAAAGTTTCTAAGTGAATCTGGAAAATGTGCAGAACTCACAAAGAAAAGGGTCATTTTTAAGACCTTTGTTCAAAATAAACTCTTAAGACGACATTCTCCTTCATAATGAACCTTTTTCAAACAACGTCTCTGTTTAAAAAAAACAGAGCTCTTGCTACAGTATTGAATTTCCCTTTATGGGATAAATAAAGTATTTTTTCTTTCTTTCTTTCTTTCTTTAATAAACTCAATAAAGAGAATTAATTAAAGCAGCAGAAGAGTACAGACTGAATTATCAGAAAAGACACACTGTCATGGTTTGATTGTAACAGGTTGCTGGCTCTGTACAGTCATTGGTTACTAGTCAAGCAGCCATCCCATCATGCTTTGCACTCAGGAGTAAAAAAAAAAAAC
Source organism: Hirundichthys speculiger (assembly GCA_018398805.1). NCBI lineage: Eukaryota > Metazoa > Chordata > Actinopteri > Beloniformes > Exocoetidae > Hirundichthys > Hirundichthys speculiger. Next base: position 341,814 of record JAGFBZ010000623.1, on the reverse strand, counting down.
ATCTTCCAAGTTGATGGAGTCGTGTTCGTAGAGCAGCAGCTGGTCTCAGTCGTCTCTGAGGTGTCTGTCTGCTTCTTTCAATCAAAATAATTTTAATTAACGTCAGAATAAAACTAAAAAGCTTCAAATCCATTGAGTTTTAACACCGTTGGAAAATGACTCTCCAGTAACGACTCAGTATTATCTGATAGGTTTCTGACAGCATTTTCTTTTTTGAACTTCTGTTACAGGACACATTTATGATCTGATTTCAGAATCTTATCTTCAACATGGACTTTCTCCAGAGGACGTGAGTGTGGAGTTAACTGGTGACATGTTGTTTTTTTTTTTTTAATATATCATACTTTTTATTATTGTTTCCTTTTTAAGGCAGACACAGATCAACTCAACAGGTTATAAGCATTGTGCATTTCTCAAATTGTAACAAAAGGATGTGGTAAAATGTAAGGAGAAAGAAAAAATAAAAACAGACATAAAAAAGACAAATGCAGATAAACCAAAAACAGTAAATTAAATGAATAGATAATAGTAATAATAGTAGCAACAATAATGGTGATTGTAGTAATCATAGTCAAAAAAAATTAAATAAAAAAAACAGGTAAAATTTAAGCAAAGAAAAGAAATGTACACATAAATAAATAGATGAATAGGATAAAATAAGATAAAAAAATAGTTATAGTAATAATGATCGCAATAATAATAAATATAGAAAGGAAAAATAAACTAGTATGAGCTATGTACAAAATGGAATAAAAGGAGATAAAAGGATACAATGTTTAACAATAAACCCTTACCCCCCCAGCATTTAGGTCTGAGTTAACAGGTGCTTTATTTTGAAATACCACATCAGATCGCTCCCATATTTGATGAGTGACATTTCTACATGGGACACACATATATACACACATGTACACATGAACACACACTCCCAGTTTCCTTAAGTTCCCAGACCAGTCAGGTGGGGGCGCATTTCCTTTGGGGACAACATGTTGTCTCAGGAGCAGACAACAATATAATAAAATATCGTATCAATATAATAAAATACAATATAATGCAATATAATAAAATATCTTATCAGATATTTACAAATCTTATCATCTTACACAATGAATGAATGACTCTTAACAAGTTTACTTTAATAAGTTTATCTTTGTCCAACGTTCTTCTAGTTGAACTGATTCCAGTAATTTGCATCAATAAATCCTCAAATCTGATGAGGAACGCTTCTGCCGTTAAACGCAGAGATATAAAAGGTTTAAACAAATGTAGGTGTGACGGAGATCCGAGATAGTTTCCATGACGCCGACTGTGTTGACAAAGACGATAAAACCAGGCTGAGATGGCGTGCAGAGGTCAGAGGTCAGAGGTCAGAGGGCGGGTCTACTACCGACCCTGCTGTAAAACCAGCTGCCAGAACCTCGTCCTCTGATTGGGTAACGCCGGACGTGTCATCAGCCGTTCTGGGAAGCAGAAACCTACAGCTGTTGATAACTGCTGTCGCTGTTAAAGACACTGATCTCATTTAATCTCTTCCTGCATTTTATTTGTTAAGACAAAAATAATATTTTTGCATTTCAGGCCTACATCAGAGTTTATTCAAATGTAACCACTTACTCTTTAGAAGTGAATACAAATAAGATAAAATAAATATTACATGGGAATTTTCCATTTAAACTTGAATACATAGAAACAGAGGTTGGTGTAGTTTAAACTGTTTTACATGTGAATGACACCATGTTATATTCGTTTTACAGATGCCAGACAGTGTCTGTTATTAAACCAGGATATGTCTGTTATTAAACCAGGATATGTCTGTTATTAAGCCAGGATATGTCTGTTATTTAACCAGGATATGTCTGTTATTAAGCCTGGATATGTCTGTTATTAAGCCTGGATATGTCTGTTATTAAACCAGGATATGTCTGTTATTAAACCTGGATATGTCTGTTATAAACCAGGATATGTCTGTTATTAAACCAGGATATGTCTGTTATTAAACCAGGATATGTCTGTTATTAAACCAGGATATGTCTGTTATTAAACCAGGATATGTCTGTTATTAAACCTGGATATGTCTGTTATTAAACCAGGATATGTCTGTTATTAAACCAGGATATGTCTGTTATTAAACCAGGATATGTCTGTTATTAAACCAGGATATGTCTGTTATTAAACCAGGATATGTCGGATATTAAGCCTGGATATGTCTGTTATTAAACCAGGATATGTCTGTTATTAAACCTGGATATGTCTGTTATTAACCTGGATATGTCTGTTATTAAACCAGGATATGTCTGTTATTAAACCAGGATATGTCTGTTATTAAACCAGGATATGTCTGTTATTAAACCAGGATATGTCTGTTATTAAAACCAGGATATGTATTAACCGGATATGTTGTTATTAAACCAGGATATGTCTGTTATTAAACCTGGATATGTCTGTTATTAAACCAGGATATGTTGTTATTAAACCAGGATATGTCTGTTATTAAACCAGGATATGTCTGTTATTAAACCAGGATATGTCGGATATTAAGCCTGGATATGTCTGTTACTAATCCGGGATATGTTGGTTATCAAGCCAGGATATGTTAGTTATTAAACCAGGATATATCATTTACTAATCTGGGATATGTTGGTTATTAAGACAGAATATGTCTATTAAGCCTGGATATGTCGGTTAATAATCCAGGATCTGTTGCTTATTAAGACAGGATATGTCTGTTATTAAGACAGAATATGTCTATTAAGCCTGGATATGTGGGTTAATAATCCGGGATATGTCAGTTATTAAGACAGGATATGTCTATTAAGCCAGGATATGTCTGTTATTAAACCAGGATATATCGGTTACTAATCTGGGATATGTTGGTTATTAAGACAGGATATGTCTGTTATTAAGACAGAATATGTCTATCAAGCCTGGATATGTCGGTTATCAAGCCAGGATATGTCGGATATTAAGCCTGAATATGTCGGTTACTAATCTGGGATATGTTGGTTATCAAGCCAGGATATGTCCGTTATTAAACCAGGTTATGTCGGTTACTAATCCAGGATATGTTGGTTATCAAGCCAGGATATGTCCGTTATTAAACCAGGATATGTCGGTTACTAATCCGGGATATGTTGGTTATCAAGCCAGGATATGTCCGTTATTAAACCAGGATATATCGGTTACTAATCTGGGGTATGTCGGTTATTAAGCCTGGATATGTCGGTTACTAATCCGGGATATGTTGGTTATCAAGCCAGGATATGTCCGTTATTAAACCAGGATATGTCGGTTACTAATCCGGGATATGTTGGTTATCAAGCCAGGATATGTCCGTTATTAAACCAGGATATGTCGGTTACTAATCTGGGATATGTTGGTTATTAAGACAGGATATGTCTATTAAACCAGGATATAACCAGCTACATTCCTCCCTTTTTTTTAAAAAAGTTTTTGGAGTTTAAACTCATACATTTTCATCTTAAGTGTTTCTCACATGGTGAAAGATCAGAAAGTCGTGTTCTCTCTATTTCTGAATCAGTAAATCTGTGACCGACCTCCCAGTCTGCTGAAGAAACACCTGAAGGAACCAGGATCAGTGACACCTGGTCTTTCCTGATCCGGTTTGGTTTTCATGCAGCCGACTGATCCAGGCGACGCTGGCGGGATCTTAAAGCTCCCAGATCCTTTGGTCACTTGAATAACTGTCACAAAGGTGCGCCACACCTGTAAGGCTTCATCCAGCTGTGCAACGACCACTGCTGCCAGTAGATGGCACCCAAGACACTGGTTCAACTGGTTCAGAGCCTCATGGAGCCCCAACAAAGTGCTTCAACCACAAGTCCAGATCCAACCACAGGTCCAGAGTCAAACCAGAATCCCACAAACAGGGTCAGGATCCAAAAGCAGGACCGGCTGAATGCTGACAGTCACTGTGGAGGTACAAGAGACAATCTGGCGAGGTAGATGAGGCTGGTCTGCTTGGAGCATCCACAGGAGACCTGATTCAGGCCCGACCAGCTAGCTGGAGGTCCGAACTGGACCGAGCGGGACCGGGAACCATGTGACTCTGGACAATCTTGAACTGCAGCTAATGTTCTGCTCTGAGTTTAAAGCTTTTAATCTGAAGACGAAGGTAACAGCCGGTCATAGTGCCTGTAGCTCCAGTCAGAAGAACCAGACACAAACTGGAGACAACCGGACCTCAGGGCCGGTCTGGGTTCTGACGCTACAGACAGGATATGTCTTTTATTAAAATAACAGACAGGATATGTCTGTTATCAAAACAGGATATATCGGTTACTAATCCGGGATATGTTGGTTATCAAGCCAGGATATGTCGATTTCTAATCTGGGATATGTTGGTTATTAAACCAGGATATGTCTATTAAGCCTGGATATGTTGATTTCTAATCTGGGATATATTGGTTTTTAAGCCTGGATATGTCCGTAATTAAACCAGGATATATCGTTACTAATCCGGGATATGTCTGTTATTAAAACAGAATATGTCTATTAAGCCAGGATATGTCGGTTATAAAGCTTGGATATGTCCGTTATTAAACCAGGATATATTGGTTACTAATCCGGGATATGTCTGTTATTAAAACAGAATATGTCTATTAAGCCAGGATATGTCGGTTATAAAGCTTGGATATGTCCGTAATTAAACCAGGATATATCGTTACTAATCCAGGATATGTCTGTTATTAAGACAGAATATGTCTATTAAGCCTGGATATGTCTGTTATTAAGCCTGGATATGTCTGTTATTATGCCTGGATATGTCGGTTACTAATCCGGGATATGTTGGTTATTAAACCAGGATATGTCTATTAAGCCTGGATATGTTGATTTCTAATCTGGGATATATCAGTTATTAAGCCTGGATATGTCCGTTGTTAAACCAGGATATGTCTATTAAACCTGGATATGTCGATTTCTAATCTGGGATATATTGGTTTTTAAGCCTGGATATGTCCGTAATTAAACCAGGATATATCGTTACTAATCCGGGATATGTCTGTTATTAAGACAGAATATGTCTATTAAGCCTGGATATGTCTGTTATTAAACCTGGATATGTCTGTTATTAAGCCAGGATATGTCGGTTATTAAGCCTGGATATGTCCGTTATTAAACCAGGATATATCGGTTACTAATCTGGGATATGTCTGTTATTAAGACAGAATATGTCTATTAAGCCTGGATATGTCTGTTATTAAACCTGGATATGTCTGTTATTAAGCCAGGATATGTCGGTTATTAAGCCTGGATATGTCCGTTATTAAACCAGGATATATCGGTTACTAATCCGGGATATGTCTGTTATTAAGACAGAATATGTCTATTAAGCCTGGATATGTCTGTTATTAAACCTGGATATGTCGGTTATTAAGCCTGGATATGTCCGTTATTAAACCAGGATATATCGGTTACTAATCCGGGATATGTCTGTTATTAAGACAGAATATGTCTATTAAGCCTGGATATGTCTGTTATTAAACCTGGATATGTCTGTTATTAAACCAGGATATATCGTTACTAATCCGGGATATGTTGGTTGAGGACCAGAGGTCAGAACTCAGACTGGTTCCTGTAGCTCCAGTCAGAAGAACCAGACACAAACTGAAGTCAGAAAGCCTCCGTCAGGAGTTTGACTTCAGAGAAGGTGAGAAACGGTTTACTTTCACTTCAACCGGGCCTCACTACAGGAAGTAGAAGAGCATCAGTTTCACTTCCGTCCTCTCAGATGTGGTTTTCTGGTGAACAATCTTCACCCGTCCGGAGAAGACAGAAGTGCTGCTTTAAGACGACTGGGTCTGACTCCGTACCGGACCATGGGTCCTCTGCAGCTGATCCTGCTGCTGGTTCTGGTCCGTGTAGAAGCCCCGTACGTGACGGAGGTCCGGGCGGACCTGGGGGGGAACGCCACCCTGAGCTGCTCCATCAGGGACAAGGACGCCTACTGGTACATGGAGGTCCACGGCCGGCTCAGAGCTTACATCGGACGCAGCTTCTCCAGACACTCGTCCTTCTCCTCTCCTGATTTTGAATCCAAGTTCTCCTTCCTGGACGACGGCCTGGTGGTTAAACGCGTCGCCGCCGACGACTGCAGGCTGTACTTCTGCGCAGAGAAGAAGAGTCACAGCGTCGCCGTCGTGGACGCCATCCGCCTCCAGTCAGGTCAGAGACGTTCAGGAACTGAGCAGCGTTGAGGATTCTGGCTGACACATCTTATATTATTGATTATTGGTGATTGGAGCTTTTTTAATTATCAGCTGAAAAACCCAGATGTGAAAGACATTTTTAACATTATAACACATATATCAACTTTATCTCTAAAACACTTTAGAAACAACACGGTTGGTCAAAGTGCTGAACTCAAACATGAGGACAAATAAAACAGAATTATAGACACATAAACCCAAATATTACACATAAAAGATCTAAAACAAAACAAGAGTGATCTTCTCAAACTGAGTTAACCCCCCCCCCCCCCCCCAGAACAAGAGAGGATATAAGAACAGGAAGTGAGTCAGTCTGTTTGATCTGTGGAGGCGACTCTGGGTTCAGGACGGAGCTCCTTCTGTCTCTGAGACGACCAACAACCACTGAGCATAGAGCAGCGTAGAGTAGAGCAGCACAGAGTAGAGCAGCGTAGAGTAGCAGCGTAGAGTAGAGCAGCATAGAGCAGAGCAGCGTAGAGTAGAGCAGCGTAGAGTAGAGCAGCACAGAGTAGAGCAGCGTAGAGTAGAGCAGCACAGAGTAGAGCAGCGTAGAGTAGAGCAGCGTGGAACGAAGCAGCGTAGAGTAGAGCGGCATAGAGTAGAGCAGTGTAGAGTAGAGCAGCATAGAGTAGAGCAGCGTAGAGTAGAGCAGCGTACAGTAGAGCAGCATACAGTAGAGCAGCGTAGAGTAGAGCAGCGTACAGTAGAGCAGCATAGAGTAGAGCAGCGTAGAGTAGAGCAGCATAGAGTAAAGCAGTGCAGAGTAGAGCAGCGTAGAGTAGAGCAGCATAGAGTAGAGCAGCGTAGAGTAGAGCAGCGTAGAGTAGAGCAGCGTAGAGTAGAGCAGCATACAGTAGAGCAGCATAGAGTAGAGCAGCGTAGAGTAGAGCAGCATAGAGTAGAGCAGCATAGAGTAGAGCAGCGTAGAGTAGTAGAGTAGAGCAGCATAGAGTAGAGCAGCGTAGAGTAGAGCAGCATAGAGTAGAGCAGCGTAGAGTAGAGCAGCGTAGAGTAGAGCAGCGTAGAGTAGAGCAGCGTAGAGTAGAAGCATAAGAGCAGCGTAGAGTAGAGCAGCGTAGAGTAGAGCATAGAGTAGAGAGTAGAGCAGCGTAGAGTAGAAAGAGTAGAGAACAGCGAGTAGAGCAGCATAGAGTAGAGCAGCGTAGAGTAGTAGAACAGCATGAGTAGAGCAGCGTTAGAGTAGAGCAGCGTAGAGTAGAGCAGCATAGAGTAGAGCAGCATAGAGTAGAGCAGCGTAGAGTAGAGCAGCATACAGTAGAGCAGTGTAGAGTAGAGCAGCATACAGTAGAGCAGTGTAGAGTAGAGCAGCATAGAGTAGAGCAGCATAGAGTAGAGCAGCGTAGAGTAGAGCAGCATAGAGTAGAGCAGCATACAGTAGAGCAGCGTAGAGTAGAGCAGCGTAGAGTAGAGCAGCGTACAGTAGAGCAGCATAGAGTAGAGCAGCGTAGAGTAGAGCAGCGTACAGTAGAACAGTGTAGAGTAAAGCAGCATAGAGTAGAGCAGTGTAGAGCAGAGCATCGTAGAGTAGAGCAGCATAGAGTAGAGCAGTGTAGAGCAGAGTAGCGTAGAACGGAGCAGCATAGAGCAGAGCAGAGCAGCATAGAGTAGAGCAGCATAGAGTAGAGCAGCGTAGAGTAAAGCAGTGTAGAGCACAACAGTGTAGAGCAGCATAGAGTAGAGCAGTGTAGAGCAGCATAGAGTAGAGCAGAAGAGAGTAGAACAGCGTAGAGTACAGCAGTGTAGAGCAGAACAGTGTAGAGCAGCATAGAGTAGAGCAGTGTAGAGCAGCATAGAGTAGAGCAGTGTAAAGCAGAGTAGCGTAGAACGGAGCAGTGTAGAGCAGAGCGGCATAAAGCAGAGTGGTGTAGAGCAGAGCAGAGCAGCATAGAGCAGAGCGGCGTAGAGCGGAGCAGCATAGAGCAGAGCAGCATAGAGCAGAGCAGCATAGAGCAGAGCAGCATAGAGCAGAGCAACGTAGAGCAGAGCAACGTAGAGCAGAGCAGAGCAGCATAGAGCAGAGCAGAGCAGCATAGAGCAGAGCAGCATAGAGCAGAGCAGCATAGAGCAGAGCAGAGAAGCATAGAGCAGAGCAGCATAGAGCAGAGCAGCATAGAGCAGAGCAGCATAGAGCAGAGCAGAGAAGCATAGAGCAGAGCAGCATAGAGCAGAGCAGCATAGAGCAAAATAGAGTAGAACAGTGTAGATCATAAGAACATAGAGAAGAGCAGCATAGAGAAAAGCAGTGTAGAGCAGAGCATAAGATTTATTTTATGTAAGAACAAACAAACAAATGAACAAACAAATTTGTCATAAAATTTAGACTTGTCATAAAAAGTAAATGTTTTGAGAAAAGCAACATTTTGCAGAATCGCTACTTTATTACAGAAAACCTTGATTTTCTATCCTCGTCCACCGTGTCACCGTCGAGAGGATCTGGATCTCAGGGATCTGTTTCAGCAGATCTGGTTTGTGTTTTCTCTCCCTCCTTAATACAGTGGTTCCCAAAGTGGGGGTCGGGACCCCCCGGGGGGTCGCGGGACGCCGTGGGGTGGGTCGCGAAATGATTTCCATAAATCTTTTTTTTTTATATATATATATAAATCTAATAAATTAAAAAAAAAAAAAAATACAGAAAAATTCAGCCATAGTTGTAAAAATTATGAAACATGGTAGTTAAAATTAAAATAAAACTACAGATTTTCTTCCTGAGGTGATTAAGACAGATTAACATAGCATCATTTGCAGGTGTCAGGTTACGGCTCCACAGTAAACATTACAAAGCGGATGCTTTAATACCATTAACCATTAAAGTAATGTTAAAGTTAAGTTTGCACATGACAGTAATACTGTGCACTCATGTTACATAGATATTATTTTGACTGAGGTATTCTGCTTTTATCAAACAGTAAATTTCTATATGTAAAATCATAACAGGCTGCTCTGTTCTTTTGTGTTGTCGTTAAGCCCGTGTTTGTGCGTATGGCCTGTGCGCACATTTTATTTTTTCAGTCACATCCGGGGATAGTGGGGGTCGCCAGTCTCTGGCACCGTTATTTTGGGGGTCGCGGGTTGAAAAGTTTGGGAACCCCTGCCTTAAGGTGTACAGACAACAACCATGTAGTACTGTATGCAAATCAGTGAAACTGGTTTCCATGGCTGCTGTCACTTCTTCTCACAGCTTCCTGTCTGAGGAACAGACAGCAGCCATCCCCCCTCCTTACAGGACGTCCCCTCAGATCTCTAAGCCCAGAGTAAATATGTTAGTCTAAAAAAACAAAACAAAACAAACTGTTGTGGAAAAAAATAAGATCCGATCTCGATGAGAAAATCAGAATAGAATTTATTACAGAGAAAAAAGACAGACATACAAATACTTGTGCGCACAAGGAGAGCGACCAGCCACCACTCCGCAGAGTGCTGGCTGACGACTCTGTAGATACAAAGATGAAGCTGATCTTTATACCAAGACAGCAAGGTGTTACAGGTTTGCCTACAGAGTGTAGACACAGTAGGTGATGGTGGAGGCAGACAGTTGCCTTAGCCATTTGTCTTCAACCAGACTGATTGAGTTTAGGGATGTCATACAGAGGCATTTGTTTAAAACAGACTGATTGAGTTTAGCAACTTTAAAAAGTCCCTTGATCAAGAAGTTTTTTAGTTGATGCTAATTGAATTTAGGAAGTCACAGCTGACCCCTGCTGTGTCTCCTAGATCAATGAGCCACAGCCGACCCCCGGGCTTGCCTTTTGTCAGACATTTGGTCTCGTGTGACACAGACAAATCACTTTTAAACATATTGTTAGATGACAAAATTACAAGATGAAATAAACCAAATAAAAATTTCCTCCACACAGGGAGCTGTTTTACCAGATCTGGATCTCAGGGAGCTGTTTTAGTAGATCTGGATCTCAGGGAGCTGTTTCAGTAGATCTGGATCTCAGGGAACTGTTTCAGCAGATCTGGATGTCAGGGAGCTGTTTAGGTAGATCTGGATCTCAGGGAACTTTATTACCAGATCTGGATCTCAGGGAGCTGTTTCAGCAGATCTGGATCTCAGGGAACTGTTTCAGTGATCCGGATCTCGGGGAACTATTTTAGTAGATCTGGATCTCAGAGAACAGTTTTACCAGATCTGGATCTCAGGGAACTGTTTTAGTAGATCTGGATCTCAGAGAGCTGTTTCAGTAGATCTGGATCTCAGGGAGCTGTTTCAGTAGATCTGGATCTCAGGGAACTATTTTAGTAGATCTGGATCTCAGGGAACTGTTTCAGTAGATCTGGATCTCAGGGAACTGTTTCAGTAGATCTGGATCTCAGGGAGCTGTTTTAGTAGATCTGGATCTCAGGGAGCTGTTTCAGTAGATCTGGATCTCAGGGAACTGTTTCAATAGATCTGGATCTCAAGGAGCTGTTTCAGTAGATCTGGATCTCAGGGAGCTGTTTCAGTAGATCTGGATCTCAGGGAACTGTTTCAATAGATCTGGATCTCAAGGAGCTGTTTCAGTAGATCTGGATCTCAGGGAGCTGTTTCAGTAGATCTGGATCTCAGGGAACTGTTTCAATAGATCTGGATCTCAAGGAGCTGTTTCAGTAGATCTGGATCTCAGGGAACTGTTTCAGTAGATCTGGATCTCAGGGAACTGTTTCAGTAGATCTGGATCTCAGGGAACTATTTTAGTAGATCTGGATCTCAGGGAGATGTTTCAGTAGATCTGGATCTCAGGGAACTGTTTCAATAGATCTGGATCTCAGGGAGCTGTTTCAGTAGATCTGGATCTCAGGGAACTATTTTAGTAGATCTGGATCTCAGGGAGCTGTTTCAGTAGATCTGGATCTCAGGGAACTGTTTCAATAGATCTGGATCTCAGGGAGCTGTTTTAGTAGATCTGGATCTCAGGGAGCTGTTTCAGTAGATCTGGATCTCAGGGAACTGTTTCAATAGATCTGGATCTCAGGAGATCTGGATCTGCAGATCTGGATCTCAGGGATCTGTTTTACTAGATCTGGATCTCAGGGAACTGTTTCAATAGATCTGGATCTCAGGGATCTGTTTTAGCAGATCTGGATCTCAGGGAACTGTTTCAGTAGATCTGGATCTCAGGGAGCTGTTTTAGTAGATCTGGATCTCAGGGAGCTGTTTTAGTAGATCTGGATCTCAGGGATCTGTTTCAGTAGATCTGGATCTCAGGGAGCTGTTTTACCAGATCTGGATCTCAGGGAGCTTCAGAGCTTCAGAGATTAAGGAGCTTCCTGCAGGATTGGAAGAACTACCAGATGTTTCACCAGGTCCTTCTTTGTTCTTCTGTCTCCAGTCGGTCCAGTCGGTCCAGTCGGTCCGTCCACCGATGACTCTTCCCCCGATGAGGAGCGCTGCAGATCACACCACCAGGCCGTCCTCTTGTACCGCTCAACCCTCATCGTCTTCACCCTCGTCTCTCTGGTATCTCACATAGGTGAGTGAGTTGACGTCTGCTGGACTGGACGTCCACCGCTGGTCCACCGGTGGCTAAAAACCATCACAGACCAGTGAACCAGCGGTGGACGTTCACTGGTTTCTAAAAACCATCCCAGACCAGAGGAGGCCCAGTGAGGCTCTGCTGGTTTGGAGGTCAGCTGACTGTCCTGATGTGGTGTTTGCAGTTCTGGTTGTCACATGTCTGAAGAGGAAAGGTGACCAGAGGGGCTGAGGATCTGGAACTGGACTCTGGAACCATCTGGACCACCACTTCATTCTACCTGGTCCATGAGAGTCCACAAAGACGACCATAAAGGTCTGACCAGAACTGCTGGACTCTCCTGGACTCGTGTTGACGTTTGATACCAGTTCCTTTGATATTCTGGTTTATTTCTTGTTTCAGAAACTGTAGTTTATTCTTCTAGATATTTTTATGAATATTTTGAGAAGATTAATTTAGTTTCTTTGTTAATTATTTTTTAATATGAAAAAAAAAACTATAATTTTAAGTCAAAGTCAGGTTTATTTGTCAATTCCTTCATATGTAGTTCACATACAAGAAATCAAAATTACGTTTCACACTATCCTGTGCGTTCACATTAGGACAAAAACAGTTTCTTAAAAAAAAAAAAACATTCAAATAGAGCAAAGTAGAGCAAAATAGTGAGTGCAATAGAGATAAATAGGAAAATCTAAAACAGAATAAATAATTCGGAAATAGAGTAACCAGTTTGTAAACAGTGCAGTGCAAGAAGTGTTTACTTCCATCCTTCCTTCCTTCTGTCCTTCTTCCTTCCTTCCTATCATCCTTGTCAATGACCCTCCAGTAGAATAAACAGGAAGTTCACACATCGACATCACTTCAGGCTTCATCCAATCAGAGCAAAGCAAAGATGGCAGATGAGGTTTACAACAGAAAGGACTGTGGGACGACATGAATCCGGTCTAGTTTTCCACTAGAATATGATTTAAGATGGAAAAACGTCAACACTAACGGAAAATTCAGAGCAGGACTACAAAAAGTGAAGTTGTTTTAACTGCTTTTTTTTAACATTCGTTTACGTTGCTGCTTGGCGCTTTAAAGGGTAGGAAAGCAATTTCTGGATGACGTCACGTCCATTGATGATTGAAGAAAACATCTTGGCTCCTCCCTCCCGCCTGTTCTTCATGTCCTTGTAAACTTATTTTCTTTTATACTACCATGTTAGAAGGTGATGATGGTTCCTGAAACCGGACCAGTTGAGAACCGCTGGTCTAAAGAAGACGTGCTCGGTGCAACGGTAACGTTGACGCCTCTGCAGCTGCCGACATGTTAGCATGTTAGCATGTTTCACCGTCTCTCATCAAACAGTACAACAGGGGTGTTGAACACTCATCCTGGGCCACGTCATCACCATGGTTACCCTCGAAGGGGCATGTTAAGACCCAGTTTCAGTTTATTTGTTTATTTGTTTAGCGCCGACTTTAAGATGCACATGTGTTTGATGTCGGGGTCAGCGGATACGCGAGCGTGGGCTATCGCAATAGCAACGTTTTGTTCCTAAATCATTCATTGTTGTTGTAAAATTGTGACTTTAGCAATATTAAGAGTTTTTTAAATAGTTATGGCATGAGTGACCTTAATTTAGAGTAAAGAGGGGACATTAAAGCAGGGCAGAGGGAGTCAAACCTGCGACCACAACAGGACTTTAGCCTCCATACGAGCTACGCAGCGACCTAGCAACCTAGCAACCTAGCCTTACGACTTTTACAATCACAGAATGTTCAGTCTGACAAAAATAATGGCTCTTTATCGTAAAATTTAGACAACTATTTTCTTTCAGGGTTTCTTTTTTTTTTGTCTCTTTTTATTAACATTTATTTCATTTTTTTCTTATTTAATGTACTTTTTTAAAGCTTCCTCTGCACCTGCTGTGAAGTTTCTAATATTTCATGTAAAGTTTTTAATAATTTCATGTAATGTTTCCAGTGTTTAATGTAACATTTCTAAAGTTTTATGTAAAGTTTCTTATATTTCATGTAAAATTTCTAACATGTACATAAATAAACTGACCTTCAATCTTGTTTTTTGAAAAAAACAACATTTTTTTATTGTAAAACTGCAAATTTTGCAAAAATCTCAAATTTTATTCTCGAATCTCAATTTTTGTTCTGAAATTATCTCTTTTGTCCTGAAAATCACAACTTTTGTCCTGAAATAAACCCTCCACCTGTAGGGTCCAGTTTTCTGGAGGCGGGGCTAATAAATGTAATAAAGTAAATGAAGGCTCTGATCTTCATTAGATCAGAGCCTAAAGGACCTGAACATTTTACCACTTCAAAGTAAAGCTTTGAAGTGATAATTATTAGTAAATTAATAAATATGGCTCATATTATTTGCTTCCCCAAGAAAAGAGAAGTTTCATTATGTCATGATTATGGTCTCGACTGCTCACATTAATAAATTAAATACACTTATAGTACTCATGTCACATTAATAATTAAATACACTTATAGTACTCAGGTCTGTCCAATAATAACCCACATACATTTAAATTCAGTCTAAAGCAGTGGTGCGTAAACTGTGGTACGCGTACCACTAGCGGTACGCCGGCGCTCTCTGGTGGTACGCGGGGGAACGTCATGACTTTCCACATTTTTTCCACATTTTCACTTTAAAAAAAAAACAGAAACATACAATGCATTATAAATACAACGTTTCAAACGAAATGTGTAGCTTGAGATAATTAAAATTGTCTTATAAAACATCTTTGTTGCATATTCAGTTGCAGTGCAGATGTAGCAACTTTTCAGTGTGTTTATTTTCTCTGTATGAGAGGATGAGTAGCTGAGAATTGTTGGACAGAGTTGGACAGAGTTGTAAATGTCTGATGTCTGATTCAGTAAAGTAACAATTCAGGTAATAAATAACCACAATAAGGAACATCTCTGTGTGTTTAAAGCTATTTGAGAAATATATGGCTATATTTTAAAACTGCTCATCAACGGTGCTGTAGGTGTGACAGAGGAGTTCAAGGTGGAGGTGGGAGTGCATCAAGGATCGGCTCTGAGACTCCTCTTGTTTCTATGTTGATGGACAGGCTTGTGAATAAACTACAGAGATTATAATCGCTACAAATCACTTTATAGCTTTATTTACATTCTACAAAGCGTCCAAGCTTTTCCTGGAACTGTTGTTCCAGGAAAAGTTCTCACAAATGAGGTCAGGTGAAACTTAAACGAACAAATACAAGGAGAGTGGCGGAAAGTTTTTGCTCAAACTAACTCCAAAACTGAAGTCATAAAAAACAAAGAAGAAAAGAGTAATTTATAAAAAAAAATATCAGTTTAAGATGAATCAGTCTCTGGTTCTAGTTCCAGTCTGGAATATTTCTGGATTAATTATTAAATGAATAAAGCTGCCTCATCAGAGAGGTGCGCTGAAATGACAACGTGTTGTGTTCGTCACGTGAAAGGATTTACGAGCTGCTTTACGAGCAGAGACCAGACGACGTTCTTCCAGTCTTCTGTTGTCCAGTTTTGTTTTGTTTTAATGAACCTTTATCTAACCGGGTAAAGCAAACAGAGATTTATAGTCTAGAGTCAAGAGCGTCCTGTCCAAGAGGCCACAGCTAAACCACAACATGTAACATACATGACAGCATTCACACAGAATCATGACATCAACACATCTACACATGGAAGAGTCCACCAACAACATCTGGAGCTCCTTAAAAGTGTCCAATGAAAACATCTGCTTCAGGGTTCTGCAGACAACGGTTGAGTTCCTGTTGTCTTTCTATCATCTATAACCAGTCTGTCCATCCTCCTCTGACCTCTGACCTCTGACCTCATCGTCTCTTCCTGGACCGTCCTCTGGAAACCCTGGAGATGGTTCTGAAGATCCCAGTAGACCAGCTGGACCACTCAGACCAGCAACCAGGACACGTCCAGAGTCACTTCAGTCCTCTTTCTTCTGCATCCTGATGCTGGTCTGGAGTCCAGCAGGTGTTCTGGACCAGGTCTACGTGGATGAATGTGATTGGCTGACTGAGGAGCAGGTGATAAAGTGACCCTGCAGAACTACTCAAGACGGATCATCTAAATCTTTTCAGATATTCACATACAGTCATGGAAAAAAATTGTTAGACCACCCTTGTTTTCTTTCAGTTTCTTGTTCATTTTAATGCCTGGTACAACTAAAGGTACATTTGTTTGGACAAACATAACGATAACCACAAAGATTGCTCATAAGAGTTTTATTTAAGAGCTGATATCTTACCATTTTCCATGGTTTTCTTGATTATAACCTAAATCACTTAAGTTTTTACATCAATAGCTATGGCGTTGTACTGCCAAAAACACTGCTTTTATGCATTCAGTGTTTTCTTTTCTGTCTGTTTTAGTCACATGATGACGTTTAGTGGTACCAGGTATTAAAATGAACAAGAAACTGAAGAAAAAATGGTGCTCTAATAATTTTTTCATGACTGTATCTTATCAACTTATATAATAAATGAATAACTTGTAACACGTTTACTTTAATAATTTTATTTTTGTCCAACGTTCTTCTAGTTGAACTGATTCCAGTAACTTTGCATTAATAAATCCTCAAATCTGATGAGGAACACTTCTGCTGTTAAACGCAGACATATGAAAGGTTTAAACAAATGTAGGTGTGAATGAGATTCAAGATAGTTTCCATGACGCTGACTTCGTGTTGACAAAGACGATAAAACCAGGCTGAGATGGCGTGCAGAGGTCGGAGGTCGGAGGGCGGGTCTACTACCGACCCTGCTGTAAAACCAGCTCCCTCTGATTGAGCAACGCCGACATGTCATCAGCCTTTCTGGGAAGCAGAAACCTACAGCGCCGTCCAACGCTGTTGACAACTGCTGTCCTGTCGCTGTCAGGCCTACATTTTTATTTTTTTTAATTTTTATTTAACCTTTTTTTAACCAGGAATAATCCCATTGAGATTCAGAATCTCTTTTGCAAGGGGGTCCTGGCCAAGAAAGCAGCACAGTACATCCACATTTAGACAACATCAACAACAAACATAAAAACAGCTAAAACAATACAGCAAATCATATCAATACATTATAATCACTAGCTGCGTTCGGTGAGAGAACATGAGCATTCATTAGTCAAATAGTCCCTGATCCTGGCTTTAAAATCTTCCATACTTGGGAGGTAATCCAATTTAAGATGACTCTGTAATTTATACCAGGACGTGGGTGCGAATGCTTTGAAGGCACTTTCCCCAAAGACAGTCCGTGTACGAGGAATAGTATACATTATCAATCCCCCGATCCTGAGACTAGAACTTCTGGTGTTGACTTTAGGAACCAAGAGAGAACACAAATAAGGAGGCAAGTCACACAGGATGGCCTTATAAAGGAAACAATACCAGTGTTCCCATCTACGATTGTACAAACAAGGCCAGCCAACACTCTCATAAAGACGACAGCGATGAGTACGAAAACCTAAATCTGTTACAAATCTTAATGCTGCATGATATACCGAATCCAGCATTTTCAGAGAGGAGAGATTTGCATGCATGTATAAGATGTCACCATAGTCAATTATTGATACAAAAGTTGCCTGAATCAGTCTTTTTCTCGCATTAAAGGAGAAACAACTTTTGTTTCTATAATAGAAACCAAGTTTAACCCTGAGTTTCTTTATAAGACACTCAATATGATATTTAAAAGACAAGTTTTCATCCAAGTAAAATCCTAAGTACTTGTAGACTGAAACTCGTTCAATCACTTTTCCATTCTTTATAACAATCTGACAAGCATCATCTGTCTTCCCTGATTTTGAAAAGCACATCAATTTAGTTTTGTCGGAATTGAGCACAAGCCTTAATTGATTAAGATTACTCTGAATGACATCAAAAGCAGATTGTAGCTTTTGTATGGCACTTGTTAATGATGAAGCAGAACAGTACAAAATAGTGTCATCTGCATAAAAGTGAAATTTGGCATCATTTACATTTTGACACAAAACATTTATATAAATAGTAAATAGAATGGGACCCAATATGGATCCCTGGGGGACACCATTTTGAGTTAACAAAGGTTTGGAGGATACGCCATCAACCCGAAAACTTTGTGTTCTGCCGCTCAAGTAGTTTCCAAACCACATGACAGCTTTTGAAGACATCCCAGTATCTCGCCGTCTCTGGCATCGGACCAAGTGGTCAACTGTGTCAAAAGCCTTTGACAGATCTAAAAACAATGCAGCACAATATTCTTTAGAATCGATAGCACTTATGAGATCATTTAAGAGTTTCATAGTGGCAGTGACCGTACTGTGCTTTTTTCTGAAACCAGACTGCAGTTCATTTAAAATGCTATTTGTTGTCAGAAAATCTTTCAACTGGTCACTTATAAGCACTTCTAAAACTTTGGCTAAAGCAGACAGTTTTGATATCGGCCTATAATTATTAGGATTTGATCGGTCTACATCATATTCCAAAACCAGCTGGGACAGCAAAGCGGTTACTATGTTGTTTCTTTCTGACGACATTTGAGTCGTCTGCTGGTAAACAGAGGAGCAACGCTAGTAAAGTAGTAATAGTGCTAGTACGGAAGGGTGATGTGATGTCATCAGGTGACTGTGACGATGACACAGCACAAACAGGGTGACAGGGTGAGTCTAGGGAGCAAAGGTGGAAGGATGGTTTCCACTTTGTCAGTAGATGTGAGAGAAAACCTTCAAAGTGTTTAAAAGCAATGTTTGTTAGAGAAAAGACTGGAAGGGACCGTCTAGGGGGCGTGTCTAAACTGGACGCACCTGATCTCTGATCCCTCAGCTGGTGCTGGATCAAGAACCGTCAGTGGGCCAGGGATTACGATGGAAACCGTTGCCTCTAAAATACAAAGCTACCTTCACAACGGGCTTCTTAAAGGTCCAAACTACTGCGTGGACATCTATGGACTCAGAGGCTTCTGGGATGGACCATCGGCAGACTGCTATCATCAACAAGTCCAGCGTCCAGGTGTGAGGTCGTATCAGTGTCCTTGTAGACGTCTCTTCCAGGGACGTTCACGTGTTTTTTAACAGGACCATGTCCGTATAGATCTGAAAGACATGACTGAGGTAGAAGCAGGTTCAGGTACGGGACTGGGGTCGGGGTCCATCAGGTACGGGACTGGGGTCCGGGTCCATCAGGTACGGGACTGGGGTCCGGGTCCATCAGGTGCGGGACTGGTCCGTCTGCAGTCCTGACCCGTCCCCAGTGGAGAACGTTGGAGAATCCTAACCCTAACTCTTGAATACATGACTGGAACCGGCAAACATCTCTGCTCATAGGTTTGTCATACGTACGTTCATAAACAGGTAGAGGACAGGTGGAGGAACCGTGGACGATGTCCTCCATGGTTCTGGAAGTCTAGGAGAAAGAGGTCTGGGAGAAGGAGGTCTGGGAGAAGGAGGTCTAGGAGAAGGAGGTCTGGGAGACGGAGGTCTGGGAGACGGAGGTCTGGGAGAAAGAGGTCTGGGAGATGGAGGTCTGGGAGACAGAGGTCTGGGAGACGGAGGTCTGGGAGAAGGAAGTCTGGGAGAAGGAGATCTGGGAGATGGAGGTCTGGGAGAAGGAGGTCTGGGAGGAGGAGGTCTGGGAGAGAAGGAGATCTGGAGGGAGAAGGAGGTCTGGGAGAGAAGAGGATCTGGGAGACGGGAGGTCTGGGAGAAGGAGGTCTGGGAGAAGGAGGATCTGGGAGAGGTCTGGGAGGAGGTCTGGGAGAGGTCGGAGGTCTGGGAGAAGGAGATCTAGGAGAGGTCGGAGGTCTGGGGAAGGAGGTCTGGAGAGAGGTCTGGGAGAAGGAGGTCTGGGAGAGAAGGTCGGAGGTCTGGGAAGGAGGTCGGAGGTCTGGGAGAGAGGTCTGGGAGAGGGTCTGGGAAGGAGGTCGGGAGAGAGGAGGTCTGGGGAGGAGAAGGAGGTCTGGGAGAAGGAGGTCTGGGAGAGAGGAGGTCTGGGAGAGGAGGTCTGGGAGAGGAGGTCTGGGAGATCTGGGAGAAGGTCTGGGGGGAGAGGAGGTCTGGGAGAAGGAGGTCTGGGAGAGGTCGGAGGTAGGAGGTCTGGGAGGAGAGAGGTCTGGGAGGAGAGGTCGGGAGAGGTCTGGGAGAAGGAGGTCTGGGAGAAAGAGGTCTGGGAGAAGGAGGTCTGGGAGAGGTCGGAGGTCTGGAGGTCTGGGAGAGAGTCTGGGAGAGGAGGTCTGGGAGAGGAGGTCTGGGAGGTCTGGAGAGGAGGTCTGGGAGAAGGAGGTCTGGGAGAGGTCTGGAGGTCTGGGAGAAGGAGGTCTGGAGGTCTGGGAGAAGGAGGTCTGGGAGGGAGGAGGTCTGGGGGATGGAGGTCTGGGAGAAGGAGGAGGTCTGGGAAGGAGGTCTGGGAGAGGTCGGAGGTCTGGGAGAAGGGAAGAGGTCTGGGAGAGGAGGTCTAGGGAGAGGTCGGAGGTCTGGGAGACGGAGGTCTGGGAGAAGGAGGAGGTCTGGAGAGGTCGGAGGTCTGGGGGGAGGTCTGAGAGAGGAGGTCTGGGGAAGGAGGTCTGGGAGAAGGAGGTCTGGAGAGAGGTCTGGAGAAGGAGGTCTGGAGAGGAGAAGGAGGTCTGGAGAGAGAGGTCTGGGAGAGAGGAGGTCTGGGAGAAGGAGGTCTGGGAGATGGAGGTCTGGGAGAGGAGGTCTGGGGGAGAGGAGGTCTGGGAGAGGAGGAGGTCTGGGAGAGAGGTCTGGGAGAGGTCTGGGAGAAGGAGGGGAGAGAGGAGGTCTGGGGAGAGGAGGTCTGGGAGAAGGAGGAGAGGAGGTCTGGGAGAGAGGTCTGGAGGAGGTCTGGGGAGGAGAAGGAGGTCTGGGAGAGAGGTCTGGGAGAGGAGGTCTGGGAGAAGGAGAGGTCTGGGAGAGAGAGGTCTGGGGGAGGAGGTCTGGGAGAAGGAGGTCTGGGAGGGAGGTCTGGGAGACGGAGGTCTGGGAGAGGAGGTCTGGGAGAAGGTCTGGGGAGGAGGTCTGGGAGGAAGAGGTCTGGGAGAGAGGTCTGGGAGAAGGAGGTCGGGAGACGGAGGTCTGGGGAGGAGGTCAGAAGGAGGTCTGGGAGAGGAGGTCTGGAGGTCTGGGAGAGGAGGTCTGGGGAAGGAGAAGGAGGTCTGGGAGGGACGGAGGTCTGGGAGACGGAGGTCTGGGAGAAGGAGGTCTGGGAAGGAGGTCGGAGGTCTGGGAGAGGAGGTCTGGGAGAAGGAGGTCGGAGGTCTGGGAGAAGAGGTCTGGGAGAAGGAGGTCTGGGAGAAGGAGGTCTGGGAGAAGGAGGTCTGGGGGAGACGGAGGTCTGGGAGAGGAGGTCTGGGAGAGGAGGTCTGGGAGACGGAGGTCTGGGAGAAGGAGGTCTGGGAGAAGGAGGTCTGGGAGAAGGAGGTCTGGGAGACGAAGGTCTGGGAGAAGGAGGTCTTGGCCTCTCTGCTGAGCCTGGTGCCCCTACGACCCGACTGGGTTTAGGGTTAGCAGCAGAAGTTAACGGATGGAATTATGTTCTGACCCAGTTCTGGACACTTGCACTGTATCTCAAAACAATCTCAATGAAGTGAAACAACATTTGGAGCTTTTAAAGCTTTTAAATATCAAACTGACTGCATTTAAAAGGAGCTTTTGTTGTTGTTTATTGACCTCTTATTCTCCTACATTCAAACAACACTTCTCTCTGTGGACTCAAACCACTGAATTAGTGATGGTCAGAATAAAACCTTCACATCTGACCTACCTTCTGCAGAAGTGACCTGAACTTAGAGATGTTCTGTCCATGACCCTGTTATAGTAGCATCACATGAAAACACATTTATAGTTCATAGTTTTATTTTCACTGACTTAACTACAAAACCAGCACATGTCATCAATAAGATCTTTTTAAATAAAGAATTAAAAAATTATGGGCCACCGAGTGGTGCAGTGGTGCAGTGGTTGGGGGGCGGAGCAGAGACTCTTGTCCTCAAGGCAGCGGTCTCGGGTTCAATTCCCGGCCTGTGTGATCCTTTCCTGGATGTCCTCTCTTTCCTGTCCTCCTTCATTATCAATAAAGGCCATTAAGGCCACTCGTGCCAAAACAAAAAATAGGGCACTGTTGTTTAATCTGTGTTTTGTACACTGATTAAGCTGATGTTGCAAAACATATTTCCATTGCATCAAACCATTTATTGCTGTGGTCTTTGCTCACTGTGATAAGAGGCCTTGGAAACTCAAAGTTCTGAGCTTAATAATAAAGATTAAACTAAATTTACAACCGCCACAATGGTTGGACTGGCAATAACTCAAGATGAGAAGATGGAGGCCAACACAGCCAGGACAGTTCATTTCACTGTTGGATTGTTTTGGTGTGTATTTAATTTATTATTAATCTATTCAATTCGATTCAATTTTATTTGTATAGCGTCTGTTACAATGTCAGTTGTCTCTAGGTGCTTTACAGAGACTCTTTTTTTCTTTGGATGAAGACACGCGTCAGCCATAGACTCCTTATTTGGATATTAAATAGATTTTCATTGGGAAAAATTCTACAGGAGAAGAGCAGCAGAGACACCACTCAGCAGATCATGTTGGCGTCCCCCTGCAGCGTAGGCCTATAGCAGCATAACTATGACGAAGCTGTGATTAAGACGAGCTACTCTAGTCTGAGCTACTACAGCTATAGCTATAACTATTAGCATCTACACACTATAGTTTAGACTAACTGTAGCTATAACTATTAGCCCCTACACACTACAGTTTAGACTAATTTTAGCTATAACTATTAGCCCCTACACACTATAGTTTAGACTAACTGTAGCTATAACTATTAGCCCCTACACACTATAGTTTAGACTAACTGTAGCTATAACTATTAGCCCCTACACACTATAGTTTAGACTAACTGTAGTTATAACTATTAGCATCTACACACTATAGTTTAGACTAACTGTAGGCTTTACTGAACAGAAATGTTTTCAGTTTAGTTTTAAGGATGAAGGTGGTATCAGCCTCCTGAACCCAAACTGGTAGCTGGTTCCATAATAAAGGTGCCTGGTACCAATCTACCTCTTGACTTTCTGTGTACCTTGAGATAACTCTTGCTTTGACTTGGCACCGTACAAATACCCTGAAACTGAACTGAATTAAACTCAACTGAAAGTACGGCAGAGAAGCATTTAGGAGACTCAGGGCCCGATCTTCCGCCAAACCTCCTAAAGCCGCTATTAAGGGATAGTGGGTAGCGGGAGGGGCGTTCCCCCGCAAAGAACGCAATCTTCCACCTTCCCAAACTCGCTATCTTACATGCCCTAACCGCTATATTATGCATGGGAGTGGTTAGGGTGTTCCACCTTTTAAACCAATCAGTGCGTCAGTAGCCATTGCCTTTAAGAGCAGGTTGTGCTACCCACAGCCCGCTACCCGCGACCCTAAACCCGCGATCGCAAGACACAGAGTTTCCGGAAAGCGCAAAAGACACACCCATTGCCACACCTACAATGTGAACAAGGGAGTCGGCAAAGCAGATAGCGGCTTTAGGGAAGTGGAAGATTGCATAGCAGTTAGCGGAGGTTCCTAAACCCGCAATTCGCGGGTAGCGGCTAGCGGCTAGCAGGAGGTGTATGATCGGGGCCTTAGTGACTAATCTCCACTTTATTGTGGTGGAGGGTTTTTTTGTGGGAAACCTCCCTTGGTAGGGTCTCCCCAGGTGAACTGATCTCTATGGGCAGAGCCGGTTCAGACCTCCATGGGGCCCGAGGCAAAATTCTGCAAAGGGGCCCCTCCTCACTGAATTCAACAGCCACACCTGACACCGCAGTGCTTCCACTCATCCCCCCCCCTTTAAACATATTGCACTGTCGCCATGACGCCACCTGTTGGTTTAATTAAGAATAAAATCTGAACAAATTAGAACAAATCAAATCAAATTTAATGTTTTAAACAATCAATCTAAGTAATCTAAACAGTCAAAGTAACAGCGTGTAAACACACGAGCACAAAGAGTAAAGGTTAATAGATAGATGGACACATTTACAAGGCAACTATTAATTCAGCTCCATCAAATTGGCTGCACTTAAATTTACTTTAATATTTCAAATATAGTATTGTTTATATTATGTACTATAATTCTGATTTATTTAGCACTATTTATGCATTTATATTTGCCTGTGTACTATCCAAGCAAATAACATTTATTCTTAAGATAAGATAAGATAGAACTTATTAGACTTTATTGATCCCACACCGGGGAAATTCACGTGTCTCAGCAGCTCAAGCAGAACAGATAGAAAGTGTGTCACGTTATGGAATAATCTTCCCCCTCCTTTTCGAGTTCTACTTCATCTTTTCTTTCATTTAAAAGAGCCCTAAAAATCCACCTCTTAAGCCATCCCTCCCCCTGTAGCAGTCTCACATGTTGATCTTGTTTCTTTTTCCTTAAATTATACCATGAATTCTTTTAGATCCTTTGCATTGTAACTACACTTTAAGTATTATCTTTTTAATTGATACCGTTTATTAATTGATACCGTTTACAATTTGATTAACCTTATTGTATTGTCATTCATTTTCGAGATATTAGTTTTTATTATTTATCGATTAAGTTAAAATTTTGTTTACTTTAGAGAATTGTAAATATTCTCTATGTTCTACCTGACTTTTTTTTAATTGCTAGGGTTTATTATTTGATTGTCCCTATCGTAATGTGTTTCATTGTCGGTGTAATACTTTAATCAATTTTCGATTACGATTAATTTTGTTTACTTTAAATGATTGTAATTATGTTTCAATCTTACTGTACTTTAAATGTTTTTTATATTAATACCGTTTATTATTTGATTAACTTTATTGTAACGTTACTCAGTTACATTGTATAATCTAACTCGGTTGCTGATTAAAATTGATTTTGTTCACTCTAGAGGAGGAGAGCTTTTCTCCCTCCTCCTGCACTTGTTTTTAAACATTGCTTTGGATTATCTTCTGTTATTTTGTTGTGCGAACTAATAAATAAAAAAATAAATAAATAAAATAAAGTAGAGTGACAGCAGGGTAATTATAAAAATAGGCTAAAATAAAATAAAATAGAATATAAAATGTGTATATAGCTCTCTCAGAATTTAACTATTACAATAGCAAAATACAAAATGTTAAGTACTAGAGTAAGCAGGGCTATATACACATGACTATTTACAATATATACACCTTTCACCCATAGATATATATGAAAGTGGAATGGAGGTATGGGCATACGCATTGTTATATGAATGGCTGTGCAGATTGTAAGAGAACACACATGGTGTGAAGCATTAATACTAGCAATAAACTATGTTGCCATGTAAAGGCAGATCCTGCCCAGAGTTGTAAAATACACACATGGTGTGTAGCATTAAAAATATTAAGCAGCTTCGTCAATATTCCATTACTTTCCATGTATGTAGTATAATGTTTGCCTAATTGCAGTTGTAACTACAATACTGACACACACCCAAATACACACAAATGCCCGCGACAGCGTGCACATACATAGCAAGCATCAGGCACGCTCAAAATTTCATGCGTAATTTTCTAGTTGCAGTTGTAACTACGCTACAACTTATAACCCTAACCCTAACCAACTTATTGGTTTGCGAGGCCCTACGCAAAGTGCGTAGTGTGCGTATTGGGTGAACCGGTACTGCCTATTCTATGTGTCTCACTGTGTCTGAGTAACCTGTGGCACCTGGACACTGGTTACCAGGGGTTTGTTGGCGAGCACCTGGTGGACGGGCTTTTATCATTGGGGTCCAGTCAGGCTCAGCCGAAGGAGCCACATGGGTTCTCCCTCCAGTCAATAGATGTGGGGGAACCATGTGATCTGGGTATCAGCTGAAGACGTCAGATTCATCATTTCTCACCGGCAGTCACCACATCTGGCTCTTTGGGATGTGAAATGGGGTCCTGTTTGGTGGCTTTGGGTTCTGATCTCTGCTTTTTGCAGATGATGTGGTTGACTGAGAATCTGAGACCATGGTTCTCAGTCAGAAAAGTCCTCTTTGGGCCTGGCCTGTGGTGCTGCTTCAGGTGGAGGAGCTTGAATATCTTGTGTGACTCTGTACCGGTCTGCTGTGGAGAAGACAGAACTGATCCAAACAGCCAGCTTCTCTGTACACCAGTCATATTTATGTCCCTAGTCTCACCCAACGTTAAAAAAATGCTAGGCAGCGACGAAAAGCGTGAGATCGGTCAAACAAGATTCCTCTGCAGGGTTCATGGACTCTCCCTTAGACCGGGTACAAACGTACGAGCAGAAGACAAATGCAAACCACACTGAACGATGTGAAATGGGTGAGTTGTTAATTTACAGCATGTTACACTGTGAGATGAATCATTGAATCGTGGCTGTAACAGAAGTAAAACCAAGATTGTTCTGGGGCTTGAAATGAAGTGCCATCGACATGCACCCAGGTCGGGTTGTTACCGTGGCGCTGGTGAGTGGAAGGTTGGTGCTTGCCGTAGGGTCTTTATTTGAGGTCTACATTTTCTCTTCTTTGTTTCTCCGATGTAATTGGTGCTGCTTTTGTTGCTACTGTGCTGTTAGGATTTGAGAAATAGCTTAAAGATTTAGTGAACATTTAGCTGGTTTGTCCCCAGGATGGACATCCTGTCTCTCAGATTTACTGTTTGGATCTTTGCTTTTCTGGGAGTAGTTTTGTTGATTCAGCTGGACACCTCTGACCCCCTGAGATGGGAGGCATCTCAGACAACATATTTGATTGACACCTCTGCTCCTGGAGTGAGACAATCAACAGCATGGGTTTAAACTTGTGTCTGGCCACCTGGACAAGATAAGAAGAGGAGGGGAACCAAGACTCCCCTTTCTGTGGCTATAAAAGACAGAAACCGCAGAACACAGGCGTGTTAAGACAGTGTACCATCGGCCTGAAAAAACTGTGTCTCCGTGTTCTTTTATCTGGTGCCTAAATGACAAATCTAGAAGCAAAGATCAATCAAGAATTTTAATACAATCATGTATACAAAAATTATTATGCCATGCAGAATATTTTAATCGGCCGATGGTGCACCTCTTGACACCACGGAAGATGTCAGGAAATGCACACAGAACTCAAATTCTCAAGTCCTCAAGTCTTCAAGTCCCTCCTTTTAAGGATCCCAAGAAGGCGGGTCCTGCTCTCCCGGGTTGTATGGTCCTTTTTCTCCAAAACTCCAGATGGTCCAGTCACAGTCTGAGTTAATCAACAACTGATTGTTCAAGCAGTTTGAAACTGGTGAGGGGTATAGCGGATGTTGCAGTAATTAAGTCCAGATGTCCAGTCCAAACAAAGGTGGTGTGTTTGTTCCAGGAAGTGTGTAACTAAATACGTTGATCTATGCCATCGCATAGTCCCTTGAAGACATCAGGTCAGGAGGTCGTGATCCCAGTGTTGGGTCATAAAGCAGCCACCCTGAGGCCTTCAGCAGCCAGATACAGGCAATAAACTTTTAGCTTTAACTAAAGTTCTGAGTTAATTTCTAAATCCTAACAGGCCGATTAAATATTCTGCATGGCATATCGAACCTTGTATCAAGCTTCGTGCATTAAACTCTCTAATTGGTCTTTGCGTTCAGTCTCTTCTTGACACCAGATAAAAGGACACGAAAAAACTTTCAGTGCTGTCAGGACACGCCGATGTTTACGTCACTTCATGGTGGACTCCTACCGGTCAGTTGGAGACAGTACCGTGGGAAGTGGGGTGCAACAGCACCCCCTGTTGGCAGGGCACCTCAAAAAAAAAAAAACATCGGGAAAAAAGGGAGAAAAAAATGTGGGAGGAAAAAATCAATTGTTTAAAATTTACTATAAACTCTAAGTGGTCTGGTTTTATTTTTTTTACAGCATTATTCAGTGGCGGGTAGTGCATTTGGTTCTTGGACCTTTAACTAGTTTAACTCATTGACTGCCAGACAGCAGAGAGCCTCATACTGCCAGCGTTTTGGAGCATCACTGATTTTCCAAGACCCATAGAATATTGTGTTCTATGACTCTTTGAACAGTGAAACCACCAACATAAAGGGTAGACTCTCTTCTTTCATCAATCCAATTCCAATCAATCAATCAAGTAATCAGCAGTAGAACAAGGGGAAGTTTCACCAAAATCACCCATTTCTGACCAAACAGTAGAGAAAATTAGCTTTTTGTGAAGAGAAGCAAAACAATGAGTTTAATACAAATATTTGTTGTTTTACTGACACGTCAAACATCTGAACAGTGGTTTCCTTCTATAGAACCAAAGGAAAGAAAGGCAGAAGGTTTTTGATGGCAAAAATAATGATTCATTTACACATATACTACATTATACAGTCATGGAAAAAATTATTAGACCACCATTTTTTCTTCACTTTCTTGTTCATTTTAATACCTGGTACCACTAAACGTCATCATGTGACTAAAACAGACAGAAAAGAAAACACTGAATACATAAAAGCAGTGTTTTTGGCAGTACAACGCCATAGCTATTGATGTAAAAACTTAAGTGATTTAGGTTATAATCAAGAAAACCATGGAAAATGGTAAGATATCAGCTCTTAAATAAAACTCTTATGAGCAATCTTTGTGGTTATCGTTATGTTTGTCCAAACAAATGTACCTTTAGTTGTACCAGGCATTAAAATGAACAAGAAACTGAAGAAAACAAGGGTGGTCTAATAATTTTTTCCATGACTGTATCTATCCTGCCGGAGGGAGAGGGAGGTCTGCTGCCTTGTGACCCCAACGCAGATAAGCAGCAGTTAATGGATGGTTCAACACCCTTAAAGATAAAGTATTATCAGTTTTCCCAACCATCTGATTGAACCAAAATCCATCCTTGCCACAGAATCTTAGGTGTTTGACTGCTATTTATGTCCTGTAGCACACAGGTAATCGGACAGATGATAGAAAACTGAGACAAAGGTGGATGATTCATGTATGAATGGATTTCAATCGTCCATCTGAAGAAGAAACTGTTGAACAGCCACGTAAGGAGAGGCGTGGCAAAGCAATAAACCCGTGTCACGGACATATGTTCTGTATCCCTTATCTACCTGTGACGTTGCTCTTCACCCTGACCCTGGGCGGCAGATATGTTAAAGCACCTCTGAGGTCCTGCGACAGACGTACGTAGAGATTCGTGTCATCAACATTCAGGTGTAAGCTTTGTCAAGTTCGTTTTTAGCAAACATCTGGAATATTTCCTCAATATGGTATTCTCTTCCCGTTTCCTGATCAACACTTTTTTACTCATCTGCATCTGTTCCACTTACGGTAAGACTTACCATCATTTCTGTGTTTTTGTTGCCACTTACCCTGCATAATAATTACCTCCGCCAAGGAGATAATGTTTTTAGCCGGCGTTTATCTGTCTGTCTGTCTGTGTTCAAGATATCTCTAAAAGTTATGGATGGATTTTGATGAAATTTTCAGGAATTGTCAGAAATGTGAAAAAAGGAAGAACTGATTTCATTTTGGCTGTGATCCGGAAGAAATCCTGGATTCTGGATCACTTTCTAATTTTCAATAACATTGCGGTCCATGGGGCCGAAAATTTTGTTTCTCGATATCTCCATTAATTATTGACCAAAACTCAAGAAATTTGACTCAGGGATTGACAATGGGAACCTCTATCAAATTTCAAAGGCTGATCCGGATCTGATCCAGAGGGCGGATTTTATCGCAATCTGTAAATCGCTATATGAGGAAATTGTTGCGCTTGGCGGAGGTCTGTGCTCTCAGAGTACTTTTCTAGTTTTTAATGTATTTACTTGTTTAATTTAATTGATCAATTACTCCAATAAAGCTGATTTAGATTGTAACAAGACTATGCATTTAACGAATGATATCTAACACCATAAGTGTTGTCGGTGACAAATCTAAGCAATTTAAGGTTGTTTATTTTTAGTTACACTTAGTCTTCTGACTAAATCATCTTCAAACTGAAGATAGATGCACACTTTAAGGTATAAAGCTGACTGGTTGATCCAACTCTTATCAGGAGAGGCAGGGGCGCCGCTAGGGATTTTGGGCCCCATGAAAAGAATCTTTATCGGGCCCCCCAACACAGCAGCGAAATTTGTTGATGCTATTTTTGATCATCATTAGGGGCCTCTCTGGGCCCCCCTCAATCATGGGCCCCTATAATCCGTATCCTTTACCCCCCCTTTTCGGCACCCCAGAGGAGAGGGTACAGAAGTAGATAAAGGTAATTGTTGTAGAAGTTGTACATAGAAGTATGAGAGAAACAACTGAGCACCAATAACCATTGTTGCTGTGGGTCAAAGTCAAGAGCATTTTATCTCCACTCAAGCCATCTCTAAGATATTTATATCATTCAAAAACCCATTTCACAACCAGAAAACCCATTAGCTGTTAGCATGATCCATGCGGCAAAGAGCAAACAAATGGAAGAGAATTTTAGTTTAGCAGGAGAGGTAAGGGCTGAATGGACATCCAGATAAAATCACTTTAACTCAAACTAACTATAAAGCAAAACAAAAAACTATGAGTCTCACATGTTATGAGTGCGTCAGATACTAAAATCACCTGTGAAGTTCAAAATGTACAAGGGAGAAAAAAGATCACCAGCTGTCAGCTTTTTTTTCAAAATGTGACTTAGATGGAAGACTGGAACAACTAGTAATGTGGAGAATCCATTATAAAACTAGACTAGAAAAGCACTCGGAGAGCGCAGACCCCCACCAAGTGCAACAATCCCCCCATATAGCGATTTACAGATGGCGATAAAATCCGTGTTCTGGACCAGATCCGGATCAGCTTTGAAATTTGATAAAGCTTCCCATTGTTGTTGTTGAGTTTTGGGCAATAATTAACGGAGATATTGAGAGAAAAAATTTTCAGCCCCATTGACTGCAATGTTATTGAAAATTAGAAAGTGATCCAGAATCCAGGATTTCTTCCGGATCACAGCCAAAATAAAATCAGTTCTTCCTTTTTTACATTTCGGACAAATTCCTGAAAATTTCATCAAAATCCATCCATAACTGTTATCTTGAACACAGACAGACAGACAGATAAACGCCGGCAAAAACATAACCTCCTTGGCGGAGGTAACGATCATAATATGATAATATATCTCTAATAATTGAGTGATGCCGCCGTACAGTCAATACAACATTATCTTGAAGCATATTTGAGTCAGAATAAATATCTGCTTTTAGCTAAATGGATTTTAATGTCATACAAGGAGCTTCCTGAGATCTCTTTTAAAAACCAAAAACATTTTTTTGCTTGAAGTATCAGTATCTGAACTCTAAGTGCAGATCGAGCTCGCTCTTGCGTCTATCCCAATGTGGGGTCAGCCCTACTACGATTAGACATGGTTCACTTCAAAAAAATAAATTCTTATTGCCTCTGTTGCCATGGCACATGACTGACAGTGATGCGTCTGATTGGTTCAGGAAGGTGACCAATAACAGTGTAGGAGTGGAAAGCAGGAGCAAGATGAGACCAAACAGGGTGCTCACTGCAGCTCACAGAAGGTAGAGGATTTTAGATACAGGATACAATGGACAGAGTTTTTTTTTTTTTAGTTGCAGTCAAAGTAAAAGAACACTAAATATTATAAGAAATAGTTATAAAAGCAGTTTTCCCAGTCAAGGTAAATGTTACAGATTAAAGTGAAAAATAGATAAATGATCTGATATAACAAAATGTAAAAAAGGTTAATGTTCACTCTCATTTTAATCCACAGATGTGTTCTCCGTGGCTGAAATTAATGTAACTACAGTTTCTGCAGCATCAGGGACACTAGAGCCTTTTGCTAGCAGTTCAGGACCGGACATCACCGGTCCTGGAGATCCAGCGACATCTGAACCTGATGTAACAATCAGTTCACAGCCAGGGACAACATCAGGAACTGAACCAACCGATCCAAGTGGTACAGCAACACCTGAACCTGTCACAAACTCAACATTGGAAACAACAGCTACTACTGACGCATCAATTTCAGAGGTAACTGAAAGTACATCACCCCCTGATGCTACTAGTTCTACGGAGTCAGGAACATCAGAGTCTGTTGGTACTAGCATGGCACCAGAACTCACCACTTCTGGGAATTCACCTTCAGACACTTCAGGGACAACATCAGGAACTGAACCAACCGATCCAAGTGGTACAGCAACATCTGAACCTGTCACAAGCTCACCATTGGAAACAACAGCTACTACTGACGGATCAACTTCAGCGGTAACTGAAAGTACATCACCCCCTGATGCTACTAGTTCTACAGAGTCTATTGGTACTAGCATGGCACCAGAACTCACCACTTCTGGGGATTCAACATCTGACACTTCAGGGACAACATCAGGAACTGAACCAACCGATCCAAGTGGTACAGCAACATCTGAACTTGTCACAAGCTCACCATTGGAAACAACAGCTACTACTGACGCATCAATTTCAGAGGAGACTGAAAGTACATCACCCCCTGATGCTACTAGTTCTACGGAGTCAGGAACATCAGAGGGTATTGGTACTAGCATGGCACCAGAACTCACCACTTCTGGGGATTCACCTTCAGACACTTCAGGGACAACATCAGGAACTGAACCAACCGATCCAAGTGGTACAGCAACACCTGAACCTGTCACAAGCTCACCATTGGAAACAACAGTTACTACTGACGCATCAATTTCAGAGGTAACTGAAAGTACATCACCCCCTGATGCTACTAGTTCTACGGAGTCAGGAACATCAGAGTCTATTGGTACTAGCATGGCACCAGAACTCACCACTTCTGGGGATTCACCTTCAGACACTTCAGGGACAACATCAGGAACTGAAACAACCAATCCAAGTGGTACAGCAACATCTGAACCTGTCACAAGCTCACCATTGGAAACAACAGCTACTACTGACGCATCAATTTCAGAGGTAACTGAAAGTACATCACCCCCTGATGCTACTAGTTCTACAGAGTCAGGGACATCAGAGTCTATTGGTACTAGCATGGCACCAGAACTCACCACTTCTGGGAATTCACCTTCAGACACTCCAGGGACAACATCAGGAACTGAACCAACCGATCCAAGTGGTACAGCAACATCTGAACCTGTCACAAGCTCACCATTGGAAACAACAGCTACTACTGACGGATCAACTTCAGAGGAGACTGAAAGTACATCACCCCCTGATGCTACTAGTTCTACGGAGTCAGGGACATCAGAGTCTGTTGGTACTACCATGGCACCAGAACTTACCACTTCTGGGGATTCACCTTCAGACACTCCAGGGACAACATTAGGAACTGAACCAACCGATCCAAGTGGTACAGCAACATCTGAACCTGTCACAAGCTCACCATTGGAAACAACAGCTACTACTGACGCATCAACTTCAGAGGAGACTGAAAGTACATCACCCCCTGATGCTACTAGTTCTACGGAGTCAGGAACCTCAGAGTCTATTGGTACTAGCATGGCACCAGAACTCACCACTTCTGGGGATTCAACATCTGACACTTCAGGGTCAACATCAGGAACTGAACCAACCGATCCAATTGCTACAGCTACGTCTGAACCTTCTGATGCAACCATGCCATCACAGTCAACAGCCTTCACTGACCCACTAACGACACAGCCAACAGAGTCCACTTTGCCACCAGAACATACTAGTTCTACAGAGATAGTGACTCCTGGCCCTGATGGCACTACATCAGCACCTAGCCCCACCAGTCCAGGGGATTCAACATTTAACACTGAACCAACCAATCCAAGTAGTGCAGCAACTTCTGAACCTTCTGTAGCAACCACGCCATCCGAGTCAACAGCTGAGGCCACTTTACCACCTGATTCTACGAGTACTACAGATGCAAGCACATCTCAGCAAGCGGGTGGCAGCTCGGCACCATCTTCAGCCCCCCCAGGGGGTTCAACAACATCTAACCCCACAGAGACAACATCAGGAACTGAACCAACCAATCCAAGTAGTGCAGCAACTTCTGAACCTTCTGTAGCAACCACACCATCCGAGTCAACAGCCACTTTACCACCTGATTCTACGAGTACTACAGATGCAAGCACATCTCAGCAAGCGGGTGGCAGCTCAACACCATCTTCAACCACTCCAGGGGGTTCAACAACATCTAACCCCACAGAGACAACATCAGGAACTGAACCAACCAATCCAAGTAGTGCAGCAACTTCTGAACCTTCTGTAGCAACCACACCATCCAAGTCAACAGCCACTTTACCACCTGGTTCTACGAGTACTACAGATGCAAGCACATCTCAGCAAGCGGGTGGCAGCTCAACACCATCTTCAACCACTCCAGGGGGTTCAACAACATCTAACCCCACAGAGACAACATCAGGAACTGAACCAACCAATCCAAGTAGTGCAGCAACTTCTGAACCTACTGTAGCAACCACACCATCCAAGTCAACAGCCACTTTACCACCTGGTTCTACGAGTACTACAGATGCAAGCACATCTCAGCAAGCGGGTGGCAGCTCAACACCATCTTCAACCACTCCAGGGGGTTCAACAACATCTAACCCCACAGAGACAACATCAGGAACCCAACCAACCAATCCAACTAGCACAGCAGCACCTGATACTCCTGAAATAACCGCAACATCTGCTAGACCAACAGTTACACAAACCACAGAACTTTCAACATCAACGACTCCAGCAGGCACAACAGCAGACCCTGTGATCTGCCAAAACGGTGGTACTCCCAATGGATCCATGTGCATATGTCCGCCTGGATATGGTGGGGAACTGTGCACGTTTGTTGAAGATATTCAGCCAGGTACTGTTATACTCCAAACTCAGCCACATTTTATTGGAAAAAACATTGCAGTTCTGTTGCACTAAACCTTTCAAATCGGCTGTCCAATGTGTTTGATTTC
Organism: Hirundichthys speculiger; assembly: GCA_018398805.1. Lineage (NCBI taxonomy): Eukaryota > Metazoa > Chordata > Actinopteri > Beloniformes > Exocoetidae > Hirundichthys > Hirundichthys speculiger. The sequence continues at coordinate 307,257 of JAGFBZ010000623.1, read as the reverse complement.
CTCTGCAGATGTGCTTAACCGGACGGTGATAGTTAACGTGGTGATCAATGAGGAATACAGAGAAGCTTATGATGACGAGGAATCAACCGACTACATAGAATTTGTCGGCAACTTCACGGAAAGGGTAAACAAAATACCAAGGCAGCCAGTTAAATACCACTTCCTGTGTTTCAGGGAATTTTCATCCATGACCCATTGAGAATATATGCTTCTTTTAAAAACTGCTATTGATTAAATTATCCTGAGCCCTAGATGCCAGTGTTTATCAGCTCCTTGTTAATGATTAATCAAGAATAATTGGAACGCGCCAACGACAACAGCAGTTGCACATAAAGCGTCTTCATAGGTGCAACTGTTAATCAGGTGGAGACCAAATAACACAAAAATAAACTTTTTACTAATTTATTTGCACTTTCCTGAAAAAAGATCATTGAATTACAATGTTCTGAGTTTCTTGCTGATTTTTATGGGCTGTTTGACAAATGGACTTTGAAGAGAGGGCTTCGCCTTTCTCGTCACCAGAGCAGCGTTCGCATCAGCGTTCGCATCACTGCCCCAGTCCCCAGATACCTAAACTGTCCCATCGAAGGCATCAGCTCTTTACCGACCTGAAGTGGTCAGTCTGCCATCGCCATGTCAGAGCCACGGCCTCAGCGGTGAGCTCGGTGTTAGCTGGAGGAGTCGGCCCAAAGAAGCCAACAGACCTACATGATCCCTTCTTAGCTCCCCGACTCATGGATAATTGCTCCTAATCTATTTTGTTCGATATAACAGTGGCCCCCAACCTTTTTTGCGCCATGTGTTTTTTGGACATTTGTACAGCAATGAAGAATACCGTGATAATATCGTAAACCGTGATAATTTGGTCACTGTAATTAGGGATATCAAATTTTCCATATCATAACATCTCTAGTGGCCTGGTGCTAAATGACCCTGAGGCCAGGGCTGGGGCTGGGGCCGGGGCCGTGGCCGGGGCCGGGGCCTGGGCCGGGGGTTAGGGACCCCTGCTGTATAATATTGGCAGCATATATATCCTGTTTTTATCTGGACATCGGGTTCGTCCATTGCAGGAACTCTTCTTCTGAGCCGTCACTGTGTTTCTGTTTCAGATGGAGGGACTTTACCGGCAACAGAACGTTCCACATTTCAGAACGGTTGTGGTGACGAGCATCAGGTAAGCTCCCGCTGACCACCTCGCTCACATATACCTGATCATTTCAACAGATCTGTTTGGACTAGGGGTGCACGATAACTATCGGACCGATAACAGAAAATTATGACGTCATCCCAATAACTCCAATATTATGACGAATAGCCCCGATAACATTTATATTTGTCAACACAGCAGTGTCTCGCTCCCTCTGAGTCTTGAATGACCAGCAGTGAATGTTATGTTCAAGTAACGTCGGCATAATCAGAAAAATGATTACTCAATCAGGAAAATCAAGAATACCCCCTCATGCCAGAAAACAACTCGTTAACTCGTCATAATTTTAGTAGTTGCGGACTTGAATTGATATTCGCAGTATTTTCCCACGTTACACATAAAAAAAGAAAAAATAGAAAAGGCTGAAAGAACGACTAGCAAACGAGGGAACATGGGAATTTACGTTACACCTTGAATGCAGCCTGCAGCACAGCCCTGATCACAACAAACATGGCGGCGTGGAACTTCGTTAAAGTTTCAGAAGAAGATAGTTTGGTGGTTATTTGTGACGAATCCTCCGAGTGAATTCTACGAGGAGGGAAGCACAAGCTTTAATACGTAAAACCTGATCAGCCACCTACAACATAACAATCGCTTCCATGGAGTTTTGAAATCGCGCTAACGCGAGCTAACGGAAGCTAATGCTAACGTGCGCAAGCCAGCAGCTAGTCTCCTCTCCTCTCCCTCATTCCTCTCATCTAAAGCTTCCATGAGATTAAAAAAAAACTACTGAACCTCATTTATTTTAATTAAAGGTATTAATTTAAATGGAACCACAAGTCAAAATCCTTTAAATGTTAATCTTTTTCAGTTAGTAATTCTGATGCATGTATTTCCATCAGTTCAAGGAGCCTTTATTTTTTATATCAGTCAGTAATGAACCTTATTTAAGTTGATGTGAGATATCAAATAGGTTTGTTTGATAGCTTTAAGAAAATGTTTGAGAGGCTTGACAATAGAAAAAATAAATATCTGTTCATTTAAAAAGTCAAAACTATTTTTGATTTTGTTCATAGTATTGATGTAATGATCTTAGGTATATGTGTTATCGGTTATCGGTATCGGTTTTAAAACAGTTATCGTGCATCCCTAGTTTGGATCCATGTTTATTTCCTGTCTCGGCCTTTGAACATGTTTTATTTGTCGTCATCTCTCTCAGCCCCGGTGGCGCTCCGGTCAGACGATTGCGCGACGCCGACGAGGAGGTAAAGCAGTTCTCTTTATAATCTATAATCAATATATCAGATGTTCTGACCGGTCGTTGATCGATCTGTCTTCCTTCCAGAGATCATCGGTTGAAGCTTTGGCCGTCGGCCTCACTCCGAGGACAACAGGGTCAGTGAGCCCACAGACATAAAATCCACATGTTTTTCATTTAACACATCACAGCAAAATGATTCATGTTTGCTGACTAATCTCTTTGTGCCGCAGGGTCAGCGTCACACATGACGTCATACTGGAAATCCCAAACAACCAGAGCACTGAACTCTACGACTCCAGCCTGACAAATGTTGAGGAGGCCATAAATAGCCTCGTTGACTGCGACGGAGGTGAGACTGGAAATCCCTCTTAGAGAAGCTTCAGGGTTGAACAGGAAGGGGAGGAGTCACAGTCATCCGGGGCGTTCTCTCCTCCAGTTATTCCAGTAGACTGGACCACCACTGGTCCCAGTCAGTGTTTCGTCCTCACCCTCGTGCTAAACCAGTGGGAATTTATATACACCTTTTCGACTTGAAAATTGTGGACATGCGCCCCCTAGTGGCCCCGCCATAACTGGAGTGTGCGGTGCTCCACCAACTAACCCAAACACAGCAGCGTGGAGCATCTGTTACTGATAACGCAGACATGTCTTGGATTGATGATGTTAGACAGTGGCCTCCAGTTACAGATGAAGGTAGTTTATCGCTGTTTTTAATGATTGGTTATGGAAATAGCATGATCTATTCCCATAATCAAACACTAAAAACTGTGGAACGCTGCAACGCTGGCTATAACTAACGTCAACAAACCATAAAGATTATGCTACTGTAACGTAAACGCTAGCGGTAAATTAGGCTATGTGTTAATGTTATATTAACACATGGCCAATGCTTTAATATCCATCCAATAATAACCGATTATTTATTAGGCGTGGCCAATGCAAAGCATTGAAGCCACTCCTATTACTATTCGGCGTATTTATTCTCGTAACTTATTCTTCCGTATTCCGTCAAGAATTTTGACGGTTTTCACGGCCTGCAGCTTTGAGAAAAACCCAACAAAAAATACATCAAAACGACCGGCTCAATCGGGATCGGTGTGCTATGACTTTTGGTGGCGTTCCGTCAAAGGGTTTTTCCGAAATTCCCAAAAAACGGCGACTTTTTGTCCCATAGGAATGAATGGGATTTGGCAGAATTCCGGCAAAAAAAAGCCCAAAACCCACCCCTTTTTGGACCTGTCTAGCACGGCCATATTTCATCACAGAGACACCATTCGAAGTTTAAACGGGTCACAAGACTTTGACCTATAACATACTGAAGCCGTGTATTGTTGTGATTTACCATCTTTGAGAAATCGCGATTTACGTTTTATGATTTTTTACAAAATCTTCAGAAAACCCTCCTCACTCTAGTGATGTCATCACGCACTCTAGCTCAGAGGAGAGAAGAAAAAAAAATTAAAACTGCCTTTTCCTCTTTCATGTCCACTCCTTTTCCTCAACCTACATAAATTATACATCAAAACGTAGGCATTTTTGTCCTCTTTCAGATGATGTGACTTTTGTGTCTGTGTGGTGTTTAGTTTTTTGTCAAATCAACCTAGAGTTCAAGGTGGTCCTTCCCAGCTCCATTGTATTTCAATGGGGACATTTCTGATTTCTCTCGTCTGACAACAAAAAGTTTCATGTTTTTACACTGCCGTAATTTAAAAACCGTAGGCATTTGAGAAACAAGAAATATATCCCTGGAATCCTGAAAGCCTTGTGGCGCTCACGGTTCAAGAATTTTTTCAAAAACTTATTCGATTTTTGAATTACAGCAGTTTGTTCGGGACATGGAAAATCGGATTTTTACAGAATATACAGGCTGCCAGCTCCAGATGATAAATTTATACTTTTTAAAACTGCTCTAGTTTAAAAATGGAAAACATTGACGACATAAAATATATATCACCGCGTAGCTGAAACCCTTGTGGCGCTTCCGGTTCAAGAATTTTTGGAAAAACTTATTCAGCTTTTAAATTACAGCCGTTTGTTCGGACACAAAAATCCAGGTTTGGACTGACTGGACAGTGTAATTAGGAGGTCGCTGCCTTTTTTTTCTCTCTCCTCCTCTCACAGACACACATACACACGCTGGAGGAGCCGCACATGTGACTGGCTCCCCTGAAGCCCCGCCCCTTTCTGCCTGTTCTTCAGGCACAGTATATGATATATTATGAGAATGATCACAGCCTTGACTCACATATGAGCTTTAGTTCATCCCATTCCTAATCAATATGATGTGGCTCCACCCTTTGCAGCATGAACACTTCCAGGAAGTGTGTTTAATGGGGATTTTTGACCATTCTTCTAGAAGTGCATTTCTGAGGTCACACACTGATGTTGGCCCGGAAGGTCAATATCCCAGAAGTCTTCTATCAGGTTTTGGTCAGGACTCTGCAGGCCACTCTGGTCAGTGGTTCCACTGACGGGCGGCTTAATTGGCGGCTTAATTGGCCACGCCTCAAAATTTCTCCGAAATTTTCTAGTTTATTTTATCATTCTCCTAATTCATTCATTAATTCATTGTTTATAGGCTTGTGCTAGTGCCGAGGGCTACAGTAGCCTCATACTGCTGTTCTTTCGGCCAGAATCGTCCGGGACTCTCAGCGAGACTATGAGTAGTATGAGATTAAATGTTAACGAAAACTCACCCGGCTGTATTCATTTGGAACAAAGTCCTTTCTGTTGATATTTTTCACCCACGTCTTCCTAACTTCTTGTTCTGCAAACAAGGCAGTCTTCGTGCAGTAAAGGCTTGTGTATTTCACATACTTTCTTCTTCCATTGTTGAATTTTCACGCCGTTGTTGGCACAGTTTGTGACGGAACATGTATTCCCACTCGACCGACTCGACATTATAAAAATATATATTTGTAGAAAGAGAAAAACACTGGTTAATCTGCGAGCCAGTGAAAGTGTCGCTCTGTAGCACAACCCAGCAATGGTGGACGGGGGGGGTACTTCCGGGGGGGCTGGCCCGGAAAGGTCTATAAACCACCTACTAAACGTGCAGTTGTGGGACAACCGCCTGATATGCAGCAGTTTTGACTGGTGCTGTCAACCAGTAGATACTGGGGTGTCTCACTGGAGCTTCATCTCCTAACAGTTAAATCCTTCTTTGATAAAAAGATGCTGATGGGTCATTTTGTATTGACATCACATATCTTTTTGTCCTGACAGATTGTATTTATGAAGTCACAAACGCCAACGTGAACAGAACAGAAGTGAACCTCGAGGGTAAGTTCTGACTATCCTGTTACTGCTGCTGTAGCGGGGAAGTTTGTAGCATCACCTTGTACACATCTGGTTCTAGTTTGGGATAACTTTAGGCATTAAAAACATAAAAAAACAAATCTTGACATCAGTCGTTATAAATTAAGGTTCAAGAGCAGGAATACTTTTGACACAACGGTTGATGAAAAGTGTGAAGGTTGCAAACGTTCATCAGCAGTTTAAAGACTCGGTGCTCAGATTTCTCTGGAGACGTTAACTCTCAGCGATGTTACACAGCTGTCCATCTTTGTCTCTCCAGATGTGTGCGACCCTGCGTTGTACACGGCGGTGTTCGTGCCTCATAACCAGAGCTTCATATGTGCGACTCCCTGCAACAGCCTACATCCAAGGCCAAAAGTCTGCAGAAACAAGGGAGCGTGCAGAGTCGTCGGGGAGGCCGATCCCGGTCTGCCAGTGAGTTGATTACGATGCTAGTCGGATACTTTTCACTTTTCTGTTTTTTTTTTAATGATCATTTTTGGGTTTCGGTTAGCTGCATCTGGTGCATCTGTCAACAAAGTCAGTATTAATCGTAGCTTCCGGAAACATCTCAGACTCTTATTAACACGCTTAATGCCGACCGTAAAATAACGTTTTTACTAGAGCTGGGCAAGTTAACTGTGTTATTATCGCGTTAATGCATTAATTTATTAAACGCCGACATTTATTTTATCGCGCTTTAACGCATGTTGATCACATGCTTTTGTTTTGAAAAGTCTGTTACTGGCTGCTGTGGAACCGGAGGCAGGTAAACATGTGGAAAAGCTAAAACAGACATGGAGAACGGTTAAAAATCAGTGAACTTTACAGTTCAGGTAGCAACTCAGGTAGAAATATTAACAATTCTGTCTGGAAAAATAAACTTTCAAACCCCTTTGTTCCAGACGATGGCGTCATTCGTCCATGTTCCATCAGATCTGCTCCATGTGTTCACTGTCCTGCTGTTCTCTAGCTGGTTACTGCAGTGCGGCTCCATCTAGTGGCTCAGATGTGTAATGACAATAGAAAGTCCAGTCCTCCATTATAAAACAAAGCCATTTCTGGGTCACGTAATCCAGACAATAAAATATTAAAAACAAATTTAGTCCCGTGGCCTGTTTGCTAAAATTGAAATATAAAAAAAACAGGCATTTTTTTTTGTCTGTTAGATTAAAAAATGGAAAAAAAAAATTAAAAAAAAGTCACTTTTTAATTTTTTTTAATTTTTGATTGACAAATTGAAAATGGAAAAAAAAAACAAAAGATACACAGATAATTACAGATTGATAAAGTTACTGAACTTTAACGTGGACATTTTCATTTTAAAGTTCTCCCAGACGGAGGATTCAACAGAAACAAGGTTATTTGTAACAACTGACAAGTTGAACTCCCCGTTAAAAGTTTCTGCTGTTACCTCAGAAATTACCTGTTTTAATGTTCTGATTGTGGCCTCTAGATTGTTAGGATTTTGTTGGTAGACTTTTTTTTATTTTTCATAAAAAAAAAACAGGATGACATTAATGCCCTGGCAGAGGCAATAAGCTTTATTTTATTTAGCATTTTTTAAGATGAGATTTACACTAAATATGTGTTACTGACAAGTGATGATGTTAAAAGTGTTTGAACAACAAATGTTATGGAACTTTAGTTCATATGGCAGCAGAACAATTAAATAAAAGTGCATTTTACACTACTTTTGAATTCATTATTTGATTTTCCATATACAATGCGATTAATCGTGATTAAAAATTGTAATCGTTGCCCAGCCTCAGTTTTTACACAAACTCCTGCTCATGAGTCCATATCAGCCTAAAACCAGGACTCCTGCATCCTCTTCCCAACACCTTTAAAATGTTGCCATTTTTCCCAGCAGTCTTCAGTTTAAAAGATGCCGTGACGACACCTGTATGACACCTGTACGACTGTCGCTCATCTCTGACGGACTGGAGGGCGTTTGTTAGCTGCGCTTGTTAGCGGCGTTGTTTGTTAGCAGCGTTTGTTAGCGGTGTTTGTTAGCGGCGTTTGTTAGCGGCATTTGTTAGCGGCGTTTGTTAGCGGCGTTTGTTAGCGGCGTTTGTTAGCGGCGTTTGTTAGCGGCGTTTGTTAGCAGCATTTGTTAGCGGCGTTTGTTAGCGGGGTTTGTTAGTGGCGTTTGTTAGCGGCGTTTGTTAGCGGCGTTTGTTAGCAGTGTTTGTTAGCAGCGTTTGTTAGCAGTGTTTGTTAGCGGCGTTTGTTAGCAGTGTTTGTTAGCGGCGTTTGTTAGCAGCGTTTGTTAGCAGTGTTTGTTAGCGACATTTGTTAGCAGCGTTTATTAGCAGCGTTTGTTAGCAGCGTTTGTTAGCAGCGTTTGTTAGCGGCGTTTGTTAGCAGCGTTTGTTAGCAGCGTTTGTTAGCAGTGTTTGTTAGCGATGTTTGTTAGCAGCGTTTGTTAGCGGCATTTGTTAGCGGCGTTTGTTAGTGGCGTTTTTTTAGCGGCGTTTGTTAGCGGTGTCTGTCAGCGCTGACGGTTCACTGTCACCTGTTTCCAGGTGTAAGGATGTGCAGGACACCTGGTACCTGGGAGACGACTGCAGCTTTCCCATACAGAGGACTGCTTTCTTCGCGGGTTTGAGCGTGACCCTCGGCCTCCTGCTGGTGACGGTGGGAGCTCTGACTGCAAACACGCTGGTCCACAAGCACAAACAATCCCAGTAAGTTGGTGGTATTGTTACTGAGGGTTGAAGGAACCGCGTTCTTTTATCTGCTGGTTTACTCTCTTAACGCCACAAAGACATGAAGACACTTCACAAACGAGTCCTCCAGTGTTGTCTGTTTACAGTAGAGAGGGAGGGGTTTTACAAGACCTGAGTATTTCTACCTGTTGAGACCAGATGACTGTCTTGCTCCGGGAGTAGGGATCGTAACACAACGAATGTGATGAGCTGATTCTGGGAGCCGCAGGAAACCAGTTGTAACAACTTTTCAGTCATAAAAGACAGCAAGCACTTCTGAAAAAAAAACAGGACGGGGCTCAAATTTAGGACAGGAAACAGTTCTTTGAAGACAACGGGGTGGTGTCCTGCTTTGAGGACAACCGGCTAGTACGTTCCTAAAACCTTTAAATTATCCAAAATCCTAACACTGTTAAAAAAAACGGTGTTGCTAAACACAGTTTTAAGCGTGGTTTATGCTTCTGGGCTGAACATTGTATAGAATATGTACGACGTAGCTTTCTGTTTCTTGCTACGTACTTCCTGCTTCCGCGTCATCGTTTTGAAGCCAGGTAGAAAGATAGATTGATGCTATGTCAGTAGAAATTCACTGTTTTTGACACTTATCAACTCCAGCTTTATTTGGCCCGTTGGGGGGTTAGGTTGGGGTTAGACTCATTGGGGAAAAAAATAAAAAAAAAAAATAAAAATAAAAAAATAAAAATAATAAATAAATAGATAAAAATAAATAAAAAAATAAAATAAAAAAACAAAATAAATAAATAAAATGTTATTGATTAGTTTTTCTTTATCTAATTCATTTAAAGAAAAAAAAAGGGGTAAAAAATATATATACATACATGCACACATACATATACATATATATACATATATATATATACATATTTATATAAATGCATCCACACACACACACGTAAATAAAATAAAATATAATAAAATAAGGCGAGATTTTTTATTTTACTTTTAATTGAATAGAGGGGACGGAGGAGGTGCAGCCAAAGGGTTAGTATAAAAAGATAAGAAACATTACAAAGTGCTTAAATAGTAAGTGCTGTATTAAAAAGTCAAACATTAGTAAAAACACACAATATATTAAAAAAAAATTTTTTGTAAGAACACACAATATATAAAAAAAGGAAATGGCTGGAGTTCCTCCGCTGAATATTTTACGAAGAGAAAAAAAAAAATTAAATAAAGAAAAAATTGGGTGGGTTGAAAGGGGTGTTTTCCTTGGGACGTGGGAAAAAGGAGAAAAGGCAGCCACGGTTAATAAATAATATAAAAAAAAATAATAAAAATAAGTGCTATATACAAGTTAAGTGCTTAAAAACAAGTAAAAGTTAGAAGAACACACTCAAAAAATACTAAAAATAGGCTGCCTTCTTCTAGTATGGTCCCAGATCCCAGGGTTAAGGTGGGAGAGTTAGGATTAGGATTAGGGTTAGGGGTTAGGGGTTAGGAGATAGGGTTAGGGGTTAGGGTTAGGATTAGGGTTAGGTTGGGGTTAGGATTAGGGTTAGGGTTGGATTAGGGTTAGGGGGGTTAGGGATTAGGGTTAGGGTTAGTAGGGTTAGGATTAGGGTTAGGGTTAGGGTTATTAGGGTTAGGGGGGTTAGGGTTAGGTTAGGGGGTTAGGGTGGGTTAGGGTTAGGATTAGGGTTAGGGTTGGGGTTAGGGTTTAGGATTGGGTTAGGGTTGGTTAGGGTTAGTTGGGGTTAGGATTAGGTTAGGTTAGGTTTAGGGTTAGGATTAGGGTTAGGGTTAGGGGTTAGGGTTAGGGTGGGGTTTAGGGTTTAGGATTAGGGTTGGGTTGGGTTAGGATTAGGGTTGGGGGTTAGGGGTTAGGGTTAGGGTTGGGGGGTTAGGGTTAGGGGGGGGTTAGGATTAGGGTTAGGATTAGGATTAGGGTTAGGATTAGGGTTAGGGTTAGGGTTGGGGTTAGGATTAGGGTTAGGATTAGGGTTAGGGTTAGGGTTGGGGTTAGGGTTGGGGTTAGGATTAGGGTTAGGGTTGGGGTTAGGGTTAGGGTTGGGGTTAGGGTTAGGGTTGGGGTTAGGATTAGGGTTAGGGTTGGGGTTTGTCTGTCGTAGGTTCGGTACTTAACTAATGTTATCTGATGTCTAGAAACACCACTTGTCCTACGTCACATTAGTAACGGGTTAGGGTTACGGATCGTTCGGTCCAACGGCCGGTCGACTGGATATTTTCTTGTGTAAATCTGAAATCACTGAAAAAATTGCCCGTGTTTCCGCAGAAAGAAAGACGTAAAGAAAAAAACTGGTGAACAAGTGGCTCAATGAGGACTTTGAATGGTCCCGGTCCAACACCCCGACGAACCCACACAGAGGTAGGAGGTTCACCACTGACTCAGTCCTGTTACCGAATGAAACCTGGTGCAGCTACCTCAAACCTGTTGCGCTCCTTCCAGGAAATTACGAAAACTCCGCCTACATCCACAACGAATCGGTTCAACCGGCGTCAGGACGCTCCCCCCCGCCTCAGATGATGGACAGACAGGACACACCAGTGTCTGATGGTGGAATCCCACAGTCTCCCAGTTCCAGCCGTTTCAGCAGCAGCCTCCCCCCCAGCCTGCTGGTCAGTGCCCCCCCCCCCCCCCCACCAGCACAAATCAAGGTTTCTGCTGACGCTTTCATCCTTCTGATACGTGTTACTGTTGTTTTTGTCCACAGATGAGGATCAACAGGCCTCAGATCAGGACGTCCTGGGACGCCTGAGCAGAAACTGCTGCTCCTTCCATTTTTAAATTATCACTTAAATGCTTCTTTCTAGCTGCGTTTATAAACTATTTATATGTCAGTATTTGTTTCTACTCTTTTTCTTATGTTGCTATTAAAGTGGCCATATTCTGCTCATTTTAACTTATGGTCCCTCAGGAGCAGAGCACATCAGGAAAGAAAAAGATCCATTTATGGCATCCGAGAGCCATGATCAAGCCATCCAGCAGCCAGAGCCAGCCAAGCAGATAGCCAGCCAGCCAGCCAGCCAGCCATCCAGCCAGCCACATCCATCCAGCAGCAGCCAGCATCCAGCCAGGCAGCCATCCAGCCAGCCATCATCCATCCATCCATCCATCCATCCATCCATCCAGCCATCAGCCATCCATCCATCCAGCCAGCCAGCCATCCAGCAGCCAGATCCAGCCAGACAGAGCCAGCCAGCCAGCCAGCCAGCCAGCCAGCCAGAGCCAGCCAGCCAGCCAGCCAGAGCAGCCAGCCAGCCATAAGCCAGCCAGCCAGCCAGCCAGCCAGCCAGCCAGCCAGGAGGCAGCCAGAGCAGCCAGCAAGCAGCCAGCCAGCGAGCCAGGCCAGCCAGCCAAAGCCAGCCAGCCAGCCAGCCAGCAGCCAGCCAGCCAGAGCCAGCCAGCCAGAAAGCCAGCCAGCCAGCCAGAAGCCAGACAGCCAGCCAGACAGCCAGCCAGCCAGCCAGCCCAGCGAGCCAGCAGCCAGCAGCCAGACAGCGAGCCAGCCAGCCAGCCAGCCAGCCAGCCAGCCAGCAGCCAGCAAGGCAGCCAGCCAGATCAGCAGCCATCCAGCCAAGCCAGCCAGCCAGCCAGCAGCAGCCAGCCAGCAGCCAGCCAGCCAGCCAGACAGCAGCCCAGCCCAGCCAGCAGCAGCCAGCCAGCAGCCCAGCCAGCCAGCAGCCAGCCAGAGCCAGCCAGCCAGCCAGCCAGCCAGCCAGCCAGCCAGCCAGCCAGCCAGCCAGCCAGCCAGCCAGCCAGCCAGCCAGCCAGCCAGCAGGAGCCAGCCAGCCAGCCAGCCAGCCAGCCAGCCAAGCCAGCCAGCCAGCAGCAGCAGCCAGCCAGCAGCAGCCAGAACATCCACCATCCACAGCATCCATACATCCATCATCTACAGCCATCCATACATCCATAAGAGCCATCATCCAATCATCCATCCATCCATCCCCATCAGCCAGCCAGCAGCCATCCATCCAGCCATAAGCATCCTCCATCATATCCATCCAGCCATCCATCCATCCATCATCCATCCATCATCCATCCATCCATCCATCCATCCAGTCCAGCCATCCATCCATCCATCCATCCATCCATCCATCCATCCAGCCATCCATCCATCCATCCATCCATATCCATCTATCCATCCATCCATCCATCCATCCATCCATCCATCCATCCATCCACATCCATCCATCCATCCATCCATACATCCATACATCCATCCAGCCACATCCATCCATCCATCCCATCATCCATCCATCATCCATCCATCCATCCATCCATCCATCCATCCATCATCCATCATCATCCATCCCCATCCATCATCCATCCATCCATTCATCATCCATCCATCCATCATCCATCCATCCATCCATCATCCATCCATCCATCCATCATCCATCCATCCATCATCCATCCATCCATCCATCCCTGCTCTTGTGGAAACATGACTCCGCCCTCTGTGATGTCATAGAGAGTTGAGGCTAGAAAAGCCCCCCTGCAGAGGGAAGCACCTTAGAAACCAAGTCCTCTGTGTGTAGCAGGACTGTACAGTGAGTTTAATGTTTTCATCATAATTCACCATGACAACCCTGCAGATGAGCACAATATGGCCGCTTTAACCCGGTCCAACACTACAGGTGCCAGCTGCTCACTTCCTGTGTGTTTTGGTCCTGTTAATGATGCGTTTCAGAGATGGATCACATGGTCCCTGATCAGGCTGCAACATCAACGATGTTGAGAAATGTGTGAAAACAGTCTCGGCTGTTGCAGTTGTGGCTCATAGACGTTGGCGTTTGTCCAACGTTGAAGCCGGATCATTATCAGGGCCAGCTGATCTGTGGACGGGGAGTTGTCCAGTTGTCCAGACCCGTCCCTCGACACGTTTTCGACCCAACAGCGATCACCGTATGCAGTTAGCGTGTGTTTCTGTTGACGCCGTCACGGATCCAACCTCATCGACCCGGAGGTCCATGATGCACAAAACTACAAAACTCCGTTCGGTTTGGACTTTGATTGTCAGCAAATGAGCACTTTGATGGTTAAAATTATTACCAGGCTTAAAGTTTATTTTGATTTCCAAAGTGTCTTGGAGCCTCTAAACTTGTATTTTTATATTATTAGTCTGTTGAGTGACCTCATTGTCTGTGTGAGCCAATGATGATAGAGATCTGAGGCGGAGTCCACTGTGGGATAATGGAAGTTATTGTGATTTTTGCACAGTTATTTAAACCTTTTAAAGCCATGGAGGCAGTTCATGTCAATAAAAATGTCAACGTTAAATGATCTTTTTCTGTCTTAAATCATTTGACTTATATCCACTGGGAAACTATCTATCGTAGCTACATTAATTTCAGAGACCACCATGGGCGGATCTACCAGGGTGGCATAGGGTGGCAAATGCCACCCTAAAATTAACCCTTGCCACCCCAGCTGCCACCCCAGTTGGCAGCAATGAATTCAGAGAAAAGTTATGGCCAATTTAACATTTACGAGCCTGAAGCTCCAATGTCCCACTACAATGAATGCAGCACAAGAGAACTCGAGAGCGGCACGAGACTCCTTTGAGCCAGGAGTCGTGAGGAAGGGAGGCACAGGCAGAAAGAGGTTAAAACTGATAAACCATCTATCAAATAATAAAATAATAATGAAATGACTGTGCGAGTTTACTTGTAATGCTGATTTTAAGATGACAAAAATCAGGTTTAAGAACATTATTATTTCGCCAACTATACATATAATGTTAGCTAGGTCTGACTCATTTGTGTAAAGTAGGCTACAAAAGCTAATATTGATTCAACGTCTGTCAAGGAAAACATTGTAAAGTTACTTTGAATCTTACAGAAATGAAGAGGAAAGGCAGCATATATAGTTTTTTCACACCAAAGAGACAGGCCAGAGAAATACTAGATGAACTGAACAGTGTAGACCGAGGGGATGAGGTGGAAGGAGAGAGAGAATACCACGAGGAGGAAGGATGTAACATCTCAATTAAGTGAGATCACATTTTATGGTCACTTATTCCTAATATTAACTGTTTCACATGAAACCTGTTACCTCAAATACAAGACATTGATTGCATGAGAATAAGTTTGTATGAGTTTGTAAATGGCACCCCATGCCCTTATGTAGTGAACCTACAGTATATCTACATGTGGGATTCATGTTCTAAATTATGTATAAAGTCCTGCGAGCAGAAATACTTAAGTGTAAATTATATTGTCTACTATTTCTCATCAAACTGCGATAACTGCCTCAGTATATATACGCCTGCCATATGTTGCCACCCCTCAAAAATCCCTGCCCCCCTCTTGCCACCCCATAAATATTTTTCTAGATCCGCCCCTGGAGACCACCTCAGCTTACAGATTGAATCATTGAGTCCCTCAGCCGACATCGATCCACCTCCCAGATCACATGACACTACCACCTCCATGGGGAGGAGTCCTCAGGCCAACCAAGATATGGCATTTTCTGGCTCTGGGTCTGTAACAGTGCATCATACTGAAGAAAATGAAAAATTACACCATTGTGCATTTGCAAACTAGTTTGTTCCGTCACTACACGCAGTTCATAACTGTACGTGAGCGCTGGAATGCAGATCAACTGGTAAAAGGGCAGGTTGCCCTTCAGCTCAGCTGTGGACGACGTCCCAGTCCGTCCCAGTCCGTCCCAGTCCCCCCAGAAGTCCACCCATGGGCCTCCAGGTGAGCACAGTACAAAAGAACTACATGGGACCACTGTCCCCTGGACCGACGCAGTGCCAACATCCCAACATGCAGTTCCTCTAGTGACCACTAGAGGCTGCAGTTCCTCTAGTGACCACTAGAGGCTGCAGTTGCTCTACCGACCGCTAGAGGCTGCAGTTCCTCTACCGACCACTAGAGACTGTGGTTCCTCTACTGACCACTAGAGGCTGCAGTTCCTCTACCGACTACTAGAGGCTGCAGTTCCTCTACTGACCACTAGAGGCTGCAGTTCCTCTACCGACCACTACAGGCTGCAGTTCCTCTACTGACCACTAGAGGCTGCGGTTCCTCTACCGACCACTAGAGGCTGCAGTTCCTCTACCGACCTCTAGACGCTGCAGTTCCTCTACCGACCACTACAGGCTGCAGTTCCTCTACTGACCACTAGAGGCTGCGGTTCCTCTACCGACCACTAGAGGCTGCAGTTCCTCTACCGACCTCTAGACGCTGCAGTTCCTCTACCGACCACTAGAGGCTGCAGTTCCTCTACCGACCACTAGAGGCTGCAGTTCCTCTACCGACCACTAGAGGCTGCAGTTCCTCTACTGACCACTAGAGGCTGCAGTTCCTCTACCGACCACTAGAGGCTGCAGTTCCTCTACCGACCGCTAGAGGCTGCAGTTCCTCTACTGACCACTAGAGACTGCAGTTCCTCTACCGACTACTAGAGGCTGCAGTTCCTCTACTGACCACTAGAGACTGCAGTTCCTCTACCGACCACTAGAGACTGCAGTTCCTCTACCGACTACTAGAGGCTGCAGTTCCTCTACCGACCACTACAGGCTGCAGTTCCTCTACCGACCACTAGAGGCTGCGGTTCCTCTACCGACCACAAGAGGCTGCAGTTCCTCTACCGACCTCTAGACGCTGCAGTTCCTCTACCGACCACTAGAGGCTGCAGTTCCTCTACCGACCTCTAGAGGCTGCAGTTCCTCTACCGACCGCTACAGGCTGCAGTTCCTCTACTGACCACTAGAGGCTGCGGTTCCTCTACCGACCACTAGAGGCTGCAGTTCCTCTACCGACCTCTAGACGCTGCAGTTCCTCTACCGACCACTAGAGGCTGCAGTTCCTCTACTGACCGCTAGAGGCTGCAGTTCCTCTACCACCCGCTAGAGGCTGCAGTTCCTCTACTGACCACTAGAGACTGCAGTTCCTCTATCGACCATTAGAGGTTGCAGTTGCTCTATTGACCACTAGAGGCTGCATTTCCTCTACCGACCACTAGAGACTGCAGTTCCTCTATCGACCATTAGAGGCTGCAGTTGCTCTATTGACCACTAGAGGCTGCATTTCCTCTACCGACCACTAGAGGCTGCAGTTCCTCTACCGACCACTAGAGGCTGCAGTTCCTCTACTGACCACTAGAGGCTGCAGTCCCTCTACTGACCACTAGAGGCTGCAGTCCCTCTACCGACCACTAGAGGCTGCAGTTCCTCTACCGACCACTAGAGGCTGCAGTCCCTCTACCGACCACTAGAGGCTGCAGTTCCTCTACCGACCACTAGAGGCTGCAGTTCCTCTACCGACCACTAGAGGCTGCAGTTCCTCTACCGACCACTAGAGGCTGCAGTTCCTCTACCGACCACTAGAGGCTGCAGTTCCTCTACTGACCACTAGAGGCTGTAGTTCCTCTACTGACTACTAGGGTCTGGCTTCAACAGCAAGTCAGTCTCCACTGACCTCCATGTTAAAATGTCTGACTACACAGCTAAAATAAACGTACTTATTTCCGGCGTGCACAAAAACCAGTTTTGGTCTCCGTTTGAAAACCATTCAGCTGTCAGCCCCATGAGATTAAAGATCTTATGAATGTGTTTGATTCTGTGCAGGCAGAGAAACAAGGTCAGGCAGTCAACATGTAGCAGAGCTGTGCAGTGATCAGCTAAGGTGAGCAGGATGGTGGCTTTATATTCAGAGGTGAACATCAGTTCTTAGAAGAACGACTCTTAACAAACAACAACAAAATTATATGAAGCAGGATCAGCAGCAGGTCCCAGCAGAGCTCCTCCTCTCAGCTCCGCTAGCGCTTGTTCCAGGTGTCATTTTAGGCTGCAGCATTTGAAACTGAGATCTTTGGACAGATTTGATCAGCAGGAATTAGCCTCAGGGGTTAGCATAAGCTAAGTCTAGCCTAGCTGGAGCAGCTAACTGTCACTGACCAACCACCAGTGGGAGGAGCCAAAATGGTCCACTCCACTGTGGACTGGGCAGCAGTTTGAGGCAGAGGCCTTTGGCATCCTAAGTCTTCCTCTGAAACAAGGAATAAGTCTGGATTTGACTTTGATCCAGGGGGCAGTACCATCAGACTGGAAGCCAGTACATGGGCATCAACCAATCATGTGACAAAAATACGACACTGGGAAATGAAGAAGCAGGAATAATTGGATGGTTTACTAGTTGAGCCAAGGTGTTACTCACAGTTCTGATCCATCTGGGTTGTTTTTAACAGTGACTCTTGGACTCTCCTGTGTAAGTTATCACATGACGTCAGCCCCCACCCCGTTGCCACTGGTTTGATAAGTTCTGTACTAGATTAAATGGGCATGAAAGGAAGGGGTACCAGACCTGTTTCAGTCAGGCAGTCCAGTCCCCCTGTGGCCCTCCCACCCTGGACCCATTCCAGTTTGCCTAAAAGGCAAATAGGTCAACTGAAGATGCCATCTCCACCATACACATGCTGCTTGTGGACTTTTCATCTGCATTCACCACAGTCGCAACCTCATAGCTGATGGCCTAGCCCTAACCCTAATCCTAGGGTTAGGGATAGGGATTAGGGGTTAAAGGTTAGGGGTTAGGGTTAGGCCTAGAGTTAGTCCTATCCCTAACCCCTAATCCCTATCCCTAACCCTAGGATTAGGGTTAGGGCTAGGCCATCAGCTATGAGGTTGCGAGTTAGGGGTTAAGGGTTAGGGTTAGGGTTAGGGGTTAGGGTTAGCCCTATCCCTAGGGTTAGGATTAGGCCTAGAGTTAGTCCTAACCCTAACCCCTAACCCCTAAACCTAGGGTTAGGGGTTAGAGTTAGGGGTTAGGGGTTATGGGTTATGGGTTAGGGGTTAGGGTTAGGGGTTAGCCCTATCCCTAGGGTTAGGGTTAGGCCTAGAGTTAGTCCTAACCCTAACCCCTAACCCCTAAACCTAGGGTTAGGGGTTAGAGTTAGGGGTTAGGGGTTATGGGTTATGGGTTAGGGGTTAGGGTTAGGGATTAGGGTTAGCCCTATCCCTAGGGTTAGGGTTAGGCCTAGAGTTAGTCCTAACCCTAACCCCTAACCCCTAACCCTAAGACCTAACCTAGAGTTAGCCCTAACCCTAACTCTAAACTCAGTGATCTGGGCATCAGCACCTAACCAGACTTTCTAACCAGCAGACCTCAGTCTGTCAGGTTAAACAACCACACCTCCATCCTCACACTGAGGTCAGGAGTCCCACAAGGCTGCGTGCTTGGTCCGCTCAGTCCTCCTGCATGGATCCAACACCAACGTGAAGTTCACAGATGACACCACTGTTGTGCGTCTGATCAGCAAGCACACCAAGGAGGCCTACAGAGGTGTAACATCTGGCTGCTCGGCGTGGAGATAACAACCTGACTCTCAACACCAAGAAGACCAAAGAGCTCATTGTGGACTACAGGAGGCGCAGAGACAACCCACATCCCGCTGAACATTCAATTCAGCGAACTGGAACGTGTCTGGGGCTTCGAGATCCTGGGAGTCCACATCACCGATGACCCCCCCGCTGGCAGACCAACTAATCAAGCCTGGTGACGAAAGCACAGAAACGCCTGAACCTTCCACAGACACCGAGGAAAGCACAGCTTTCACCACCATCAGGATGAACCTTTACAGAAGCACCACTGAGGGCGTCGTCACAAACTGCATCACGGCGTGGAACAGCAGCTGCAGCAGACAGGAAAGCTCTGCTGAGGCTGATGAAAACAATGTCCATACTGCAGATAACTGTAGATTCCATTCATATATAGTTATATAGTCTACTGGACTGTCCACTTCAAAATTACTGTTTTTGGATGCTAAAATATAGTTTCATAGTTTTTGAGCACTTGTACTTTACAATGGCAATAAAGTCAAATCTAATCTAATCTAATGCAATTCTCCTCTATCGCCACCAGAGGGCAGACGTGAGCCTTGCCTCGCCTCTTGCAGCGGTGGCGTTGGAGGTCCTGCTGACGGGTGAACAGAAGGGGAACACTGGGAGAACTGGGAGCTAAGACACAGCTGGCCATGAAATGAAACTGGAGGCTTAAATACAATCAAATACTGATTCATATTTACTGGTCGGAAGAAATGTTACTGTCAAAGTAACACAGGTGTGAGATTTCCCATTAGAACGTGCCTTGTAATTATTTGAAGCCGAAGCTTATTCTGAGATGAAGTCAGGTCTCAGAGAATCTGAGACTACAAAGTCTGCAGGAAAGTTAATAGTGCAAATCTGCTCAAAGCAGTCGGTTCAATTTAAGACAGATAAGGACGATATCGTCTCCAGGGGAAGAGAAAACAACAAGCAGAAGAACGATTAACATGCAAGCTTTTTTTCCTGAATCCATCTGGTTCAGACTCTGTTTGAATGTGGATTCAAGACCAACTGGAGCTCCCTGGCGTTCATCAGAACCAGATCAAGAACTTCAATCTGCCGTTTGGACACGAACACGTTCCAGCAACACGTGAACTCTGGCGGCAAACATGTGAAGGAACCGAAAGGAAGGGCAGCTGCTGTAAATGAATAAATATATTAAAGGCGGGGATACAAGTTTTAAAAGAGGAGGGGAGACAAGTTGTTAAAAGACCAGATGGCTGAAACCATCGCACAGGATCCGTGGGCTAAACATAAACCAGGATCAGTTCTACTACCGACATCATAAAACCTCTGCATCTGCTTGAGTAGCTAAAGCGCTAAAGCGCTAAAGCAAAGCAACACTGGAAGCTCTCCCAGCAGAGAAACCAGGACTCAGTTGAATTAAAAAGGTAAAAGGTCGTTCCAGACAGGTAAAAGGATGTTGTAACAGGAAGTGTAAACCAGAAGGAAGTTCCTGGTGGCAGGTAGAGGTCTCCTGAGGTAACCACCAATGTTTTGGTGTGTTTTGTTGCCAGGCAACAGCTGCGTCGGCGACATCCCATACAGCACCGACCAGTTAAACGCTCTCAGAGGCCTGGACGGAAACTTACAGACAGCTGTTCAACATCTGGGGTGTGGACACGCTCCTCCACAGTGGCGGGTCCAGGATCAGTTCCTAACAGGTACCAGGATCAGTTCCTAACAGGTACCCGGATCAGTTTCCTAACAGGTACCAGGACCCAGGATCAGTTCCTAACAGGTACCAGGATCAGTTCCTAACAGGTACCAGGATCAGTTCCTAACAGGTAACCAGGATCAGTTCCTAACAGGTACAGGATCAGTTCCTAACAGGTACCAGGTCAGTTCCTAACAGGTACCAGGATCAGTTCC
The DNA here is from genome assembly GCA_018398805.1 of Hirundichthys speculiger. Taxonomy (NCBI): domain Eukaryota; kingdom Metazoa; phylum Chordata; class Actinopteri; order Beloniformes; family Exocoetidae; genus Hirundichthys; species Hirundichthys speculiger. The sequence continues at coordinate 286,653 of JAGFBZ010000623.1, read as the reverse complement.
TAACAGGTACCAGGATCAGTTCCTAACAGGTACCAGGATCAGTTCCTAACAGGTACCAGGATCAGTTCCTAACAGGTACCAGGATCAGTTCCTAACAGGTACAGGATCAGTTCCTACAGGTACCAGGATCAGTTCCTAACAGGTACAGATCAGTTCCTAACAGGTACCAGGATCAGTTCCTAACAGGTACCCAGGATCAGTTCCTAACAGGTACCAGGATCAGTTCCTAACAGGTACCAGGATCAGTTCCTAACAGGTACCAGGATCAGTTCCTAACAGGTACCAGGATCAGTTCCTAACAGGTACCAGGATCAGTTCCTAACAGGTACCAGGATCAGTTCCTAACAGGTACCAGGATCAGTTCCTAACAGGTACCAGGATCAGTTCCTAACAGGTACCAGGATCAGTTCCTAACAGGTACCAGGATCAGATCAGTTCCTAACAGGTACCAGGATCAGTTTCCTAACAGGTACCAGGATCAGTTCCTAACAGGTACCCGGATCAGTTCCTAACAGGTACCAGGATCAGTTCCTAACAGGTACCAGGATCAGTTCCTAACAGGTACCCGGATCAGTTCCTAACAGGTACCAGGATCAGTTCCTAACAGGTACCAGGATCAGTTCCTAACAGGTACCAGGATCAGTTCCTAACAGGTACCAGGATCAGTTCCTAACAGGTACCAGGATCAGTTCCTAACAGGTACCAGGATCAGTTCCTAACAGGTACCAGGTCATCAGTTCCTAACAGGTACCCGGATCAGTTCCTAACAGGTACCAGGATCAGTTCCTAACAGGTACCCGGATCAGTTCTAACAGGTACCAGGATCAGTTCCTAACAGGTACCAGGATCAGTTCCTAACAGGTACCAGGATCAGTTCCTAACAGGTACCAGGATCAGTTCCTAACAGGTACCCGGATCAGTTCCTAACAGGTACCAGGATCAGTTCCTAACAGGTACCAGGATCAGTTCCTAACAGGTACCAGGATCAGTTCCTAACAGGTACCAGGATCAGTTCCTAACAGGTACCAGGATCAGTTCCTAACAGGTACCCGGATCAGTTCCTAACAGGTACCAGGATCAGTTCCTAACAGGTACCAGGATCAGTTCCTAACAGGTACCAGGATCAGTTCCTAACAGGGACCCAGGATCAGTTCCAACAGGTACCAGGATCAGTTCCTAACAGGTACCAGGATCAGTTCCTACAGTACCAGGATCAGTTCCTAACAGGTACCAGGATCAGTTCCTAACAGGTACCCGGATCAGTTCCTAACAGGTACCAGGATCAGTCAGTTCCCTAACAGGTACCAGGATCAGTTCCTAAACAGGTACCAGGATCAGTTCCTAACAGGTACAGGATCAGTTAACAGGTACCAGGATCAGTTTCCTAACAGGTACCAGGATCAGTTCCTAACAGGTACCAGGATCAGTTCCTAACAGGTACCAGGATCAGTTCCTAACAGGTACCAGGATCAGTTCCTAACAGGTACCAGGATCAGTTCCTAACAGGTACCAGGATCAGTTCCTAACAGGTACCAGGAGCCCTCCTGCTCCGTCCTAGCTGGTCTGCGGTGAAACGTTCCCTTTACACGCTCATCCGTTTTATTTCCCAGGGTTCTCAGCTCCCATGACCATGGAAGGGAAAGAGAAGCTGAAAACCTCTTTCTTCTTTCAAACAATCAAAAGCCGAGCAGCAGCGTTTTGAAGCAGCTGCAGTCCAGCAGGTGACATCTGGCTGAGGCCAACATGAGGTGGACTGGCAGCGTTGACAACTGTCATCGTCTGTCCTGTTTCGGATCAGATCTGTTTATTTCAGTGCTACGTTGTTTCTGGCTGCATCAGCTTAATTCTGTTCCAGTCATGTGACCCAAGGACTCGGTCAACTACAGCCACAAACCATCCCACTCCTGGATCAGAGCTCATCCAGAGAGCACGTTTGGCTGCAGTTCCTCTACTCACCACTAGGTGCTGGCTCCGAACCAGACCACTGACTCCCTACTTTGCATAGTTACATTTCTTACATTCATAGTTTTTTTTTTTTTTTTTGCAGTTTTTCTGCAGCTCTGCATCCTTGACCTGTCTTCTTCAATATGTCTCCATCTGGTTTTGCTCATTGCTTGTTGTTTTAAGGCTACTCTTCATGACAAATGTCAAAAAGGTACCAGTGGCAGTGTTGTACTCTGAACGCGTTCAATTGAACAAAAGTTCACCAACTAGTTCATATGTTTCGTGCTAACGTGAACTGAGCGCGCTCTCTTTCTCCTTCACCAGCGGGGGGCGTGAACGAGTTCATCTGGGCAGTTGTGAACGACGCTCTTTCAAAGTTCACGCACGGTCAAAACCGTTCCAGGTTTCCAGTCACGAACTCCATTTAAACATCAACACCACAAACGAGCCTGTAACATGCAACATGCTAACATACGGCTGTCGCTGCTGTCACAACATGGAAACCACATCAAACATGGCAACACGGCTTGTCGCTGCTGTGCTAACATGGCAACACTGGCTAACATGGCAACACGCTGCTGCTAACATGGCAACACGGCTGTCGCTGCTGTCACGCTAACATGGCAACACGGCTGTCGCTGCTGTCACGCTAACATGGCAACACGGCTGTCGCTGCTGTCACGCTAACATGGCAACACGGCTGTCGCTGCTGTCACGCTAACAAATATGTCATCAAACGTTTAAAATGATCATGAAGATGAAAGATACAGTTACCCAGAGCTGGAGGAGACCCCCGACTGCTGGGGGGGATTGAAATATTGAAATGGGGGGAAAAACATTTGCACATTAAGGACCTGTTTCTGTCTTATAATAAAGACCATTTGGCAGCAAGTTTTTCCTCATATTTTTAATCTACTGTAGAGCAGTGATTCCCAAAGTGTGGGCCGCGGCCCCCTGGTGGGCCGTCGTGGTACTGCAGGTGGGCCGTGAGAGGCCATTAAAATTAAACAAATGAGTTTTAAATCCTCGATCTTTTTGAAATATGTTTTAATTACTGTAAAATATTAATGAAATGTTTAAAAAACATTAAGAAGTAATAAAACAAACCAGTTAAGTGTTATTCTACTGTCATCTTAACTTAATATGACAAGTGTCACCTTATTTGTTGTCCCCTCACATTAATATCGGATCATGGTTCCTGGTCCTGTATGTTGATCACAGTTGTGATTAAAGGTTCTGGTGGGCTGAGGAGATTTTTCACATTTCAAATTGGTCCTTGATGTTCTGAAGTTTGGGAACGGCTGCTGTAGAGAGAAACTGAAACGGAAATTACAGTTTTACATGGGCTGTTCCTTTAATGCTAATGCTAATGCTAATGTGAACCCTGGTTGGTTAAGGATTCTGAACTGGACCAATAGTTTTTGACAGTTAAAATGGATAAAATAATTACCGTTTGTGGTGGGGTAGTATATGGGCAGTGGTAATCATTTTGACAAATTATTGCTCGCAGCATCATTAAAAAAGAATTTTTAAAAAATGAACTATTTAGTTCGTTTTTTGAAATGGTGAACTGAACTAGTTCATTTTAATTTCTATGAACTATGAACTGAACTAGTCCGTGTAGAAAGTTAACTTGCCCAACACTGACCAGCAGAGACTCACAAAGCAGAAGAGCATCCAAACCATGTCAATCATACGGTAACTCTGAAATAAAACTAACCAATCTGATGCCCAGACATCATTTGATGCTGATTGATTGACAGCTAGCCATTAGCTCTGTAGTTGGCTATGACAGTCAGCCGTTGCTGCTATGATTTTAGCTACTTAGCATTATACTGACTTCTGAGCTGTGAATGAAAACCCAACGGACCATGGTCACAATTTACAGATAATACAGTGATCCCTTAGTTTTCACGGTTAATGGGGTTAATTCTAACAGGCCACCATGACCAGCTGTGGCTGGTCTGGAAGGATCTGAGTTTATCTTAGTTTAGCCGTGCCACCAGCAGAAGTCATTTCACGTCACCGCCGCTGCATTAAGAGACATTAAAGACCAGGAAGATGACTGCAGGTCCCAGCTTAATTCTGCTGGAGTCTTCAAATTGATCTTCATGAAGGCTCAGCCCGTTGCAGAAGCTTGAGCCGTGTTGGCTGATCCGATGCACGGGCCGTCAGTTGGTGCTCAGAGGCCAGAGAATCGTTCCAGGACGGGATTGTGCCGGGACTCTGAGTCAGTCATAGGCCCCACGGTGGAGCTCCACCGTGGGGCCCTCCTGCTCCAAGGAGCTCCGCGACTGGCCTCAGCCTCTGTCTCTGTTCCTGTTGTGGGGTCCAGGTGTGGACGTAAAAACTAGCAATATTCTTATTTTTTTCCCTCTTGTTTATTTGCTGTTGTTTTATTATGTTATTGTTGTTTTTAAAGCTGATTCATGACCTTAACAATGCAGTTCATTTACAATCTACATCTACTAGGTGTCGTTTTCGGGCTGTTTGACATGTGACATAAGCCTTTATAAGAGTCTGGATCTCATTAACATCATATATGGGATAATTAGGGGATCAATGGTCAATCAGATTAATATAAATGCCACCTGAAACTGATTTATGAGGCTAAATCATATGGCCTCGCTGCTTTAACATTAACAGCTGCCTGTGGCCGATAAACAGCCTCCAACACCCTGAGGTGCTCAAACTGACCTTTTAACTGATTTCAGCAGAAGCTCTAACTCAAGGGTGTCCAGCTCTGGTCCTCAAGAGCCGTAAACCTGCAGGTCTTTCATGTTTTCTTGCTTCAGCACACCTGCTTCACATGAATGGGTCGTTAACAGACCTGGATGACCAGCTGATGATGATCCAGGTGGGCTGAAGCAGGGAAACATCTAAGACCTCCAGGACCAGGGTTGGCGAGGCCTGCTGTCACTCAAAACAGTAACAGTTTATCTGCACTGTAAATAATTACCAGGATCTCACAATAGTCAACCGTAAAATTTCACAGTAAATTGCATTAAAATCACTTTACAGGATTTAACTTTAATATTTACAGTATAACACTGTAGTTTAGGAGTTTACTATAAAAACAGGGCCATCACAGTAAATTACTGTACTATTTGTTGTTTTAATATTGCTGTGATTTCACAGCATTTTATTGTGTTATTTCACCGCAAAATACCGTATTAAGACTCTTCACGCAAAAACACGGTAAATTACATGAACTGCACTGAATTGTGGGACCCCACTTTTCAGTTTTTTATTTGTTAAAAAAGTTTAAAATAACCAATAAATTTCGTTTCACTTCACGATTGTGTCCCACTTGTTGCTGATTCTTGACAAAAAAAATTAAAATTTTACATGTTTGAAACCTGAAATGTGGCTAAAGGTTGAAAATTTCAAGGGGGCCGAATACTTTCACAAGGAACTGTATGTAAGAGTAAAAAAAAATCTATTGCTGTGAGTGTTTAACTGTTTACATTGTTAGTGTTTGTTGCACATTTTTGCTGTTGCACATTTTATACTTTTGCTTAAGATTTGTGCTGAATACGTTGGCAGCATGTTTGCCTGGGAAAACTGTTGAATGTAATATTGCACTTTGCACTCATAAGCTTGATTAAAAAGTGAAAACAAATGTATCATTTTGTTCCGTTTTCTTTTTCGAGCATAAAGTGAGAGGGTACAGTAAAATTACAATCTATAAATGGATTTTACAATACTTTTACAACACGTCACTTTTTATTAAATTGTAAATTTACAGTAAATTATTGGCTAATAGTTGCATTACTTTTACAGTAATTCAACGTAAATATTTTCTCAGCAATTTACAGCAGTTTACAGTAAGTACTGCTATATCATGGTAATTCCTTGGGCATGGCAACCATGAATTTACGGTAGAGAGTTTCTGTTTAATTGTAAATTACTGTGGAATAATTACAGTAAAGTACTGTGAATTGATTAAGGTAAATTGTTTTGAAAATATTTACGGTAAATTGCTGTGAAATGAATGCAATTATCAGCCAATAATTTACTGTAATTTTACAGTGAAATTTTTTACAGTGCAGAAGTAAGAATATTAAGAATAGATACTTCAGACTGGTGTTAACAGTCTGCTGTTCTGCAAAGTAGACAAGTTCATGATGTTCAAGTTTCAAGTTCAATCAGTACATTCATACAGGAGGTTCAAGAGTTCAATCAATATGAAAAATGTATCATGAGATCACCTTAAAATTCCTAACATGCATCAAGGAAAACCTTTGAAGGTTAGTCATGGACGTAGACAGATTTGACAGGAAGTACTCTCCTCCTGTCGACATAAAAGTGAAAAAAAAAACCTATAAAAAAATATATCCGCCAGTAACTTCATCTGAAAAACAAAACTGGCCCCAGAAGCGACACCTGAGGTACCCCACAGGTGAACCTTGCATGTGAGGATTGTGATCATGTTTACAGGGACAAATCCCATTTACCTGCCGCAGCTGGAGCCAGAACATGTGACTGTTACATCACACACACACCTTTAACTTTCACAGAGAAGTGAAAACACACCTGACAGGTGATAATTCCAACCACGCTCCAGCTGTAAACAGCATTGTTAAACTGTTTTCCAGCTGGGACTGGGATCAGGTCTCTGTGGTGTCCACTCCAGAACATGGACTCTGTGGTCCTGAAGCCTCTCAGTAACTAATCTGGTGGTGCGTTCAGGGTCGTCGTACATCTGG
>JAGFBZ010000623.1:0-275000 GCA_018398805.1 Hirundichthys speculiger | reverse complement strand
TGGGTTAGGGTTAGGGTTAGGGTCTATTACAGTCTGGTTAGGGTTAGGGTTAGTATTACAGTCTGGTTAGGGTTAGGGTTAGACTGTATTACAGTCTGGGTTAGGGTTAGTATTACAGTCTGGGTTAGGGTTAGGGTTAGTATTACAGTCTGGTTAGGGTTAGGGTTAGTATTACAGTCTGGGTTAGTTAGGGTTAGTAAGGGTTAGGGTTAGGGTTAACTGTATACAGTTTTGGGTTAGGGTTAGTTAGTATTACAGTTGGGTTGGTAGTATTAAGGTTAGTTAGTCTGGTTAGGGTTAGGGTTAGTATTACAGTCTGGGTTAGGGTTAGGGTTAGTATTACAGTCTGGTTAGGGTTAGGGTTAGTATTACAGTCTGGGTTAGGGTTAGGGTTAGACTGTAATACAGTCTGGTTAGGGTTAGTATTACAGTCTGGTTAGGGTTAGGGTTAGTATTACAGTCTGGGTTAGGGTTATACTGTAATACAGTCTGGGTTAGTGTTAGACTGTATTACAGTCTGGGTTACGGTTAGACTGTATTACAGTCTGGGTTAAGGTTAGACTGTATTACAGTCTGGGTTACGGTTAGACTGTATTACAGTCTGGGTTAGGGTTAGACTGTATTACAGTCTGGGTTAGGGTTAGGGTTAGTATTACAGTCTGGGTTAGGGTTGAACTGTATTACAGTCTGTGTTAAGGTTAGACTGTAATACAGTCTGGGTTAGGGTTAGGGTTAGTATTACAGTCTAGGTTAGGGTTAGGGTTAGACTGTATTACAGTCTGGGTTAGGGTTAGGGTTAGACTGTATTACAGTCTGTGTTAAGGTTAGACTGTAATACAGTGGTTAGGGTTAGGGTTAGGGTTGGTATTACAGTCTGGGTTAGGGTAGAATTACAGTCTGGTTAGGGTTTAGGGTTAGACTTACAGTCTGGTTAGTTAGGTTAGACTGTATTACAGTCTGGGTTAGGGTTGAACTGTATTACAGTCTGGGTTAAGGTTAGACTGTATTACAGTCTGGGTTAGGGTTAGACTGTATTACAGTCTGGGTAAGGGTTAGGGTTAGTTAGTATTACAGTCTGGGTAGGGTATTAGTCTGTGTTAAGGTTACTGTAATACAGTAGGTTTAGGGTTAGACTGTATTACAGTCTGGATTAGGGTTAGGGTTAGACTGTATTACAGTCTGGGTTAGGGTTGGTATTACAGTCTGGGTTAAGGTTAGACTGTAATACAGTCTAGGTTAGGTTTAGGGTTAGACTGTATTACAGTCTGGATTAGGGGTTAGGGTTAGACTGTATTACAGTCTGGTTAGGGTTAGGGTTAGACTGTATTACAGTCTGGATTAGGGTTAGGGTTAGACTGTATTACAGTCTGGTTAGGGTTAGGGTTAGACTGTATTACAGTCTGGGTTAGGGTTGGTATTACAGTCTGGGTTAAGGTTAGACTGTAATACAGTCTAGGTTAGGTTTAGGGTTAGACTTTATTACAGTCTGGATTAGGATTAGGGTTAGGGTTAGACTGTATTACAGTCTGGTTAGGGTTAGGGTTAGACTGTATTACAGTCTGGGTTAGGGTTAGTGTTGGGGTTGGGGTTGGGGTTAGGGTTAGACTGTATTACAGTCTGAGTTAGGGTTAGACTGTATTACAGTCTGGGTTAGGGTTAGACTGTATTAGAGTCTGGGTTAGGGTTAGGGTTAGGGTTAGACTTTATTACAGTCTGGATTAGGGTTAGGGTTAGACTGTATTACAGGCTGGGTTAGGGTTAGGGTTAGACTGTATTAGAGTCTGGGTTAGGGTTAGTAATACAGTCTGGGTTAAGGTTAGACTGTATTACAGTTTGGTTAGGGTTAGGGTTAGGGTTAAACTGTATTACAGTCTGGATTAGGGTTAGTATTACAGTCTGGGTTAGGGTTAGACTGTATTACAGTCTGGATTAGGGTTAGTAATACAGTCTGGGTTAGGGTTAGACTGTATTACAGTCTGGATTAGGGTTAGTAATACAGTCTGGGTTAGGGTTAGACTGTATTACAGTCTGGGTTAGGGTTAGTAATACAGTCTGGGTTAAGGTTAGACTGTATTACAGTTTGGTTAGGGTTAGGGTTAGGGTTAAACTGTATTACAGTCTGGATTAGGGTTAGTAATACAGTCTGGGTTAGGGTTAGACTGTATTACAGTCTGGTTAGGGTTAGGGTTAGGGTTAGACTGTATTACAGTCTGGATTAGGGTTAGGGTTAGACTGTATTACAGTCTGGTTAGGGTTAGGGGTTAGACTGTATTACAGTCTGGGTTAGGGTTAGGGTTTGTTTACGGTTGGTTAGGACTGTATTACAGTCTAGGGTTAGGGTTAGGGTTAGGGTTAGACTGTATTACAGTCTGGTTAGGTTAGGGTTAGGGTTAGACTGTATTACAGTCTGGGTTAGGGTTAGGGTAGGGTTAGACTGTATTACAGTCTGGGTTAGGGTTAGGGTTAGACTGTATTACAGTCTGGTTAGGGTTAGGGTTAGACTGTATTACAGTCTGGTTAGGGTTAGGGTTAGACTGTATTACAGTCTGGTTAGGGTTAGGTTATACTGGTATTAGGTTGGGTTAGGGTTGTATTACAGTCTGGGTTTGGGTTAGGGTTAGGGTTAGGGTTAGACTGTATTACAGTCTGGATTAGGATTAGGGTTAGGGTTAGACTGTATTACTGGGTTAGGGTAGTCTGTATTAGTCTGTTAGGGTTAGGGTTAGTAGTTAGGTTAGGGGTAATACAGTCTGGGTTAGGGTTAGGGTTAGGGTTAGACTGTATTACAGTCTGGATTAGGATTATTAGGGTTAGACTGTATTACAGTCTGGGTTAGGGTTAGTAATACAGTCTGGGTTAGGATTAGGGTTAGGGTTAGACTGTATTACAGTCTGGGTTAGGGTTAGTAATAGAGTCTGGGTTAGGGTTAAGTTTAGGGTTAGACTGTATTACAGTCTGGGTTAAGGTTAGTCTGTATTACAGTCTGGATTAGGATTAGGGTTAGGGGTTAGGGTTACAGTCTGGGGGTTCAGCAGAGGCGTAGTCTTTTGATCAACAACGGATCATGATAACTTCAGTGCGCCAGAAGTCGGTAGAAGTCAGTTCTCACTTCTGCATCATATTTCATTCCTTTATTCGACAAGCTGTTATGCTGAAATTTGGGCATATCTCACTCAAAAGCATACACTCAAATTCAACCATAATTGTGTTCCGGTGATGCAGCCAATTCGGTTATTAAACAAAGCACTGACAACCTGACGGAGGTGCAAAACGGAGTTTTATTCTCCAATGCAAAATTCAGAGAGGTCATTACAGAACGCTGGATGGTTCAGAATGACAAAGTATCAGTAGGGAACAATTGCCTTTAAACATCACATGAAAACATCAGGACCTTGGATAAGTTCTCTAGACGTCAAACTCGGCAGACTCGTTGGAGCCTGAACGATAACAGAACTGTGGCCTTCGAACACGCAGGAATCGAGACCAGAAGTCATGGACTTATGACACAGCACTTTAGCTCAAAATGCAATCTTTAACATAACACAAGCGTTACCTCCGTAGTGGGGAAGTCGTCCCAAAGTTCACGCTCATCGCACATCATTTTTGAGTCCAGGTGTGGTTAAGGCCAAACAACTCGTTTCCAAACCACAGTTTGTCAACAAAACACAAGTGGGCATAGCAATTATAATAATTCAAAACACAAAGTGATTTTTTTTTTTTTTTTCAAAAACAGGCCAAGGGAAGAAACAGAATTCATGAAGTCTTTGGAAATCTGAGCAGAATCGGATATAAATCGCTTCCATCCTTCCATCATCTTCTGCTTAATCCGTGATCAGATCATGGAGGCAGCAGCTTCAGCTCCATCCCTCCAGCTGCCTCCACTGAGGAGCTCCAGACCAGCTGAGAGACATCATCTCTCCAGCATGTCCCGGGTCTGTCTCCTGGTCTTCTCCCAGTTGGACATGTCTGAAACTCCTCTCCAGGGAGGTGTCCAGGAGTCACCCCGCCCAGATGAACCTCCTCAACTGGCTCCTCTCCATGTGGAGGAGCAGCAGCTCTACTCTGAGTCTCTCCTGATGGCTGAACTTCTCCTCCTGTCTCTAAGGGAGAGTCCAGCCTCCCTGGAGGAAACTCATTTCAGCTGCTGGTACCAGTTCATGACCACAGGTGAGGGTTGGAACAAAGATCTACCAGGAAACAGAGTCTCAGCTCTCTGTTCACCACAGCAGACGCTGCACCAGTCCATCTGGAGACGTCTCGCTCCCTTCTTCTATCACTGGTGAACCAGACCCAGAGATACTGAAACTCCTCCACTGGAGGCAGAACCTCACTAACCCTAACCCAACCTGGAGAAGACCTTCTACCCTTTTCAGACTAAGGGCCTGATTTACTAAAGGTTTGCGTGCGTAAAAACGTGTGCAAACTTGACATCACCCGCAAACCAATGTGCAAGCTGATCTACTAACAGCGTGCAAAGAGGACTGCGCAAAATAGCACACGCTGTTCATTTAGTACTTTTGCTCTGATGAATAATCAATATGGGGCGTACCCGCCAGAAAGCGCTAAATACTGGGAGGGGAAAATGCAAATAGGTTCATTTACCACACGCAATGAGATTTACCAACCCTGAAAGTAATTGCGGCGATTGTGATTGCGTCTGTATTTAATACGTTCGAAAGGAAGGTGCTAATCTGCCCAGCATTACGCACCGATGGCTGCTGTTATTGTGGCAAGGAGGCGACATCGCCAAAATCAAAGAATACGCAGAGAGAGAGTCTTTCGGACTCGTGTAAATTTGTTTGCACATGCAAAAGGAGAAATATTTTATTTGAATGTTAAATCGAGTATTATTCAGCAAAAGGTTGCCACAGGAGGCACATTCATTTTTTTATTTGTGATAATAAATAAATCACGTGTTTTCATGGAGAAAAAAGTGTTTCTTATTGTGCGCCTACCTTGTTCTGCAGTTGGCTCTAGCGTGTCAGTATCCCAGTTATCTGCTCCTCCAGAAGGTGAGCTGCACCTGCTGCTCAATCCTGGTTAGAAGCATCTCTTCCCTCCACCTGTCTTGTTTGCCGAAGTTTTATTAAAGGCCACTTTTTCTTTAGTTCTTTGCCTTATATCTTGCCACCTTCTTTTAACCTCATCTGCCGTTCTTTTTGTTTTACCAACTGCATTTATTCTATCGCAGATTTTCTCCCATATTGCGTTTCTTTTGGTGATGTTTAAATGTCTTTGCTGTAGTTCATGAATGTGTTTATTTGCCTCTTCCACTAATATCTCTAACTCCAACTCGTCAAATTTCATTTTGCGCTTGCGTCTATCCTGCTTTCCATCCAGACTCTCCATGGCGCAAACCGTAAGACACGCAACACCTCATTTAAATACTGCGGTTTGCACCCGTTATCAATTGCGCGAGCATTCTTAGTTGATCACCCGCAAAACACACAACAACAGCACGCGCAAACTTTTTCAGTGCACACGCAATTTAGTACTCTTTATTCAGGATCTTAGTAAATCAGGCCCTAAGTGCGATTCAGTCGACTTTTATGGACCAAGATATAACAAGAGCTCGATGTCCGTCGCCCAGACTAGGGTTACCGGGGCCCCGCCCTGGAGCCAGGCCTGGGGGAGGGGCTTCGTCTGGCATCGCCTGGTGGCCTTTACCCATGGGGCCCGGCCGGGCTCAGCCCAAGTAACGCTAAGCTAACCCTGCAGGAAGGGCCGTAAAGGCCGTAAAAGTCGGATGGCAGCCAAAGGCGTGTTGACCCCTGGCTGACTAAAGAATAATCACCTGCTTACTAAAATCCTACTTCGGATTCACAAACGCTGCATAAAAATTGTATTTGTGTGTATAAGTATGTGTAAAGTAGCAGGGTTATCTTGGTAATATAATACAATATAACATAATTTAATATACTGCCAGATCCCCGTGGCCCTGGACAGGACTACACAGGCAAAGATAATGGATGGATGGATAATTTAATATACACTGTTACTTGTTTTCAATAGTTATTTATTTCTACAGTCATACTTTTTTGAAAAACCACAACTTTTCTTTTTAAAGAAAACATTTTGCCATAAAAATTATGAAAAGTGTATGACTGCAACTTTATGGCCTGAAATAAAGACGTTTTATCTCAGAATCTCAACTCTTTTGAAAAACGTGACTTTCCGACTTAAAAATTACAACTTTATGTCGCAAAATTCTGAATTTCTTTATTTTAACTTCGAGTCCTACAATCGTGAACTTCAGAACGTTAAGCCTTATTTTAATTTTAAATTAAAATTATAATTTTTTGCCGTACAATACTGACTTTCGTGAAATAAAGATTTTGCTGTAAATAGCAAGTTTTTGGAATAAAATCTCAAATTAGTATTTTTTGCTGACCAGATCCATGGTTTAAAAATTAGAAGATAATCCAAAGCGAGGCTCCAAACAGAGCACAAGACAACTCCTTTAATCCCAAACATACTGCAGGTTTGGGATGTTTTTCATGACCTTGACCTCGACCTTGAATCGTTGCTGGAATATTTCGAAGTCATCAGAAGTTAAAAACATAAGTAAAAAGTCAATATTGATTTAGTTACTCGCTCCAACACCTACGCGGTGACGTCCCCACGCTACTTCAGGCAGAACAGGAGAATAAAACATGAAGCGGAGATAAAGGGAGGTGTGTTTGTGCAATAAAGTTGCAGGTACTTCAGTCTCTGCTCTTATCTCCGTCGTTGCTGATACCTTAGAAGTTGATCTGCAGCCGGTCCAGGTGTAAAAGGTGACTTCACTTCAGTCAGCCACTTCACAGAACCAGCCACGCATCCTGAGACAGACATGTTTGACCTCTGAAATATTTCTTTAGCGCTGTTTTTCAGTTTCCAGACGCCACTGTCTGGATTATGGCGTTTCCTTCACCGCTCTGGACATTCTCAGTTTTTCTCATCTGTTCTGCTCATGGTAAGACTCACAGGAATCTGATGTAGTTTGTTGTTGCCACTGACCTTGTATGATGGTTTTGAATCATGGTTCCTCATTTTTACCTCCGCCAAGGAGGTTTGTTATCGCCAGAGTTTATCTGTTTATCTGTCTGTCTGTGTTCAAGATAACTCTAAAAGTTATGGATGGATTTTAATGAAATTTTCAGGAGTTGTCAGAAATGTGAAAAGAAAGAACTGATTTCATTTTGGGTGTGTTTCAGAAGAAAATTCTGGATTCTGGATCACTTTCAAATTTTTGATAACATTGCGGTCAATGGGGCCGAAAATTTTGTTTCTCAATATCTCCGTTAATTTTTTGCCCCAAACTCATGAAATTTGACTCAGGGATTGACGATGGGAACCTCTATCAAATTTCAAAGGCTGATCCGGATCTGATCCAGAACGCGGATTTTATTGCAATCTGTAAATTGCCTTAAATCTAAATCACAATTTTAATCAAGGTATCAGCTGGATGTTTTTAGCAACTGCTTCCTTGCATCTAAATTTATCTTTACGGCTGATTGTCAGCTCTGCTGGAGGTCTATTGTACTCATAATTAAGCTTTCTTGGGGGGGGGGGGGACCAATAATACTGCAACACATAATATCAAACCAAATAGTTAACTTTAATAATTATCTTGAATATAACTGATTTTAACTGAAGTCATTCATTAAGTCTTGTGTTGGCTTCAGTAACAATAAATAAAGTCAACAGTACCTGTTTACTGACCAACTAATTTAATTAGATGTCAGCAGGGGTTAAAGTGGGATTGGTTATGTGGGGGGGCCCTGCCCCCGCCGCCCTGCCCCAATATACGTTATGGAAAATAATCCTCTAATTTGATAACCATATCATATTGCACAGAGAGATATACACCTTATCTGTGTTTTGTAGGCCTATGTGTGTCTTGTTGTGCCCCCCCCCCCCCCCCACCCCACCCCCACACACACATTATGGCAGTTTGAATGTAGATTGGTTGGCCAGTGTAACAGACTGTACAGGTTGTTGTACATTGGTTTGAAGGAAATGATTAGTGGGGGGTCTGGGGCTCCTCCCCCAGAAGTTTTTTGTTATTATAATACATGTTATTTGCTGAATTCTGGTGCATTTTTATAAGTTGTTAGCTGACTTTACAGATGTAGGTTGAGCAATATCATGTTAAATTTTGTCACATGCCTACAGGTGAAAAATGTGAAAGAGAAATGTTCAGTGAGAAAATTTGAAGGCTTGCACAATCTTAAACCAAATCAGCTAACTTTAACTGACATCTCCCCCCCCCCCTGGCTAATTTATGTCCATAACTGGGAACTATGGAAACTGAACTAGCCCAACGCATAGACAGTCATCTCTCTTTGAGCTCAGACAGGACCCACCTCTCTGCTATATATATATATATATATATATATATATATATATATATATATATATATATATATATATATATATATTATATATATAATATATATACAGTCATGGAAAAAATTATTAGACCACCATTTTTTTCTTCACTTTCTTGTTCATTTTAATACCTGGTACCACTAAACGTCATCATGTGACTAAAACAGACAGAAAAGAAAACACTGAATGCATAAAAGCAGTGTTTTTGGCAGTACAACACCATAGCTATTGATGTAAAAACTTAAGTGATTTAGGTTATAATCAAGAAAACCATGGAAAATGGTAAGATATATCAGCTCTTAAATAAAACTCTTATGAGCAATCTTTGTGGTTATCGTTATGTTTGTCCAAACAAATGTACCTTTAGTTGTACCAGGCATTTTTTTTCTGTGACTGTATATATATATATATATATATATATATATATATATATATATATATATATATTTTAGGGCTGGGCAACAATTAAAATCTTTAATCGTGATTAATCGCATTATTTCCCTGATTAATCACGATTAATTGCCTTGCATATGCACAATCAGATAATGAATTCAATAGTGTAAAGGTCACTTTTATTTAAATGTTCTGCTGCCATATGAACTAAAGTTCCCAGACTTCACCACGTTGATGCCTCATAGACTGTTATTCTCACGGCAGCCAGATACCTTTAAAAACATTTTTGTTAACCGGTGGTCATTTGTCATATTCAGGCTTCAGGTTGTGTTTCTTGAAAGGTGACTGGGTTGATTAAATAATTAAATAGATTTGCTGGTAACTGGTAGGCGCGGGTGAGTTGTTAAAGTCTATAAGCTCATCTTGTTCGCCTGATGTATTCTGGGTAATCTGTGTACCAAACTGATCACGTACGATCAAGGAGGGACAGACTGAAACAACTTAGCTGCGTCTGTGATCACTGCCGTGATCTTCAGTGGCCAAAGAGCTGCCAGATCCTGGCTTTAATTATCAGTATATATGGTGTTTTTTCCTGAGTGAAGGGGTGAAAGCAGTTTCCTGCAGCGAACCGTACCTGTTACGAAACACCTGCACCGAAATGATCTCTGTGTTGTAGAAGATCAGCGGTTTCGTTTATCGTAAACTGCAAGTTATGTCACATTTCTTCTTGCATAATCATATACAGAAGCTCCAGAGCAGCCCCAACCTTTTTTATAAGTTTGTTATCAGTTTCCTTGGCTGCATCTCCTCTGAAGGTCTTGGCTGATTTCTTGGCTGAGTCCCTTTTGTTTCCTGTTGGTCATGTTTTCTTACATAACTAAAGCAACTATTAATGTATAACTGAATTTACAGTGCTAAACACATGCAGGCACACGTTTTTCTGCACCATCCCAGCTGGACGTGTCCCTCCATGACTCCAGAGTATGAATCAGAATCAGATTTATTAAAAGCGTCCCAACACAGTGAAATTTGTCTTCCCAGTTCACCGTCCAAGAGAAACATACAGAAACAACAACAACATATGGACAGGAGTCAACGGTGCTTGGGTCAGCGCTATAAGAGCGCTTCTACCGTGTCAGAGAGCAGTACACTCAAGCACTCCACAAACACCCACAAGTGCTCATAGATGCTCAAGTACACCACCCTCCGGCCAGGGCACTTTTAGCAGAAGAAAAAAGCATAACAAACTTATTACGAGGACATCATATGGGTCAGGAAAAAGTCCCAGCCAAGCGGCCCGTGCGGCGCACCCGGTGGCGCGCAGCACAATCAGTCCGCTCCACGTGGGGGGAGAACATCAGGATCCAGCGAGGACGTTGAGACTCGGGGAAAGGATATGGAGCGGGGTGGGTAGTGGGGGGCAGAGCCTTCTTCGGATAAAACCTTGGAGAGATTCTTTTCAATACGGCCTTGAGTGAAGGCCGCTCAGGGGAGCCAGATTCAGATAAGAGAGATTGTTTTCGGTCAGACTGACAATGAATTTTTGCCTGCCTTAAGTCTTTGCTGGTTCTCTCTCGTGGGAATCATCCAAAAGTCTGAATTATTCATGTCAGTTCTCCCTAAGCTGTGCATGTAGCATCCCCAGATTGTTATCAATTCTCCCCATCAGTTCATGCATCATCAGCTGTCGGTGACTCACGCCGTGAATCACGTCCAGTTTCCGATTCATCTCGTCTATCTTAACAGTCTCGGCACACACAGCACGGCTAACCTCCACGCACACGGACAACAGGTCTGGAATAGCAGCATCCGTGCGCTTAATTTTCTGATACAGCGGGTATCCGCCAACTCCAAACAGCAGGAATCCGATGATCATAAATCCAAATATGTAAACATCTTCAGCATCCTCGATGAACAGAGGAGCCTGGCAGTTCAATCACCACTTCGCCCATGAATCTTGAACTGGATGTGTTCCATCTGGACACGAGGGCTCTCCTCTTCCCTCCCTCCTCATCGAGAAAATTTGATCAATTGCATTGAGAGACCAGCCAACCAGATCCATGGAGATACGATTTGGAGGCACGAAGGAAAAATTAGAAGGGTTACTACGGGAAGCTAACTAACACGGTTATCGTGTCATATTGATCCTAAAAGAGAAACGCCATTATGCTGCTGCTGCTGTTTGGTTTATTCTATTTTAGGTTCTGTGGTTTTCTGTCGTCTGAAGAAGTTTGGAGATCTCCTGGCCACGACGGGGCGACTCTCTTCTCTTTCTCCTTTTCCTCTCTGGCTTCGCTGCGGCGCTCTGAGTGTGTCAGTGTGTTCAGAAAAAAAGCTGCTCCAAAGCCAACTTTTAAATATATAAAGATATTTATTTACAGAAAAAGAAGAAGGCACAATTTATCAGACCCTGCAGCGGTCTGGGTTCTCCTGTTAATCTAATTGGTAGGAAGAACAAAAGCGTACGTCAGAGTAAAGTTTATATAGTTGTGGCCAGGTCTAATTTCAGACAAGTTTGGAATCAATCAAAGCTTCTCCTGACAGTTCCCAGCACAACCGTCTAGGATTTCTAATAAGACCCAAACACAGGAAATACTCCCTTTTTCTCTTAATTTCGGGATCTTATAAATTTGTAATCCTGGGAACCGACCTTGAGCCGATTTCCACATGATGGACCAAAAACAAACCCAGGGAACTTTCAGAAATAAGGCCTAAACTGTCAGGCCTTTTTAGCTGTTAAAGCTTTAAACAGCTGTGGTTAAACTTTATATAAAAAGATAAATATCGTATACATCTCAGATACGTATCATGTTATTTCAGACACGACAGTTCCCATACAGACCAACTGATAAAATGAGTTGTTGCAGAGCCGATACTGATGTGAAAACTGAAGTGGGCGTTTGTAAAAAGCATGAACCGTATGAGATAACTGGACAGATCTGTGATGTCCCCTACAGGTTTCAGACAAATTGGTTTGAACCCTGTTTTCTGTCGTCTCTGCACGACAGATTATTGGCAGAAGCGGTTAATTAACCCAGTTAATTCAAAAATGGCCATATTGGTTTGGCTAGTTTGAGGACTTTTTGTAAACTAAAGCACTTTCAATGTCTTGAAAACATTTTTTCAAGTAAATTTTTGACAACAAAATGGTCAACAAAGCACCTTCGGCAAAATAAAGGGACCAGCAGATTAATAAAACTTCTACAACAAAACAAAAACAGCTGAAATTCAGGCCATAAGAACTGTGTGCAGGAGACAGTTCGGACTTTCTACAGTGGACCTGAAAGCACCACAGCTCAGCTAGCGGGCTAACAGATTACTTAATCTACAGTTTGACTGACCATAAAATAAAGACTCTGAACTTTAATATGACTTATAACAGACCATGACTGACAGACTTTAAGGGAATAAAGTTCATTAAATAGTTTTATACCTTCATCTAAAATAACATGGACACCTGACACGTACCTTACCTGAAGTATGGTACCATAAAAAAGATAATGATTAAAATGTTGAACAGTACAGCAGAATGTTATCTCTGAGGTTTTTTTTTTAATAAAAATCGTACAGTAAAAAGTTGTTTTATGAGTTACCTTATTGTCCTCAACATATTTTTAGAATTTAGGGAGCTCAGATGTTTTCTGTACTTGATACACTCTCAGAAAAGAAAGTACAGAATTGTACCTTTAGCGGTACAATGGCTTGTCACTGGGGCAGTACCCTCAGAAGGTACAGTTTTGTACCCTTTAGTACCTTTTGTACCCACCTGAGTACATATATGTACCTTTTGGACCATCAAAAAGGTACATATAGGTACCTTAAGGTCCAATAATTAACCCTAGGGGGTACATTTGTGTAGATTGTACCTCAGGGGACAAAAAAGGACTCGTACTGTACCCCTATTTCTGAGAGTGTACACTGAAACTAATTATTTAAGTGTGTGTCAGTAAAACAGCTGCATTGTCTCCATGATCAGAGAAAGAGACATCTTGCATCCAGATAAAGCGGCAAGAACAGGTTATAACATTTCATTTTGTGTGATATTGCTCCTTGTGACATCAATAGGATGTATTGCTTTTAAATGCATTTTATAAGACGGCAGGAAATTTATGGAGGCTTCATTTTATGAACTGAAAGTTGTACAGGACACAGCAGGACACATTACTTTGCACATCTTCTTGGGTTTAAAGAGCCCAGTTCTGCCACTTGCCTTCATGATGCAGAGTCAGTGTCTGTCAGCAGATCAAGTCTATTTAATCAACCCATTGACATTTTAAGAAACGTTTTGTGAACATAACGGTCCATAACATCCAGACCTGCAGCAGAAATGTGCGACGCCACAGACGTCACACTTCTACGATACAACTTCTCATTTATGTCATGAAATTGCAGTTTTGTAAAATTTTGTATTCAATAACAAAAATTCATGATTTTAGATCAAAAAGTTTAAATCACATAACATTTTCAACTTTACAACAGACATTATCTTGGTTTTGATTTTGCAAACTTTTCAATTTTACAACAAAAGGTTTTGTTTTGTTTTTTTTAACTTTTTTTTCTCAAGAAAAGTCTCAATTTCACAATGAAGTTGTGACTTTAGCAAAATTTGACGTTCTATAGTAAAAGTTTCCTCTTACTTGTGATGGGCTTGCGATATTTGCCATTTTACAACAAAAGTTTGTTGTGAAATGGTCCAATTTTCCACCCTGGCATAGTTGTGGTGCTGAAACCAAAAAGGAGCTGAAGAAAATAACCTTAGCCACCAAGAAAAACAATCAAAGGACTAAGACTTTCAAGTTACAAGAGCCCAAGTGTTATTCAGAATATTATTTTTTAAATCAGCACATGCTAACATTTTAACGAATACTGAAACGCTCACGTTTCATGAATGAGGTCCAACATTTGTAATTATTGTAAATGTAAAAGAAATAGCTGTCATATACTGTTAAACTGTCAAGATGCTTCAAGTTTACTGTCACTTAAATCCACAGATGGAGGCCCCCATTTGGCCGTCGCCACATTACAACTTGAACCGAAGAGTCCATCAACAGGTGACCTGTTAAATAATCCACATAACTGTGCATCAGAACCAACAAGTCCGGGGGACTGGAGAAGATGTTTTTCAAAGAGGAACACAAAAGGATTTGATTCAACGAATCTGACAATCAACACAGCATTCAAGCCATCTCACACCAACACTGACTATAAACGAATTGTTCATGCTGAGAATGCTGGGACTGGCTGGGCAACAGACCGAGGAAGGTCAAGTGAATCAAGAGCATACTTATCAGTTACTAATGAGACATCTAAACAACCAGAACCTACGACTTCAACAGAGTCAGAGACCTCTGAAATTTCAGGTACAAGCTTGTCAACAGATTTAACCAGTCCAAGTAATTCAATCACAGACTCATCAGAGGCTCCTGATTCTACAACGCAACCAGAAGCTACAACTGTGACAGAGTCAGTGACTTCTGAGCCTTCAGGTACAAGTTTGTCAACAGATTTAACCAGCCCAAGTGATTCAAGCACAGACTCATCAGATGCTCCTGATTCTACAACGCAACCAGAAGCTACAACTGTGACAGAGTCAGTGACTTCTGAGCCTTCAGGTACAAGCTTGTCAACAGAAACAACCAGCCCAAGTGATTCAACCACAGACTCATCAGAGGCTCCTGATTCTACAACACAACCAGAATCTACAGCTGTGACAGAGTCAGTGACATCTGAACCTTCAGGTACAAGCTTGTCAACAGATTTAACCAGTCCAAGTGATTCAACCACAGACTTATCAGAGGCTCCTGATTCTACAACGCAACCAGAAGCTACAACTGTGACAGAGTCAGTGACTTCTGAGCCTTCGGGTACAAGCTTGTCAACAGACTTAACCAGCCCAAGTGATTCAAGCACAGACTCATCAGATGCTCCTGATTCTACAATGCAACCAGAAGCTACAACTGTGACAGAGTCAGTGACTTCTGAGCCTTCAGGTACAAGCTTGTCAACAGACTTAACCAGCCCAAGTGATTCAACCACAGACTCATCAGAGGCTCCTGATTCTACAACACAACCAGAATCTACAACTGCGACAGAGTCAGTGACTTCTGAGCCTTCAGGTACAAGCTTGTCAACAGAAACAACCAGCCCAAGTGATTCAACCACAGACTCATCAGAGGCTCCTTATTCTACAACACAACCAGAATCTACAGCTGTGACAGAGTCAGTGACATCTGAACCTTCAGGTACAAGCTTGTCAACAGATTTAACCAGTCCAAGTGATTCAACCACAGACTTATCAGAGGCTCCTGATTCTACAACGCAACCAGAAGCTACAACTGTGACAGAGTCAGTGACTTCTGAGCCTTCGGGTACAAGCTTGTCAACAGACTTAACCAGCCCAAGTGATTCAAGCACAGACTCATCAGATGCTCCTGATTCTACAACGCAACCAGAAGCTACAACTGTGACAGAGTCAGTGACATCTGAGCCTTCAGGTACAAGCTTGTCAACAGACTTAACCAGCCCAAGTGATTCAAGCACAGACCCATCAGATGCTCCTGATTCTACAATGCAACCAGAAGCTACAACTGTGACAGAGTCAGTGACTTCTGAGCCTTCAGGTACAAGCTTGTCAACAGACTTAACCAGCCCAAGTGATTCAAGCACAGACTCATCAGATGCTCCTGACTCTACAACACAACCAGAATCTACAACTGCGACGGAGTCAGTGACTTCTGAGCCTTCAGGTACAAGCTTGTCAACAGACTTAACCAGCCCAAGTGATTCAAGCACAGACTCATCAGATGCTCCTGACTCTACAACACAACCAGAATCTACAACTGTGACAGAGTCAGTGACATCTGAACCTTCAGGTACAAGCTTCTCAACAGACTTAACCAGCCCAAGTGATTCAAGCACAGACTCATCAGATGCTCCTGACTCTACAACGCAACCAGAAGCTACAACTGTGACAGAGTCAGTGACTTCTGAGCCTTCGGGTACAAGCTTGTCAACAGACTTAACCAGCCCAAGTGATTCAAGCACAGACTCATCAGAAGCTCCTGATTCTACAACGCAACCAGAAGCTACAACTGTGACAGAGTCAGTGACATCTGAGCCTTCAGGTACAAGCTTGGCCACAGATTTAACCAGTCCAAGTGATTCAACCACAGACTCATCAGAGGCTCCTGATTCTACAACACAACCAGAACCTACATCTGCAACAGAGTCAGTGACTTCTGAGCCTTCAGGTACAAGCTTGTCAACAGATTTAACCAGTCCAAGTGATTCAACCACAGACTCATCAGAGGCTCCTGATTCTACAACACAACCAGAAGCTACAACTGTGACAGAGTCAGTGACTTCTGAGCCTTCAGGTACAAGCTTGTCTACAGACTTAACCAGCCCAAGTGATTCAACCTCAGACTCATCAGATGCTCCTGATACTACAACACAACCAGAACCTACAATTGCTACAGAGTCAGTGACATCTGAGCCTGCAGGTACAAGCTTGTCTACAGAAACAACCAGCCCAAGTGATTCAACCACAGACTCATCAGAGGCTCCTGATTCTACAACGCAACCAGAAGCTACAACTGTGACAGAGTCAGTGACTTCTGAGCCTTCAGGTACAAGCTTGTCAACAGACTTAACCAGCCCAAGTGATTCAACCACAGACTCATCAGAGGCTCCTGATTCTACAACACAACCAGAATCTACAACTGCGACGGAGTCAGTGACTTCTGAGCCTTCAGGTACAAGCTTGTCAACAGATTTAACCAGTCCAAGTGATTCAACCACAGACTCATCAGAGGCTCCTGATTCTACAACGCAACCAGAACCTACAACTGCTACAGAGTCAGTAACATCTGAGCCTTCAGGTACAAGCTTGTCCACAGATTTAACTAGTCCAAGTGATTCAACCACAGACTCATCAGAGGCTCCTGATTCTACAACACAAACCAGAACCTACATCTGCAACAGAGTCAGTGACTTCTGAGCCTTCAGGTACAAGCTTGTCAACAGATTTAACCAGTCCAAGTGATTCAACCACAGACTCATCAGAGGCTCCTGATTCTACAACACAACCAGAAGCTACAACTGTGACAGAGTCAGTGACTTCTGAGCCTTCAGGTACAAGCTTGTCTACAGACTTAACCAGCCCAAGTGATTCAACCACAGACTCATCAGATGCTCCTGATACTACAACACAACCAGAACCTACAATTGCTACAGAGTCAGTGACATCTGAGCCTTCAGGTACAAGCTTGTCTACAGAAACAACCAGCCCAAGTGATTCAACCACAGACTCATCAGAGGCTCCTGATTCTACAACGCAACCAGAAGCTACAACTGTGACAGAGTCAGTGACTTCTGAGCCTTCAGGTACAAGCTTGTCAACAGACTTAACCAGCCCAAGTGATTCAACCACAGACTCATCAGAGGCTCCTGATTCTACAACACAACCAGAATCTACAACTGCGACGGAGTCAGTGACTTCTGAGCCTTCAGGTACAAGCTTGTCAACAGATTTAACCAGTCCAAGTGATTCAACCACAGACTCATCAGAGGCTCCTGATTCTACAACGCAACCAGAACCTACAACTGCTACAGAGTCAGTGACTTCTGAGCCTTCAGGTACAAGCTTGTCAACAGACTTAACCAGCCCAAGTGATTCAAGCACAGACTCATCAGATGCTCCTGATTCTACAACACAACCAGAATCTACAACTGCGACGGAGTCAGTGACTTCTGAGCCTTCAGGTACAAGCTTGTCAACAGACTTAACCAGCCCAAGTGATTCAACCACAGACTCATCAGAGGCTCCTGATTCTACAACACAACCAGAATCTACAACTGCGATGGAGTCAGTGACTTCTGAGCCTTCAGGTACAAGCTTGTCAACAGACTTAACCAGCCCAAGTGATTCAACCACAGACTCATCAGAGGCTCCTGATTCTACAACACAACCAGAATCTACAACTGCGACGGAGTCAGTGACTTCTGAGCCTTCAGGTACAAGCTTGTCAACAGAAACAACCAGCCCAAGTGATTCAACCACAGACTCATCAGAGGCTCCTGATTCTACAACACAACCAGAATCTACAGCTGTGACAGAGTCAGTGACATCTGAACCTTCAGGTACAAGCTTGTCAACAGATTTAACCAGTCCAAGTGATTCAACCACAGACTTATCAGAGGCTCCTGATTCTACAACGCAACCAGAAGCTACAACTGTGACAGAGTCAGTGACTTCTGAGCCTTTGGGTACAAGCTTGTCAACAGACTTAACCAGCCCAAGTGATTCAACCACAGACTCATCAGAGGCTCCTGATTCTACAACGCAACCAGAAGCTACAACTGTGACAGAGTCAGTGACATCTGAGCCTTCAGGTACAAGCTTGTCAACAGACTTAACCAGCCCAGGTGATTCAAGCACAGACTCATCAGATGCTCCTGATTCTACAATGCAACCAGAAGCTACAACTGTGACAGAGTCAGTGACTTCTGAGCCTTCAGGTACAAGCTTGTCAACAGACTTAACCAGCCCAAGTGATTCAACCACAGACTCATCAGAGGCTCCTGATTCTACAACACAACCAGAATCTACAACTGCGACGGAGTCAGTGACTTCTGAGCCTTCAGGTACAAGCTTGTCAACAGATTTAACCAGCCCAAGTGATTCAACCACAGACTCATCAGAGGCTCCTGATTCTACAAAGCAACCAGAACCTACAACTGCTACAGAGTCAGTGACTTCTGAGCCTTCAGGTACAAGCTTGTCAACAGACTTAACCAGCCCAAGTGATTCAAGCACAGACTCATCAGATGCTCCTGACTCTACAACACAACCAGAATCTACAACTGTGACAGAGTCAGTGACATCTGAACCTTCAGGTACAAGCTTCTCAACAGACTTAACCAGCCCAAGTGATTCAAGCACAGACTCATCAGATGCTCCTGACTCTACAACGCAACCAGAAGCTACAACTGTGACAGAGTCAGTGACTTCTGAGCCTTCGGGTACAAGCTTGTCAACAGACTTAACCAGCCCAAGTGATTCAAGCACAGACTCATCAGAAGCTCCTGATTCTACAACGCAACCAGAAGCTACAACTGTGACAGAGTCAGTGACATCTGAGCCTTCAGGTACAAGCTTGGCCACAGATTTAACCAGTCCAAGTGATTCAACCACAGACTCATCAGAGGCTCCTGATTCTACAACACAACCAGAACCTACATCTGCAACAGAGTCAGTGACTTCTGAGCCTTCAGGTACAAGCTTGTCAACAGATTTAACCAGTCCAAGTGATTCAACCACAGACTCATCAGAGGCTCCTGATTCTACAACACAACCAGAAGCTACAACTGTGACAGAGTCAGTGACTTCTGAGCCTTCAGGTACAAGCTTGTCTACAGACTTAACCAGCCCAAGTGATTCAACCTCAGACTCATCAGATGCTCCTGATACTACAACACAACCAGAACCTACAATTGCTACAGAGTCAGTGACATCTGAGCCTTCAGGTACAAGCTTGTCTACAGAAACAACCAGCCCAAGTGATTCAACCACAGACTCATCAGAGGCTCCTGATTCTACAACGCAACCAGAAGCTACAACTGTGACAGAGTCAGTGACTTCTGAGCCTTCAGGTACAAGCTTGTCAACAGACTTAACCAGCCCAAGTGATTCAACCACAGACTCATCAGAGGCTCCTGATTCTACAACACAACCAGAATCTACAACTGCGACGGAGTCAGTGACATCTGAGCCTTCAGGTACAAGCTTGTCTACAGAAACAACCAGCCCAAGTGATTCAACCACAGACTCATCAGAGGCTCCTGATTCTACAACGCAACCAGAACCTACAACTGCTACAGAGTCAGTAACATCTGAGCCTTCAGGTACAAGCTTGTCCACAGATTTAACTAGTCCAAGTGATTCAACCACAGACTCATCAGAGGCTCCTGATTCTACAACACAACCAGAACCTACATCTGCAACAGAGTCAGTGACTTCTGAGCCTTCAGGTACAAGCTTGTCAACAGATTTAACCAGTCCAAGTGATTCAACCACAGACTCATCAGAGGCTCCTGATTCTACAACACAACCAGAAGCTACAACTGTGACAGAGTCAGTGACTTCTGAGCCTTCAGGTACAAGCTTGTCTACAGACTTAACCAGCCCAAGTGATTCAACCACAGACTCATCAGAGGCTCCTGATTCTACAACGCAACCAGAAGCTACAACTGTGACAGAGTCAGTGACTTCTGAGCCTTCAGGTACAAGCTTGTCTACAGACTTAACCAGCCCAAGTGATTCAACCACAGACTCATCAGATGCTCCTGATACTACAACACAACCAGAACCTACAATTGCTACAGAGTCAGTGACATCTGAGCCTTCAGGTACAAGCTTGTCTACAGAAACAACCAGCCCAAGTGATTCAACCACAGACTCATCAGAGGCTCCTGATTCTACAACGCAACCAGAAGCTAATACTGTGACAGAGTCAGTGACTTCTGAGCCTTCAGGTACAAGCTTGTCAACAGACTTAACCAGCCCAAGTGATTCAACCACAGACTCATCAGAGGCTCCTGATTCTACAACGCAACCAGAACCTACAACTGCTACAGAGTCAGTGACTTCTGAGCCTTCAGGTACAAGCTTGTCAACAGACTTAACCAGCCCAAGTGATTCAAGCACAGACTCATCAGATGCTCCTGATTCTACAACGCAACCAGAACCTACAACTGTGACAGAGTCAGTGACATCTGAGCCTTCAGGTACAAGCTTGTCAACAGATTTAACCAGTCCAAGTGATTCAACAACAGACTCATCAGAGGCTCCTGATTCTACAACACAACCAGAACCTACAACTGTGACAGAGTCAGTGACATCTGAGCCTTCAGGTACAAGCTTGTCCACAGATTTAACCAGTCCAAGTGATTTAACCACAGACTCATCAGAGGCTCCTGATTCTACAACACAACCAGAAGCTACAACTGCTACAGAGTCAGTGACTTCTGAGCCTTCAGGTACAAGTTTGTCCACAGATTTAACCAGCCCAAGTGATTCAACCACAGACTCATCAGAGGCTCCTGATTCTACAACGCAACCAGAACCTACAACTGCTACAGAGTCAGTGACTTCTGAGCCTTCAGGTACAAGCTTGTCAACAGATTTAACCAGTCCAAGTGATTCAACCACAGACTCATCAGAGGCTCCTGATTCTACAACGCAACCAGAACCTACAACTGCGACGGAGTCAGTGACTTCTGAGCCTTCAGGTACAAGTTTGTCAACAGATTTAACCAGTCCAAGTGATTCAACCACAGACTCATCAGAGGCTCCTGATTCTACAACACAACCAGACCCTACAACTGTGACGGAGTCAGTGACGTCTGAGCCTTCAGGTACAAGCTTGTCCACAGATTTAACCAGTCCAAGTGATTCAACCACAGACTCATCAGAGGCTCCTGATTCTACAACACAACCAGAACCTACAACTGTGACAGAGTCAGTGACATCTGAGCCTTCAGGTACAAGCTTGTCCACAGATTTAACCAGTCCAAGTGATTCAACCACAGACTCATCAGAGGCTCCTGATTCTACAACACAACCAGAACCTACAACTGTGACAGAGTCAGTGACATCTGAGCCTTCAGGTACAAGCTTGTCAACAGATTTAACCAGTCCAAGTGATTCAACCACAGACTCATCAGAGGCTCCTGATTCTACAACACAACCAGAACCTACAACTGCTACAGAGTCAGTGACATCTGAGCCTTCAGGTACAAGCTTGTCAACAGATTTAACCAGTCCAAGTGATTCAACCACAGACTCATCAGAGGCTCCTGATTCTACAACACAACCAGAACCTACAACTGCTACAGAGTCAGTGACATCTGAGCCTTCAGGTACAAGCTTGTCAACAGATTTAACCAGTCCAAGTGATTCAACCACAGACTCATCAGAGGCTCCTGATTCTACAACACAACCAGAACCTACAACTGCTACAGAGTCAGTGACATCTGAGCCTTCAGGTACAAGCTTGTCAACAGATTTAACCAGTCCAAGTGATTCAACCACAGACTCATCAGAGGCTCCTGATTCTACAACACAAGCAGAACCTACAACTGTGACAGAGTCAGTGACATCTGAGCCTTCAGGTACAAGCTTGTCAACAGATTTAACCAGTCCAAGTGATTCAACCACAGACTCATCAGAGGCTCCTGATTCTACAACACAACCAGAACCTACAACTGCTACAGAGTCAGTGACATCTGAGCCTTCAGGTACAAGCTTGTCAACAGATTTAACCAGTCCAAGTGATTCAACCACAGACTCATCAGAGGCTCCTGATTCTACAACACAACCAGAATCTACAACTGCGACGGAGTCAGTGACTTCTGAGCCTTCAGGTACAAGCTTGTCAACAGATTTAACCAGTCCAAGTGATTCAACCACAGACTCATCAGATGCTCCTGATTCTACAACACAACCAGAATCTACAACTGCGACAGAGTCAGTGACTTCTGAGCCTTCAGGTACAAGCTTGTCCACAGATTTAACCAGTCCAAGTGATTCAACCACAGACTCATCAGAGGCTCCTGATTTTACAACGCAACCAGAACCTACAACTGCTACAGAGTCAGTGACATCTGAGCCTTCAGGTACAAGTTTGTCAACAGATTTAACCAGTCCAAGTGATTCAACCACAGACTCATCAGAGGCTCCTGATTCTACAACACAACCAGAACCTACAACTGTGACAGAGTCAGTTACATCTGAGCCTTCAGGTACAAGCTTGTCCACAGATTTAACCAGTCCAAGTGATTCAACCACAGACTCATCAGAGGCTCCTGATTCTACAACACAACCAGAACCTACAACTGTGACAGAGTCAGTGACATCTGAGCCTTCAGGTACAAGCTTGTCCACAGATTTAACCAGTCCAAGTGATTCAACCACAGACTCATCAGAGGCTCCTGATTTTACAACACAACCAGAACCTACAACTGCTACAGAGTCAGTGACATCTGAGCCTTCAGGTACAAGCTTGTCCACAGATTTAACCAGTCCAAGTGATTCAACCACAGACTCATCAGAGGCTCCTGATTCAACAACACAACCAGAACCTACAACTGCTACAGAGTCAGTGACATCTGAGCCTTCAGGTACAAGCTTGTCCACAGATTTAACCAGTCCAAGTGATTCAACCACAGACTCATCAGATGCTCCTGATTCTACAACACAACCAGAATCTACAACTGCGACGGAGTCAGTGACTTCTGAGCCTTCAGGTACAAGCTTGTCAACAGATTTAACCAGTCCAAGTGATTCAACCACAGACTCATCAGATGCTCCTGATTCTACAACACAACCAGAATCTACAACTGCGACGGAGTCAGTGACTTCTGAGCCTTCAGGTACAACCTTGTCCACAGATTTAACCAGTCCAAGTGATTCAACCACAGACTCATCAGAGGCTCCTGATTCTACAACACAACCAGAACCTACAACTGTGACAGAGTCAGTGACATCTGAGCCTTCAGGTACAAGCTTGTCAACAGATTTAACCAGTCCAAGTGATTCAACCACAGACTCATCAGAGGCTCCTGATTCTACAACACAACCAGAACCTACAACTGCTACAGAGTCAGTGACATCTGAGCCTTCAGGTACAAGCTTGTCAACAGATTTAACCAGTCCAAGTGATTCAACCACAGACTCATCAGAGGCTCCTGATTCTACAATACAACCAGAACCTACAACTGCTACAGAGTCAGTGACATCTGAGCCTTCAGGTACAAGCTTGTCAACAGATTTAACCAGTCCAAGTGATTCAACCACAGACTCATCAGAGGCTCCTGATTCTACAACACAACCAGAACCTACAACTGCTACAGAGTCAGTGACTTCTGAGCCTTCAGGTACAAGCTTGGCCACAGATTTAACCAGTCCAAGTGATTCAACCACAGACTCATCAGAGGCTCCTGATTCAACAACACAACCAGAACCTACAACTGCTACAGAGTCAGTGACATCTGAGCCTTCAGGTACAAGCTTGCCCACAGATTTAACCAGTCCAAGTGATTCAACCACAGACTCATCAGATGCTCCTGATTCTACAACACAACCAGAATCTACAACTGCGACGGAGTCAGTGACTTCTGAGCCTTCAGGTACAAGCTTGTCAACAGATTTAACCAGTCCAAGTGATTCAACCACAGACTCATCAGATGCTCCTGATTCTACAACACAACCAGAATCTACAACTGCGACGGAGTCAGTGACTTCTGAGCCTTCAGGTACAAGCTTGTCCACAGATTTAACCAGTCCAAGTGATTCAACCACAGACTCATCAGAGGCTCCTGATTCTACAACACAACCAGAACCTACAACTGCTACAGAGTCAGTGACATCTGAGCCTTCAGGTACAAGCTTGTCCACAGATTTAACCAGTCCAAGTGATTCAACCACAGACTCATCAGAGGCTCCTGATTCTACAACGCAACCAGAACCTACAACTGCTACAGAGTCAGTGACATCTGAGCCTTCAGGTACAAGCTTGTCAACAGATTTAACCAGTCCAAGTGATTCAACCACAGGCTCATCAGAGGCTCCTGATTCAACAACACAACCAGAACCTACAACTGCTACAGAGTCAGTGACATCTGAGCCTTCAGGTACAAGCTTGTCCACAGATTTAACCAGTCCAAGTGATTCAACCACAGACTCATCAGAGGCTCCTGATTCTACAACACAACCAGAACCTACAACTGCTACAGAGTCAGTGACATCTGAGCCTTCAGGTACAAGTTTGTCAACAGATTTAACCAGTCCAAGTGATTCAACCACAGACTCATCAGAGGCTCCTGATTCTACAACACAACCAGAACCTACAACTGCTACAGAGTCAGTGACATCTGAGCCTTCAGGTACAAGCTTGTCAACAGATTTAACCAGTCCAAGTGATTCAACCACAGACTCATCAGAGGCTCCTGATTCTACAACACAACCAGAACCTACAACTGCTACAGAGTCAGTGACTTCTGAGCCTTCAGGTACAAGCTTGTCAACAGATTTAACCAGTCCAAGTGATTCAACCACAGACTCATCAGAGGCTCCTGATTCTACAACACAACCAGAACCTACAACTGCTACAGAGTCAGTGACTTCTGAGCCTTCAGGTACAAGCTTGTCCAACAGATTTAACCAGTCCAAGTGATTCAACCACAGACTCATCAGAGGCTCCTGATTCTACAACACAACCAGAACCTACAACTGCTACAGAGTCAGTGACATCTGAGCCTTCAGGTACAAGCTTGTCAACAGATTTAACCAGTCCAAGTGATTCAACCACAGACTCATCAGAGGCTCCTGATTCTACAAACACAACCAGAACCTACAACTGCTGACAGAGTCAGTGACATCTGAGCCTTCAGGTACAAGCTTGTCAACAGATTTAACCAGTCCAAGTGATTCAACCACAGACTCATCAGAGGCTCCTGATTCTACAACACAACCAGAACCTACAACTGCTACAGAGTCAGTGACTTCTGAGCCTTCAGGTACAAGCTTGTCCACAGATTTAACCAGTCCAAGTGATTCAACCACAGACTCATCAGAGGCTCCTGATTCTACAACACAACCAGAATCTACAACTGCTACAGAGTCAGTGACTTCTGAGCCTTCAGGTACAAGCTTGTCCACAGATTTAACCAGTCCAAGTGATTCAACCACAGACTCATCAGAGGCTCCTGATTCTACAACACAACCAGAACCTACAACTGCTACAGAGTCAGTGACTTCTGAGCCTTCAGGTACAAGCTTGTCAACAGATTTAACCAGTCCAAGTGATTCAACCACAGACTCATCAGAGGCTCCTGATTCTACAACACAACCAGAACCTACAACTGCTACAGAGTCAGTGACATCTGAGCCTTCAGGTACAAGCTTGTCAACAGATTTAACCAGTCCAAGTGATTCAACCACAGACTCATCAGAGGCTCCTGATTCTACAACACAACCAGAACTACAACGTACAACAACACAACCAGAACCTACAACTGCTACAACGAAGAGTCAGTGACATCTGAGCCTTCAGGTACAAGCTTGTCCACAGATTTAACCAGTCCAAGTGATTCAACCACAGACTCATCAGAGGCTCCTGTTTCAACAACACAACCAGAATCTACAACTGCGACGGAGTCAGTGACGTCTGAGCCTTCAGGTACAAGCTTGTCAACAGATTTAACCAGTCCAAGTGATTCAACCACAGACTCATCAGAGGCCCCCGATTCTACAACGCAACCAGAACCTACAACTGCTACAGAGTCAGTGACATCTGAGCCTTCAGGTACAAGCTTGTCCACAGATTTAACCAGTCCAAGTGATTCAACCACAGACTCATCAGAGGCTCCTGATTCTACAACACAACCAGAATCTACAACTGCCACAGAGTCAGTGACATCTGAGCCTTCAGGTACAAGCTTGTCCACAGATTTAACCAGTCCAAGTGATTCAACCACAGACTCATCAGAGGCTCCTGATTTTACAACACAACCAGAACCTACAACTGCTACAGAATCAGTGACATCTGAGCCTTCAGGTACAAGCTTGTCCACAGATTTAACCAGTCCAAGTGATTCAACCACAGACTCATCAGAGGCTCCTGATTCTACAACACAACCAGAATCTACAACTGCGACAGAGTCAGTGACTTCTGAGCCTTCAGGTACAAGCTTGTCAACAGATTTAACCAGTCCAAGTGATTCAACCACAGACTCATCAGAGGCTCCTGATTTTACAACACAACCAGAACCTACAACTGCTACAGAGTCAATGACTTCTGAGCCTTCAGGTACAAGCTTGTCCACAGATTTAACCAGTCCAAGTGATTCAACCACGGACTCATCAGATGCTCCTGATTCTACAACACAACCAGAATCTACAACTGCGACAGAGTCAGTGACTTCTGAGCCTTCAGGTACAAGCTTGTCAACAGATTTAACCAGTCCAAGATCAACCACAGACTCATCAGAGGCTCCTGATTCTACAACAAACCAGAACCTACAACTGCTACAGAGTCAGTGACATCTCAGGTACAAGTTTGTCAAACAGATTTAACCAGTCCAAGTGATTCAACCACAGACTCATCAGAGGCTCCTGATTCTACAACACAACCAGAACCTACAACTGCGACGGAGTCAGTGACTTCTGAGCCTTCAGGTACAAGTTTGTCCACAGATTTAACCAGTCCAAGTGATTCAACCACAGACTCATCAGATGCTCCTGTTCTCAGAACCTACAACTGCGACGGAGTCAGTGACTTCTGAGCCTTCAGGTACAAGTTTGTCCACAGATTTAACCAGTCCAAGTGATTCAACCACAGACTCATCAGAGGCTCCTGATTCTACAACACAACCAGAACCTACAACTCCGACAGAGTCAGTGAGTTCTGAGACTGTCGTTACCATCTCAACTACAGATTCAACTCATTCAAGTGATTCAACAACAGGCTCCACAATTCAACCAGAACCTACCACTACCATTGTTTCTGAGACAACTATACAACCGGGAACAACAGTTCCTTCAGACTTCATTACAATTGAGACTGCTGGTACTAGCTCAACACCATCTTCCCCTGCTGGAACAACAGCTGGAACAACAGCTGGAACCACAGCTGGAACAACAGCTGGAACTGGACAAACCAGTGGAACCACAGCTGGAACAACAGCTGGAACTGGACAAATGGAAACACACTAACTGGCTTGGAACAACAGCTGGAACAACACTGAACACAGCTGAAACAACAAACTGGACAACCAGTGGAACAAAGCTACAGCTGGAACTGGACAAGCTGGAACAACAGCTGAAACAACAGCTGGAACTGGACAAACCAGTGGAACACAGCTGGACAAGCTGGACTGGAAAACCATGGAACAACATGGACAACAGCTGGAACTGGACACAACAGTGGAACAACAGCTGGAACAACATTTGGAACTGGACAAACCATGGAACAACAGCTGGAACACAGCTGACTGACAATGGAACACAGTGGACAACAGCTGGAACACAGAACTGGAATGGAACAACACAGCTGGAACTGGACAAACCATGGAACAACAGCTGGAACAACAGCTGAAACAACAGCTGGACTGGACAAACCAGTGGAACAACAGCTGGACAAACAACACACTGGACAACATTGGAAACCACAGCTGAACAACAGCTGGAACTGGACAAACAGTGGAACAACAGCTGGAACAACAGCTGAACTGGACAAACTGGACAAAACAGTGGAACAACAGCTGAACAACAGCTGAACAACACTGAACAACAGCTGGAACAACAGCTGGAACTGGACAACCAGTGGAACAACAGCTGGAACAACCCTGGACAACAGCTGGAACTGAACAACAGCTGGAACAACAGCTGGAACAACACTGGAACAACAGCTGGAACTGGACAAACCAGTGGAACAACAGCTGAACAACAGCTGGAACTGGAACAGCTGGAACTGGACAAACACATGGAACTGGAAACAACACTGGAACTGGACAACCAGTGGAACAACAGCTGGAACAACAGCTGAACTGGACAAACAGTGGAACAACAGCTGGAACACAGCTGGAACAACAGTGGAACTGGAACAAACAGCTGGAACAACAGCTGGAACAACAGCTGGAACTGGACAAAAAGCTGGAACAACCAGCTGGAACAACAGCTGGAACTGGACAAACCAAGTGGAACAAACAGCTGGAACAACAGCTGGAAACACAACTGGACAAACTGGAACAACAGCTGGAACAACACTGGAACTGGAAACTGGAAACAGCTGGACAACCTGGAAACAAACAGCTGGAACAACAGCTGGAACTGGACAAACCATGGAAAAACAGTGGAACAACAGCTGGAACAACAGCTGAAACAACAGCTGGAACTGGACAAACCAGTGGAACAACAGCTGGAACAACAGCTGGAACTGGACAAACCAGTGGAACAACAGCTGGAACTGGACAAACCAATGGAACAACAGCTGGAACAACAGCTGGAACAACAGCTGGAACTGGACAAACCAGTGGAACAACAGCTGGAACAACAGCTGGAACAACAGCTGAAACAACAGCTGGAACTGGACAAACCAGTGGAACAACACTGGAACAACAGCTGGAACAACAGCTGGAACTGGACAAACCAGTGGAACTGGAACAACAGCTGGAACAAACAGCTGGAACTGGACAAACACATGGAAACAACAGCTGGAAACAACTGGAACAACAGCTGGAACAACAGCTGGACAAACAACATGGAACAACAGCTGGAACAAACAGCTGGAACAACAGCTGGAAACAACACAACAGCAAACAACAGCTGGAACTGGACAAACCAGTGGAACAACAGCTGGAACAACAGCTGGAAACTGGAACAAACCAGTGGAAACAACAGCTGGAACTGGACAACAACATGGAACAACAGCTGGAACAACAGCTGCTGGAAACAACAGCTGGAACTGGACAAACCAGTGGAACAACAGCTGGAACAACATGGAACTGGAACAAACAGCTGGAACTGGACAAACCAGTGGAACAACAGCTGGAACAACAGCTGGAACAACAGCTGGAACTGGACAAACCAATGGAACAACAGCTGGAACAACAGCTGGAACAACAGCTGGAACTGGACAAACCAGTGGAACAACAGCTGGAAAACAACAGCTGGAACTGGACAAACCAGTGGAACAACAGCTGGAACAACAGCTGGAACTGGACAAACCAGTGGAACAACAGCTGGAACTGGACAAACCAATGGAACAACAGCTGGAACAACAGCTGGAACTGGACAAACAGTGGACAACAAGTGGAACAACAGCTGGAACAACAGCTGGAACAACACAAACAGCTGGAACTGGACAAACCAGTGGAACAACAGCTGGAAACAACAGCTGGAACTGGACAAACAACAGCTGGAACAAACAGCTGGAACAAACTGGACAAACCAACATGGAACAACAGCTGGAACAACAGCTGGAACAACAGCTGGAACTGGACAAACCAGTGGAACAACAACTGGAACAACAGCTGGAACAACAGCTGGAACAACAGCTGGAACTGGACAAACCAGTGGAACAAACAGCTGGAACAACATGGAACAACAGCTGGAACTGGAACAAACTGGAACAAAACCAGCTGGAACAAACACTGGAACAAACCAACAACAGCTGGAAACAACAGCTGGAACTGGACAAACAGTGGAACAACAGCTGGAAACAACAGCTGGAACTGGACAAAACCAGTGGAACAACAGCTGGAACAACAGCTGGAAACTGGACAAACCAAACTGGAACAACAAAACAAAAACAACAAACCAGCTGGAACAACAGCTGGAAAAAACAGCTGGAACTGGACAAACCAGTGGAACAACAGCTGGAACAACAGCTGGAACAACAGCTGGAAACTGGACAAACCAGCTGGAAACAACAGCTGGAACAACAGCTGGAACAACAGCTGGAACTGGACAAACCAGTGGAACAACAGCTGGAACAACAGCTGGAAACAACAGCTGGAACTGGACAAACCAGTGGAACAACAGCTGGAACAACAGCTGGAACCTGGACAAACCAGTGGAACAACAGCTGGAACAACAGCTGGAACAACAGCTGGAACTGGACAAACCAATGGAACAACAGCTGGAACAACAGCTGGAACAACAGCTGGAACTGGACAAACCAGTGGAACAACAGCTGGAACAACAGCTGGAACAACAGCTGGAACTGGACAAACCAAACAACAGCTGGAACAACAGCTGGAACAACAGCTGGAACTGGACAAACCAGTGGAACAACAGCTGGAACAACAGCTGGAACAACAGCTGGAACTGGACAAACATGGAACAACAGCTGGAACAACAGCTGGAACAACAGCTGGAACTGGACAAACCAGTGGAACAACAGCTGGAACAACAGCTGGAACAAACAGCTGGAACTGGAACAAACCAACAAGCTGGAACAACAGCTGGAACAACAGCTGGACAAACCAAACACAACCAATGGAACAACAGCTGGAACAACAGCTGGAACAACAGCTGGAACTGGACAAACCAGTGGAACAACAGCTGGAACAACAGCTGGAACAACAGCTGGAACAAACTGGAACAAACTGGAACAACAGCTGGAAAACAACAGCTGGAACAAACAGCTGGAACTGGACAAACCAGTGGAACAACAGCTGGAAACAACAGCTGGAACAACAAGCTGGACAACAGCTGGAACAACAGCTGGAACAAGCTGGAACTGGACAAACCAATGGTGGAACAACAGCTGGCTGGAACAACAGCTGGAACAACAGCTGGAACAAAGCTGGAACAACAAACAACATGGAACAAACAGCTGGAACAACATGGAACTGGAACAACAGCTGGAACAACAGCTGGAACTGGACAAACCAGTGGAACAACAGCTGGAACAACAGCTGAAACAACAGCTGGAACTGGACAAACCAGTGGAACAACAGCTGAAACAACAGCTGGAACTGGACAAACCAGTGGAACAACACTGGAACACAGCTGGAACTGGACAAACACATGGAACAACAGCTGGAACAACAGCTGGAACTGGAACACAAACCAGTGGAACAACAGCTGGAACAACAGCTGGAACTGGACAAACCAGTGGAACAACAGCTGGAACAACAGCTGGAACAAACTGGAACAACAGCTGGAACTGGACAAACCAATGGAACAACAGCTGGAACAACAGCTGGAACTGGACAAACCAATGGAACAACAGCTGGAACAACAGCTGGAACTGGACAAACCAGTGGAACAACAGCTGGAACAACAGCTGGAACAACAGCTGGAACAACAGCTGGAACTGGACAAACCAATGGAACAACAGCTGGAACAACAGCTGGAACTGGACAAACCAGTGGAACAACAGCTCGAACAACAGCTGGAACAACAGCTGGAACTGGACAAACCAGTGGAACAACAGCTGGAACAACAGCTGGAACTGGACAAACCAGTGGAACAACAGCTGGAACAACAGCTGGAACAACAGCTGGAACTGGACAAACCAGTGGAACAACAGCTGGAACAACAGCTGGAACAACAGCTGGAACTGGACAAACCAATGGCACAACAGCTGGATCAACAGCTGGAACAACAGCTGGAACAACAGCTGGAACAACTAAGCCTGCTGACACAACCATCCCATCTCAAACAACTTCTTCCACTCAGCCTCTAACATCACAGTCGGCAACAACACCTTTACCACCTGGACCAACTTCTCCACAAGCCACATCCCCTCAATCTTCAACAACACCAACAACAACAGCAGCAACAACAACAACAACAAACAACAACAACAACAACACAACAACAACAACAACAACAACAACAACAACAACAGCAACAACAACAACAACAAGCAGCAACAACAACAACAGCAGCAACAACAACAACTACAGCAGTGCCTCTCAACTGCCAAAATGGTGGTTCTTTCAATGGACTCAACTGTACATGTTTGGATGGATTCAGTGGGCCCTTATGCGAGATGGTTGATTCCTTGGTGCCAGGTAATGTTTACTTGATACAACTGCAACTATTTTAGTTCTAAACCTTTCCCATCTGGTAACTAACATCTGATTTTCTCTGCAGATGACATTAACCGGTCAGTGGTTGTTAATGTGATCATCGATCAGGAATACAATGATAACTTTGACAACAAATCATCACCTGAATACAAAGAGTTTGTTGGACAGTTCAAAGACACGGTAAGTATTTAGAAAGCACAAACCCTTGTGTCCCTTTTGCAATGTTGCTGTGAATCTTTGAATATTGTTTGTGTGGTTAGTGGAAAAAAAAAAAACCTAACGGTGTTTCATATGCCTGTTCTTTCAAAATTTTATTCACTGCATAATCAGTCATGCACTTTTTAAAAAAAATGACAGCTAGATGACAGTTGAAGTCGATCTTGATCCTTTAGACAACAGGACAAGCTTAATATGGGACCTTTAAAGAAGCACAAACAAACTTTTGTCACTTTTAGTTCAATGGCACCTGTTTTGTGAAACTTTAATGAAGTTTGTCCGGATAACTATTGTTTATTCTGGTCACTCATTTTATCTTCCATCACGACTTTAGTCTCTTAATCCCCGACGACACCCAAGATGACGCTTCCCAAAAGTTAGAACATTTTCAATCAGATGAATTTGAAAGGGATATTTTAATACGAACTTTTGTGCTGCTTTAAGAATGAAAGCAATATGTTTCAAATTTGTTGGTAGAAACCCGTTTCTAAAGAGCTGCAACAGGCTGATGTTTGGCGCTGGGCAGCGTCCCGTCTTCTCTTAACTCCATGTCTGGGAGCTGAGGAACCCAGTTGAGTTTTTTCAGAGGATTGTTGTTCCGTTCTTGTCTGATATATAATTGGAGCGACTCAACTGAGTCATATTTGTTTTATTTTTTGGTTTCATCACATGCTGAATTTTTTTTTCTACTGGTGACAGGTCTGGACTGTGGGCATGCAGATTCAACACCTGGACTCTTGAACTGAGCACTG
This sequence comes from Hirundichthys speculiger, assembly GCA_018398805.1. Classification (NCBI taxonomy): domain Eukaryota; kingdom Metazoa; phylum Chordata; class Actinopteri; order Beloniformes; family Exocoetidae; genus Hirundichthys; species Hirundichthys speculiger. Next base: position 241,662 of record JAGFBZ010000623.1, on the reverse strand, counting down.
ATAAGAAGTCAGGGCATCCATAAAACTATGAGACCAGAAATAATTTTACATTTCAATTAGACAGTTTTCCATTTATCCTCGGACCATTTCAGATGACACTCCTGGACTCTGTTCACATGTGTCTTTAACCTGCATTGGTGGATCTTAGACCGGTCTTTGACAGTGATTTCACTCTGTATTTGCCACTGTAGAGCAAAAATTAACATTTCGTAACCTTAATTTAACCAGGTTAGTCCCACTGAGACCGAGGAGTTAGACTAACCCTAACCCTTCTACCATCTTTACTTCTCAGAGATGATGCCTTCTCTAAGATCCTCTTTTTACACCCAGTCATGTCTTTGACCTGTTGACAATTAACCTTGTGAGTCGTAGATGTTCTTCAAGGTGGTTCTTTAGAGCAGCATTTACGTTTCTAACCTTCTATTACCCATCAAACCCTCCTATTGACTTGTTGCTGCCATCAAATTCAAAATGAGCTAAGATTTTTCATTAAAGAGTATAATATCTGACTTCTATTCAATTCAATTCATTTTATTTGTATGAAAATGTCTTACAATGTCAATGTCTTACAATGTCAATTGTCTCTAGGCGCTTTACAGAGACCTGACCCCAGAGCAAATATCATTAACTAAAATTATAATATTAAATCCTAATTAAGGATAATCGTGTCCGTTGTCATAACATATCAGGAGAATAGATAGCAGCCTTCAAGGGAGACAATTCCGCTAACAGAATATGACAGAATATGGGTTTATGAATTTCTACTTCACTGCATTCAGATTTATTTAAATTTTATACAGTGTCCGAACTAGTTTGGAATATGGATCATAGATGTTGATCAGAACCTCATCAATAATTATCTAAGAATGACTGAATTGAAAGATAGGAGCTTCAATTCCAGTTCTCTGGACTATAAAAGGTTATAAAAGAGTAAATACCATGACATGTACGTTTATGACAGAGAACAAAGGAATATTCTGCTTGGGTTTCCGTCACCCAAGCGTGGTTAGATAAATTAGATTAAAGATAACGTAAAGACTGAGCTCAGAGTCTTCTGGCAGTGACTGGATTCGATTTCTCCAGTAAAAGCAGAGAATTGAAGGTGAACTTTTCTCCAGACTGGCTGACTTCTTTTATGACATTTGAGGCGTTTTATTCTAGTAAATTTGCAAATCATTGCACTCAGGATTTAATTACATTTTAAAGCCTCTTAACTTCCTGTGAATTTGGTTGTAAATGTTGGTCAGAACCTCATCGATACCTGATAAAGAACGAAGTCCTGCTCGCTCTGTAGTACAAGTTTAATCAAATCAGTTTTGGTTTTAGGAGAACAAAACTACAGATAGAGAAAAGTTTACAATAAATGAGCAAAAAAACTTGACAAATTTTAATTTATTTTAGTTCATTTTGAATCTTTCTTTTTTTTTAAAAATTGTACTTCCTGTATCAAGTCAACAAGCGGTTCCTGTCTGATTAGAGCCACAGAGGAATTTCTGATCAAGTTACAGCCCCTTTTTACCCATGATGCATCAGTTTTGTCTTTGTAACTTGACCAGAAAGACAACTTAGAGATATAATGTTTTAATTCAAGGTTGTTAATAGTGGTGAGTATTCGCAAGGAACCTCGCAATACGATATGTATCATGATACTTGGGTCACGATACGATATTATCATGATATCGTGATATCACCATATATTGCAATATTCTACCCAGTCAAAATCAAAATTAAAAGTAAAGATGAAAAATCATGTTCATCAGATGATATTGATCATTCAGAGGACAAATTGAGTCAAAACTATTTGCTTCAAAACAACCTGTTTATTGTTTATTATTAGTGTTTTTGCACATTTAAGTGAATGAATGAATTTTCCTTAAAAAATCGATATTAGGAGCTGAAAAATCAATATACAGTCATGGAAAAAATTGATTAGACTACCCTTGTTATCTTCAGTTTCTTGTTCATTTTAATGCCTGGTACAACTAAAGGTACATTTGTTTGGACAAACATAACGATAACCACAAAGATTGCTCATAAGAGTTTTATTTAAGAGCTGATATCTTACCATTTTCCATGGTTTTCTTGATTATAACCTAAATCACTTAAGTTTTTACATCAATAGCTATGGCGTTGTACTGCCAAAAACACTGCTTTTATGCATTCAGTGTTTTCTTTTCTGTCTGTTTTAGTCACATGATGACGTTTAGTGGTACCAGGTATTAAAATGAACAAGAAAGTGAAGAAAAAATGGTGGTCTAATAATTTTTTCCATGACTGTGTATATCAGACGTCCGAAAATCGCGATATATCGCCAAATCAATTTTTTTTTGCACACCCGTAGTTGTTAATTCTAGATCACATGACGGTTCGCGAAAAAAAAGAAAAAGCAAGAACCTCCTTAGTGCTTCCACGGGATTTTTGGGAGGATCATTTTAAGAAAGGCGCTGTTAAACAAATACGCTTGATGAATGGATCATCAGCAGGTGTGAGCACCTTTACCTGGAGAAGGTGGAGCTTCTGATCGCTGAGGATCGACTGGTGACCCCAACCGCTGATCATCTGTTTTCAAGCTAACTGTGAATATCTAACGCGTGGGACTGGTTTAGGAAAGAGTGAGCGGGGAGCAGCGTAGATCAGGCAGACCCGGGAGTTTTCGAGTCTCTCAGCAGAACGCCGCTCGTCCTCGTTTCAGCACTTGTTTCAGATGTTGTTTCAGCAGCTTTAGTAATCGTAGACGTCATCAGGGACAGAGAACGTTTGATACTTGGCGTGGACGACGGTCGTCTTCCATCAAAGGTTTCGGTTCTGACAGGTGTTGTGTTTCTGTTTCAGATGGAGACGTATTACGTGGAAAGGGGGGTGCAGTACTTTAAAGAGGTGGAGGTGACGAGTGTCAGGTAAACTCAGAAACTACCTTTTTCAGTAGACCTACTTCAGAAATCACAGACTACAACGATAACAGATAAACGGTTTGTGGTTAAAACATCTTTTTTTTTTCCTTCAGCCGTGGAGGCCCTCTGTCCAGATTCTTCCATGACGCTGAGGAGGAGGAGGAGGAGGAGGAGGAGGAGGAGGAGGAGGTCAGGCAGTTCAAACGCTCTGTGGCTGGAAGCCAGATTAGAAATCACATATTAACGCTCTTCTGGGTTCGTTCCAGGTCAGATTATCGGTTGAAGCCTTGGCCGTCCGCACCACGCCAAGAGAGGAAGGGTGAGCGCTCAGACATCAGGGCTGATAACGTTCCGTATCCAACACCTCGCTATAACCGTCTTATCACGCATGAAGGAGGAAGTTTGATAACCAAACTTTCCCTCCGTCCAAAAAAAAAGAAACCTGCAGGTAACGGCTGAGTTTATGCAACAGCAGAGCAGCTTTCAGCAAAGAAACATTTCAGATTCCTGAAAATACACAATAATAATGATAATACACGAAAATAGTTTGAGTCATTTTCCACCGTGAACACGATCCGTTCTTCAAGAAAATACCATCAATTACCATAAAAAATGGATCAGACACGTAGAAGAAAACGGTGAACGCCGCCGACACTGAGGAGCGTTGACTTTCATTTCTCTGCTTTCACCAGAGAAATGAATCCTTAGATTGTGACAAGATAGCACCACTTGGAGTTATCTTTTCTGCTCATGTGTTTATGGCCTGAGCATAAGTGTTTATTGATCAGAGATCCGGAGATGAGAACATATAATCACTGGAGCCCAGTGCATCATGGGAAGTTGCCAGCAGTCTCAGGCTATAGCAACAACTGAAGGGATGGTTTAGTGTCAGCCAAGCTATAAACTATAAACTTTATTGAAAATAAAATGCCTCCTGAACACTAATAACTGATAAAGTTCTTTAAGATAAGAGGGAGATAGGCTCTTTACACATGAGGGGAAGAACCCAAAATTTATTTTCTACCCTTTATGACTTTAAGACATCCTCATCGTCCAGCCAGCTTACTGGTCTCTATTTACTTAGTGGACAAATGTCACTCTGCCATGTCTGAATATCAGCTGACCAGTAGCAACTAGCATACAGACTAAAGAGTAATGAGCACCCAATACCAAAGAAAAATATACTCCACTATATATACTATAAACTATACTATACTATAAACCAGTGGTTCTCAACTGGTCTGGCTTCAGGACCCACCATCACCCTTAATGACAAGTCGCGACCCAAATCAAGGAAAATTTCCAACTTCTCAAATTTATTGAATGAAAAGATCGTGCAGTTTGAATCAGAGATAGTAGAATAGAATATCACAGAATGCCAACACACAAAAAATAAGTTTATTGGTGAACCAAAATGACTTCAAGTGGGAAATATTCCCTTTGATGCTCAATTAGCTGCATTTTAATTAAATCCAAAACACTTTTTTAACAGACTCAACATGAGCAAACATGAAATAATAAAGTGCAACCACTGAGCAGTAGTTTCAAAAACAACTCAAATATGAGTATCCACTTCCTGAATATATAACAGTTTCCTATTAAAACTATCTAGTCACTTATTTCAAGTGGACCTGTCGGATCCAAATCCTGACTGATGCCAGAGGACATAAATCAGTTTATGTTAATGTCGCCTTAATGTAGCGTAGTCGTGAACTGCAGGGTTAAAAACTACGGTTAGTGGACTCAACCAACCACCACCCTGAACAGGATGGAGCAGCTGCAGATGACGGATGGAGGTGTACTCATTACATCCACTGAAAATTAACTGGAAACGGATTAAGGGATTCAAATTATTTTGTTTATAAATCCGAGCTGATTTGTGGAGGTTTTAAAAAGCTTTATTTCCTCGTTTCGGTAATTAGGTCTCATTGGGGAAATATAAGGAAACAGTTCAACACCATGGCCACCTTTACTGACATGTCTGAAATCCTTTCTGCCACAGTGTCAGCGTCACACATAACGTGATTTTGGAAATACCAAACAACAGGTCTGAAGAACAGTACGAGAGCAGCGTTACAGAGGTTACGAATGCTTTAAACGTGCTTCTTAACTGCACAGAAGGTGAGATGGACGTTTCCTGTTAAACTGTGACATCACAAATGACTTCCAAATGTTTTAAATGAAAACATATATTACAGCCATAGCTTTAATAGTTTTATATTTGTAAAAGCTGTTGATGAGTTATTTTCTATTGACACCAAAGTGTCTTTTTGTCTTCTGAATGGACAGGTTGTCTTTACAACATCACAGGAACCACCGTGAATACAACTGACTTCAAACCAGAGGGTAAGTTTTACTGCACTGAGTTGAAAACACCACACGTCTGTCATCCAGCTTGTGAAATCATTTGTCGTGATCCCTGCCGAGCCCCCAGTAATACATCTATCTATGGACGTCTGTTTATCTGAGTTCACAAGTCCTGGAAATGGAGCTGCCAGTTAAACCTTCCCATTTCATAATTAATTTCAGCCGTCAGAAATGACATTTAACTGACACACAGTTAGTATTTAAAAACTAATTTTACAGACAAATGGTACATAAATACCTATTTTAATGAAACATACCATGTGTTGTAAGATACAGTGGTATTAAATGTCTTTTTTTAAATAAAAAGAACACTGTCCCTTGGGGTCACTGTCATTCCATCACACACCACAAAATGTACTTTAGGGTTTTTAATGAACACCTGCAACCATGGTAACCATGGTAACAGTCAGTCACAGGAGAGCACATGGCAGGAGAGCAAGCTAGCTCCCATGAAAGCTGAAAAAATCAAGGTAAATATTTCCCAAACAAAGAAATATTGGTTGTAATTTCCAAACAGCTCATATGGACAGGTTGTCTTTACAACATCACAGAAACCACAGTGAATACAACTGAATTCAAACCAGAGGGTAAGTTTTACTGCACTGAGTTGAAAACACCACATGTCTGTCATCCAGCTTGTGAAATCATTTGTCATGATCCCTGCCGAGCCCCCAGTAAGACATCTATCTATGGATGTCTGTTTATCTGGGTTCACAAGTCATGGAATATGGAGCTGCCAGTTAAACCTTCCCGTTTCATAATGTAATTTCAGCCGTCAGAAATGACATTTAACTGACACACAGTTAGTACAAGCAGCCCACTGCATGTTTGCATGTAAACTACCATTTCATTCCACCAGGTGGCGGTAGTGCACCTTTTTGTCAACTGCCAAAACAGGATGGCAAAGACTAAGCGATAAAAGATGAAAAACAAGCTAAGATGACTAAATGAACATTGGAGGAGCTGAGATGGTTGGTGCATTTTAAACATAATATGTAATGTTTGCGATGGATGAGGCGAGACTCTTGTACTGGAAGAGGACATTGAAATGACGGAAATGTGTTTTGACTCCGTAGAAGTTCCTAAAAATCTGTTCGTGGGCTGTTCCTGATAATGAAGACAGATCCCTGATTTAGGCCCCACGACTGGAAACGCAGCAAAAAACTCCCCCTCCGTACTGTTGTCCTGAATGTGAACATCTCTGGAGACCAAAACTATTTTCGTACCGGGCTGTAAACACGTTTATCTCTGTTGTAAAGCTGGACATTTTAACAAGTATAATCCATGATGACTTCTGAACATCACTGCTTCTTTATTTTTTCATGGTTTAATATTTTAATCACCAAGCAGATTTTTCTGGAAGCACAAAGAGCCAGTTATTTGGCAGAAGTGCCTCAGAAAGTTATTCCCTGTGTTCTTTTATCTGGTGCTCATTGACAAGACTAGAAACAAAGGTCAATTAAAGAGTTTAATACAACCATGAATACAAAGATTCAATATGCCAATGCAGAATATTTTAATCGGCCGATGGTGCATCGCCTTAACGCCACAAAGAGATGCCAAGAAAATGAACCCTGGATGTCAGATTGTTCTCAGTTCTTATAGTCACGGAAAAAGGCGAGTTTTATGGCCCTTTGTCTTCGAAAATCCAGATGGTCACCAGCTCTCCAGTCTTACAGTCCAGATAATAAACGAGCTGTTTATCTGGGAGTCGCAAACTGTTGGGGGTCGGGGAGGATGTTCCAGTCGTTTAAGTCATAAAACCTAAAGCTGAGGAACTCACGGTCATGAAAGGAGACTGCATTCTTACGTGCTATAAAGTTTAGTTTTAACAGTTGAACAGTTCTCTCTGTTAATTTTAATCCTAACACTCTGACTTCTCTTCATCAAAGTCCCAGTTAGAAGTCTTCATGTCTTTGATTCTCCAGACTTCTGTGATGCTGAGTACTACATCCCTCTGATTGAAGATGGTAGCATCGCCTGTGTGACCGTATGCCACAGTCGACACCCAAACCCAAGAATATGCAAGAATAAGGGAGTCTGCCAGTTCTACAAGGAGTTTGGACCCACTTGCGAGTAAGTTGACTTCGATGCAATTTTTACACTCTGGAAAGAAATTTGAAAGCTTTTGCTCGCTGCTTAAAGTGCGTCTGGTGCTGGGGACATGAACGAAGTCAAGTGGCAGATTAGCATAAAAGTGTTGCTTAATCAGTGCTTCAAAATCGCTTAAGGGTTATTCTTCAACTACGGTAGAATTTGTGTCCTTTGCAGGAATAATAGATGCAAAAGACATTTCTTGATTTTTTGTTTTTGGCACAGTTACTTGACACCAAGAGGAACATACAAAAATTAATTTAAAGGTCAAGTGTTATTTTTTCTACATAAACTGTGGTTTTATATGTAAGGATTGTGCTATCCAGTCAGATTTTTTGACCTTCAATCCCTATTACTATTGAATTACATTTTGATTTAAAAACTAATTTTACAGACAAATGGTACATAAATACCTATTTTAATGAAACATACTTTGTGTTGTAAGATACAGTAGTATTAAATGTCTTTTTTTTAATAAAAAAGAACACCTGTCCCTTGGGGTCACTGTCATTTCCATCACACACCACAAAATGTAACTTTAGGGTTTTTAAGGTTTGAACACCTGCAACCATGGTAACCATGGTAACAGTCAGTCACAGGAGAGCACATGGCAGGAGGGCGGAGCTAGCTCCCTGGAAGAATATGAAAGCTGAAAAAAATCAAGGTAAATATTTCCCAAACAAAGAAATATTGGTTGTAATTTCCAAACAGCTCATATTTTCTTTAAATTTATAAATAATTATTAAAATAACATTTCATGTCGTGTATTTTGTGTATATTTAATGCTAGCATTAAAACAGAGATTAGCATGCTAATACAACATGAGATTTTTTGAAAAAATGTGACACACTGTCATTTTCCATCACGTTTTTCATTGTGATGGAAATAACAATCCTGAAAATAATCATATTTATATATTTGGGATCAATTATGTGTGAAATTTCATGAAATGTTTTGAAAACATGAGTTCTTTAAATAATTTTGTTTGTAAAACACATTGTTTGTGGTGTGATGGAAATAATGCTTTCCTCTGAATGTTTGACTAAAATAAGAATATAATATATATATATATATATATATATATATATATATATATATATATATATATATATATATATACAGTCATGGAAAAAATTATTAGACCACCCTTGTTTTCTTCACTTTCTTGTTCATTTAATGCCTGGTACAACTAAAGGTACATTTGTTTGGACAAACATAACGATAACCACAAAGATTGCTCATAAGAGTTTTATTTAAGAGCTGATATCTTACCATTTTCCATGGTTATCTTGATTTAACCTTGATTATAACCTAAATCACTTAAGTTTTTACATCAATAGCTATGGCGTTGTACTGCCAAAAACACTGCTTTTATGCATTCAGTGTTTTCTTTTCTGTCTGTTTTAGTCACATGATGACGTTTAGTGGTACCAGGTATTAAAATGAACAAGAAACTGAAGAAAAAAATGGTGGTCTAATCATTTTTTTTCCATGACTGTATATATATATATATATATATATATATATATATATATATTATATATATATATATATATATATATATATATATAATCTAATTACATCACAACAGCTACCAGAATGTATTTCTACACATAATGGATAAGTAAAACATATCAAAATATTGCCTAAAATATGTGACTGATTTTCTAAAATTTTTGAGACCAAATTTGACCATAGTTGAGGAATGACCCGAAAATGTCGGACAGCTAACCACAGCCACACTTCTCAGATTCCCTCGATGTGCAAAGTTGGTTCAGTTTTACCGTAACCAGCCTCTCAACATTACCGTCTCCACCTCTGTCTCTGTCTCCGCTGTGGAACTCACAGTTGTCCAACTTTGTTTTCTTCCAGGTGTAAAAACCCGAACACCACCTGGTACCTGGGCAGTGACTGCAGTCTGCCGATACAGAGGACTGCTTTCTACGCCGGTTTGAGCGTGACCCTCGGGCTCCTGTTGGTGACGGTTGGGGCCATGGCTGCGTATGTGCTGGTCAACAGACACAAACAATCACGGTAAGCTGCTCCATGAGCTTTTTTCCACTGATAAATACGCCGCTGCTAAAGACGGAGAGCTGGTCAGAAACGCCACCGGTTGATGGTTGACGCTGGTTGTGTGTGAAGAGTGATCAGGGATTTTCTGTCTTTCTGCAGAAAAAGAGACATCAAAGACAAATTGGTGAACCAGTGGCTGGAGGAGGATTTTCAATGGTCTCGAACCAGCAGCTCAGCAGACCGACATTCAGGTGGTATGTCTGGAGTTCAAGCACATCCACTCATCTACTGTTCACTTTCTGCACACTCACCGTTAAAATGACCTTGATTTCTCTGTAGGAACCTGTTCTGGTAAAAGTGGCGCTTTGAGGTCTAGAGGTCTAGAGGTCACAGGGACCTGTTTGTCAAGCAGGTCTAAGGTCTCGTAGAGGTCAGAGGTCTCTAGAGGTCAGAGGTCGAGAGGTCTAGAGGTCACAGGGAAGAGGTCTAGAGGTCTAGAGGTGAGGGACCTGTAGGTCCAGAGGTCAGAGGTACAGGGAGGTAGAGGTCTAGAGGTCTAGAGGTCACAGGGACCTGTTTCTCCAGAGCAGGTCTAGCAGGTCTAGAGGTCACAGGGACCTGTTTGACCAGAGCAGGTCTAGAGGTCTAGAGGTCACAGGGACCTGTAGGTCCAGAGCAGGTCTAGAGGTCTAGAGGTCACAGGGACCTGTAGGTCCAGAGCAGGTCTACAGGTCTAGAGGTCACAGGGACCTGTAGGTCCAGAGCAGGTCTAGAGGTCTAGAGGTCACAGGAACCTGTTTGTCCAGAGCAGGTCTAGAGGTCTAGAGGTCACAGGGACCTGTTTCTCCAGAGCAGGTCTAGAGGTCTAGAGGTCACAGGTGAACCTGTAGGTCCAGAGCAGGTCTAGAGGTCTAGAGGTCACAGGGACCTGTTTCTCCAGAGCAGGTCTAGAGGTCTAGAGGTCACAGGGACCTGTTTGACCCAGGCAGGTCTAGAGGTCTAGAGGTCGCAGGGACCTGTTTGACCAGAGCAGGTCTAGAGGTCTAGAGGTCACAGGGACCTGTTTGTCCAGAGCAGGTCTAGAGGTCTAGAGGTCACAGGGACCTGTAGGTCCAGAGCAGGTCTAGAGGTCTAGAGGTCACAGGGACCTGTTTGTCCAGAGCAGGTCTAGAGGTCTAGAGGTCACAGGGACCTGTAGGTCCAGAGCAGGTCTAGAGGTCTAGAGGTCTAGAGGTCACAGGGACCTGTAGGTCCAGAGCAGGTCTAGAGGTCTAGAGGTCACAGGACTGGTTTCACCAGAGCAGGTCTAGAGGTCTAGAGGTCACAGGGACCTGTTTGACCAGAGCAGGTCTAGAGGTCTAGAGGTCACAGGGACCTGTTTGTCCAGAGCAGGTCTAGAGGTCTAGAGGTCACAGGGACCTGTTTGACCAGAGCAGGTCTAGAGGTCTAGAGGTCTAGAGGTCACAGGGACCTGTAGGTCCAGAGAAGGTCTAGAGGTCTAGAGGTCACAGGGACCTGTAGGTCCAGAGCAGGTCTAGAGGTCTAGAGGTCACAGGGACCTGTTTCTCCAGAGCAGGTCTAGAGGTCTAGAGGTCACAGGGACCTGTTGGTCCAGAGCAGGTCTAGAGGTCTAGAGGTCACAGGGACCTGTTTGTCCAGAGCAGGTCTAGAGGTCTAGAGGTCACAGGGACCTGTTTGTCCAGAGCAGGTCTAGAGGTCTAGAGGTCACAGGGACCTGTTTTGAGTCCAGAGAGGTCTAGAGGTCTAGAGGTCACAGGGACCTGTATCTCCAGAGCAGGTCTAGAGGTCTAGAGGTCACAGGGACCTGTTTGACCAGAGCAGGTCTAGAGGTCTAGAGGTCACAGGGACCTGTAGGTCCAGAGCAGGTCTAGAGGTCTAGAGGTCGCAGGGACCTGTTTGACCAGAGCAGGTCTAGAGGTCTAGAGGTCGCAGGGACCTGTTTCTCCAGAGCAGGTCTAGAGGTCTAGAGGTCACAGGAACCTGTAGGTCCAGAGCAGGTCTAGAGGTCTAGAGGTCACAGGGACCTGTTTGTCCAGAGCAGGTCTAGAGGTCTAGAGGTCACAGGGACCTGTAGGTCCAGAGGCAGGTTCAGAGAGGTCTAGAGAGGTCACAGGGACCTGTAGGTCCAGAGCAGGTCTAGAGGTCTAGAGGTCACAGGGACCTGTTTGTCCAAAGCAGGTCTAGAGGTCACAGGGACCTGTTTGTCCAGAACAGGTCTAGAGGTCTAGAGGTCACAGGGGCCTGTTTTTCCAAAGCAGGTCTAGAGGTCACAGGGACCTGTTTCTCCAGAGCAGGTCTAGAGGTCTAGAGGTCTAGAGGTCACAGGGACCTGCTTGTCCAGAACAGGTCTAGAGGTCTAGAGGTCACAGGGGCCTGTTTGTCCAGAGAGGTCTAGAGGTCTAGAGGTCACAGGGACCTGTTTCTCCAGAGCAGGTCTAGAGGTCTAGAGGTCACAGGGACCTGTAGGTCCAGAGCAGGTCTAGAGGTCTAGAGGTCGCAGGGACCTGTAGGTCCAGAGCAGGTCTAGAGGTCTAGAGGTCACAGGGACCTGTTTGTCCAGAGCAGGTCTAGAGGTCTAGAGGTCGCAGGGACCTGTAGGTCCAGAGCAGGTCTAGAGGTCTAGAGGTCACAGGGACCTGTTTGTCCAGAGCAGGTCTAGAGGTCTAGAGGTCGCAGGGACCTGTAGGTCCAGAGCAGGTCTAGAGGTCTAGAGGTCGCAGGGACCTGTTTGACCAGAGCAGGTCTAGAGGTCTAGAGGTCCAGTTGACCAGAGCAGGTCTAGAGGTCTTGAGGTCACAGGGACCTGTTTGACCAGAGCAGGTCTAGGGGGCTAGAGGTCACAGGGACCTGTTTCTCCAGAGCAGGTCAAGAGGTCTAGAGGTCTAGAGGTCACAGGGACCTGTTTGACCAGAGCAGGTCTAGAGGTCTAGAGGTCACAGGGACCTGTTTGTCCAGAGCAGGTCTAGAGGTCTAGAGGTCACAGGGACCTGTAGGTCCAGAGAGGTCTAGAGGTCTAGAGGTCTAAAGGTCACAGGGACCTGTTTGTCCAGAGCAGGTCTAGAGGTCTAGAGGTCGCAGGGACCTGTAGGTCCAGAGCAGGTCTACAGGTCTAGAGGTCGCAGGGACCTGTTTGACCAGAGCAGGTCTAGAGGTCTAGAGGTCCAGTTGACCAGAGCAGGTCTAGAGGTCTTGAGGTCACAGGGACCTGTTTGACCAGAGCAGGTCTAGAGGTCTAGAGGTCACAGGGACCTGTTTCTCCAGAGCAGGTCAAGAGGTCTAGAGGTCTAGAGTAGGTCAGAGGTCTAGAGGGACCTGTTTGACCAGAGCAGGTCTAGAGGTCTAGAGGTCACAGGGACCTGTTTGTCCAGAGCAGGTCTAGAGGTCTAGAGGTCACAGGGACCTGTTTGTCCAGAGCAGGTCTAGAGGTCTAGAGGTCACAGGGACCTGTTTGGTCCAGAGCAGGTCTAGAGGTCTAGAGGTCACAGGGACCTGTTTGTCCAGAGCAGGTCTAGAGGTCTAGAGGTCACAGGGACCTGTTTGACCAGAGCAGGTCTAGAGGTCACAGGGACCTGTTTGACCAGAGCAGGTCTAGAGGTCTAGAGGTCACAGGGACCTGTTTGACCAGAGCAGGTCTAGAGGTCTAGAGGTCACAGGGACCTGTTTGACCGGAGCAGGTCTAGAGGTCTAGAGGTCACAGGGACCTGTTTGACCGGAGCAGGTCTAGAGGTCTAGAGGTCACAGGGACCTGTAGGTCCAGAGCAGGTCTAGAGGTCTAGAGGTCACAGGGACCGGTTTGACCAGAGCAGGTCTAGAGGTCTAGAGGTCACAGGGACCTGTTTGACCAGAGCAAGTCTAGAGGTCTAGAGGTCACAGGGACCTGTTTGTCCAGAGCAGGTCTAGAGGTCTAGAGGTCACAGGAACCTGTAGGTCCAGAGCAGGTCTAGAGGTCTAGAGGTCACAGGGACCTGTAGGTCCAGAGCAGGTCTAGAGGTCTAGAGGTCACAGGAACCAGTAGGTCCAGAGCAGGTCTAGAGGTCTAGAGGTCGCAGGGACCTGTAGGTCCAGAGCAGGTCTAGAGGTCTAGAAGGTCACAGGGACCTGTTTCTCCAGAGCAGGTCTAGAGGTCTAGAGGTCACAGGGACCTGTTTGTCCAGAGCAGGTCTAGAGGTCTAGAGGTCACAGGGACCTGTTTCTCCAGAGCAGGTCTAGAGGTCTAAAGGTCACAGGGACCTGTTTCTCCAGAGCAGGTCTAGAGGTCTAAAGGTCACAGGGACCTGTTTGTCCAGAGCAGGTCTAGAGGTCTAGAGGTCACAGGGACCTGTTTCTCCAGAGCAGGTCTAGAGGTCTAGAGGTCGCAGGGACCTGTTTGTCCAGAGCAGGTCTAGAGGTCTAGAGGTCACAGGGACCTGTAGGTCCAGAGCAGGTCTAGAGGTCTAGAGGTCACAGGTCACAGGGACCTGTAGGTCCAGAGCAGGTCTAGAGGTCTAGAGGTCACAGGGACCTGTAGGTCCAGAGCAGGTCTAGAGGTCTAGAGGTCTAGAGGTCACAGGGACCTGTTTGACCAGAGCAGGTCTAGAGGTCACAGGGACCTGTTTGACCAGAGCAGGTCTAGAGGTGTAGAGGAAATCCATAACTTAACTTTTTGAGTTATCTCGAACACAGACAGAAAAAACAGACAGACAGAAACATAACCTCCTTGGAGGAGGTAATTAGGGGTCATCTAGGCCTTTCTGTTTCATCTGGTTTCCTGAATATCACATTTATGACATGCTGTACCCAACTGAAGCATGTGTAGAAGTACTGGTCCAAGCACAGAGCCCTGTGGAACACCATGACCCACTCTGGTGTCTGAGGACGACTCATTAACATGAACTAACTGGAACCCTTCAGAAAAGAGATTAATAGTTGTCGTAACATTCTGGCCATCGCATGAAAAGCATAATCTGAATCTGAATCTCCCATAAACTGTTGCTATGGTTCCGTTTCTAGGAGACTACAGAAACCCCTCCTTCACGGATGAAGAATCTGCTGTCGGCCGGCGACCCGGACGCTTCCCGCGGTCGACTCAACCGTCTCCAGAAACCGAGAACATACGGCCGAGCTCACCGGCGGGAACAGCCCCCCCGCCACAAACAGGGGACGGGCGCGACACTCCGGTCTCCGATGCCGGACTCTCCAGACTCGACGGGTTCGGGGGGAACCTGGACGGAGACCTGCTGTCCTCCCAGCCGGTCAGAGGACGTCCCCAGAACTGAAGGTTTGTCCTCAGCGTCTCTCGTCCTGACGTTTCTTTGTTTCTTTTTTTTCACAGATGAGCATCGGCAGGCCTCAGGTCAGAACCTCCTGGGATGCTTGAACGGGTCGCTAAATTATAATCAGTGCAATTACGGGCCGCCAGCTAGCTTGGTGGTTGAAGCCCGTGTGAGGAGGCTACAGTCGTCCTGCAGCTGGTTGCAGGTTCGACTCCTCCATTTTCTCTCTCTGCCATCATTTCCCATCCCTCACTGTAAATAAAGGCCACTAGAGCCACAAAATCTTCCAATAAAAGTTAAATTATAATGCTATTTATATTAGTTTATTCAAATCTTGCTGCCTCTTTAAACTATAGTTAATATATTCAGTATTCCTCTTTATTGAGCAGGAACAAGGCTGCTTCCTTCATGAGTCACAAATCAGACTTCTGCAGAGCTCCGTTGATCAAATGTCTGTTGTAAACGCTAACTTTATCACGTTTGTTATGTGTAACTTATTCAAAATGTGTCGGAGGTGCTGATATACGTGTGCAGTCATTAATCGGGCTGCTGATGATTATTGATGAGATGTGAACGAGGTCATATACGTTGACACATACACTGTTGCAGTTATATATTTATTTTTCATAGATTTTCTGTCTCATTAGCCAACTTTAAATGCAGATTATTATCCAGGTGAGCTGATAAATGGAAAGGAGAGTTACCTGGAGTAGTTACTACGCAGCTCTATTCACACCTCTGACAGGGATCTGACTTTATCAAGACATTCACCACTAACGGACACTTTTCTTTGGATTATGATTGTTAAACCAGCAAAGAAGCACTTTAATAGTTGTAGTTTGTCTTTGAGTGTCGTTGAGTTTTTGTTAGCCAGTGATGATGAAGGTCTGAGGCAGGAGGATGAAATGACGGTGGAGAGTTTCAGTACTAGAAAGGAGGTTATTGTGATTTTTTTTTTTTGCACTACTTTTAGGCCTTTTAATGCTTTGAATGCTGTTTATGTAAATAAAAAATGTCAGTTTCAAAACAATCTTTCTTCTGTCTTTCATTGAGTCATTTGAGCGGTATAAACTGTTCAATTCAACTTTATTTATACAGCGTCTATTACAATACAAATAGTCTCTAGGTGCTTGAATGCGAACCCCTTAGAAAATATTATTAACTAAAGTAATATTATTAATTCCCAGCTCAGGAAACAATGGCAAGTAAAAAAAAAAACCTCCCCAACTGGGAGAAAAACCTTTAAGCCAAACAGTGGCAAATAAAAACTACCCTTTCAGAGGAAGAAACCTTGATCAGGACCTGGATCATCAGGGAGGAACTTCCTGCTGAAGACCAGCTGGGTAAAGGATGAAAAGAGGAGGGAAATGGGACAGAGAGAGGAGAGGCACAGATATAGTAAATACTATATAGGACTAAATATATTTAGGGCCCGAGCATCGAGGGGGCGAGGACCCTGGTGTATTTTGAATGTTTACTGCAAATGTAAATTGTCTCTAGCTGTTTGAGCATCACAGATCACAACCCCTGAGCAAATATTATTAAATATTACGTAATATTATTAAATATTACCTAAAAAAAAAAAAAACACCGGCAAGTAAAAACTACACCTTTTTGCCAAATGGAAAGGAAAAACTCCCCTTTAAGAGGAAGAAACCTTGATCAGGACCTGGATCATCAGGGAGGAACTTCCTGCTGAAGACCAGCTGAGATCCCCGTGACGATGGATGGATGGATGGATGGAAGGATGGATGGATGGATGGATGGATGGATGGATTAATATGATGGAGGGATGGATGGATGGATGGATGGATGGATGGATGGATGGATGGATGGATGGATGGATGGATGGATGGATGGATGGAGGATGGATGGATGGATGGATGGATGGATGGATGGATGGATGGATGGATGGATGGAAGGGATGGATGGATGGATGGAATGATGGATGGATAGATGGATGGATGGATGGATAGATGGATGGATGGATGGATGGATGGATGGATGGATGGATGGATGGATGGATGGATGGATGGATGGATGGATGGATGGATGGATGGATGGATGGATGGATGGATGGATGGATGGAAGGATGGATGGATGGATGGATGGGATGGAGGACATAGAGAGGAGAGGCACAGATAGATAATGAATACTATATAGGACTAAATATATAAGCAGTAATTATCCACCAGATAAGAGTTCTATGTATCTATATTATGACAGATCTATGGTTAATTAATATACAGGTGAAGGCAGCAACACTCAGGTGGTCAGAGGGTCACCCTGCAGATCAGCATTATATATATTGACGGAACTGGAAAATGTGCAGTACAGCTACTCACTAAAACTACCTGGTCCACATCCAGACGTCCCCGTCAACGCCACAGTTGTTACTGGAGTGTCTGTACTATTTCCTCCAGCGCAGTTATACCGCCATCTTGTGGAAGTGATAGTTAATAACGATGTGTGTTTTGCACGTGTCACTGTTGGACAGCGCTCCAGTATGCGTCCACTCAGAGGCTGCATTGAATTATTTTATGACGCGTTCAAGTTCTACTCAGTAATTATGAGCATCTGACGAAGGTCAGTTCCGTTATCGTGATGTGTTCAATGTGGTCTGGTAAAATGTGTTATTAGTGGGACATTTGAGTTGCCTAAATACCAAGAAGTTAAACGTTCAAAGATTTGTTGTTGTTGTTTGTCTTCATAGCAATATAAAATAAAAGACACCATAAAAGCTGACAACAACAAAGTAAAAAAGACTATTAAGGATTTTGGATAGTTTACGCTAGAGTCCACTTAGAGCTGGTACCAGAATAGATTAGTTCTGCATGAGTTTTTCCATGAAACATAACATTTAATGTTTACAGTATATATAATGGAACAATAAAGCTTTATGCTCTGCTGCTTCATCTGAGTTTGACCTCACAGCAGAGCTCCAGAAGAAAATCTACCGACGGTGGCGAACATAAACCGTCAATGGGTGCGTTTACATGGGAAGTTTAATTCCTCTTTAATTCAGAATTAAAGTTAAAGCCGAATAAAAGTTACCATGTAAACACTTAATTCCATATGAAAATATCAATTCCGAATTAAACTTAATTCCGAAGTAAGTGGCTGGTTTATTCCCATTTTAATTCCGTATTAAGTAATTCCGCGGTCATGTAAACACTCATTCCTGTTTAAATTAATTCCGTCTTTCTGCGCATGCTAGTTCTCTTGCCCGTCTGTCGCGATGACGCTTATATTCCGGGGCTGGGCTTGTTTTCAAAACAAAGATTCAAGATGGCAGCACGCAGTAAACGGTGTGTTCAAGAGCAGAGACGATTTATTTAATAAATAGAACTTGGAGCGGGTCTAAAAAAATAAGTGGTTAAATGTTTGTTGCTAACCAGTTAGCTAAGTTTGTTTTCTTCCAGTAGATGTAAAAGACGTCCGCCCCCCCCTATCCAATCAGAACCCTTCCCAACCCCCAGACCTGAAGCGGAGTTGGATAAAGCTGAACCAAACGTGTTTTCCATGTAAACCTCAATTCGGAATTATTATTTCCATGTAAACTCGAAGGAAAATAGTTTAATTCGGAATTATTTAATTCCTAATTTTAATTCCGAATTAAAAAACATCATGTAACCGCAGCCGTTGAAAGAGGCTGGAAAACCCAAGTGTTCCAGATGTGGCAAAAACTTCCCATGATGCAAATGACTGCTGCTTTAAAGACAAAAACTGCAGAACGTGTAACAGAGCTGGGCACATTTAGAGAGTTCGCAGAAATAAATCTAGTAGCCAAGCTCAAAGAGAAAAATCACACAAAGATAAAAAGCCAAGACATAAAGGCAAAAATGTGCAGAATGTGAAAAACATGTGAAAGTGGATCAACACCAGAATCTGACAGTTTTGGACTGGCTTGTCTAAAGCTGCGCGACATAACAGAGGATGATGACGGGGAAATGATCTGGATCACCCCAGAGGTGTCGAGCTGAAAATGGAGCACACTGTTAAACATTTTAGTTGTATTTTTACAGTAGTTTACTGGCGACACTATTGCCAGTAAGTTACTGTAATTACCACCTTACAGTATTAATCCTGTAATAATGTTTTACAGTAAATCATCTTACTGTAATAATGTTTTACAGTAAATCATCTTTACTGGCTAAAACCAAATAAATAAGAGAATTAAAAGATATGAGTGCAAAGACATGATAAAAATAACTAAAATTATACAATAAATAAGCTAAAATTGACTATACTAAAATACTAAAACTAAAAGTTAGACATATAAATTAACATCACAAAGGCCTGCAGTAGCATTACTGTAAATGTCAACAGTAATTTACCACAATTTCGAAAAATACAGCAAGTTACTGTAAATAAAGGCACTTTACCCATAATACTATGCAAATTACAGTAACTTGTTGTAATCATATTTTGTGGTAGGTTTACTGGGCATTTTGTGGTATTTTACTGTAAAAATTACAGCAAAGGCAAACAGTGCAGGACACCGGGTCGGCCCGGGTCGGACCGGGTCGGACCTGTCCGTCATCTCAAAAGCCGACTGTTCCCTAACTTCACCATCGCAGAGGACATCAGAGCGGCTCAAGATCTTCACGGGACAAAGAGCAGAGTCCTGCTGGTAACTGAAGGTTACAGCGACATGTGAGGGTTAAACACTGCAGCTGGTGCTGGTTAGACTGGACTGGCACCATTAAAGCTGAACAGACAGCGCCACCCAGAGGCTGTTACAACTACTAAACAAACATGAGGAAGAGTTCGCAGAAGGCACATTAAAAGGGATAAAGGCAAGAATTGTGTTGGAACAGAAAGGCCTGGATGACCCTGCGTTTATCTGTTTATCTGTCTGTATGTGTTCTAGATCAGTGGTCTTCAACCAGGGGTCTGTGACCCCTAGGGGGTCCACGGAGGTACTGCAGGGGTCCTCCAACTTAAAAAGAAATAAAGGCAATTTTAACCAAATTAATTTGAGAGTTAAAAAAAAATATATGGGTATATATATATATTATAGATATATATATATATATTATATATATATATATATATAGTATAGATATATACTATATATATATATATATATATATATATATATATACAGTCATGGAAAAAAATGATTAGACCACCCTTGTTTTCTTCAGTTTCTTGTTCATTTTAATGCCTGGTACAACTAAAGGTACATTTGTTTGGACAACTAACGATAACCACAAAGATTGCTCATAAGAGTTTTATTTAAGAGCTGATATCTTACCATTTTCCATGGTTTCTTGAGATATAACCTAAATCACTTAAGTTTTTACATAATAGCTATGGCGTTGTACTGCCAAAAAACACTGCTTTTATGCATTCAGTGTTTTCTTTCTGTCTGTTTTAGTCACATGATGACGTTTAGTGGTACCAGGTATTAAAATGAACAAGAAACTGAAGAAAAAATGCTGGGGTAAATTTTTCCTGACTGTGTTTGATATATATATATATATATATATATATATATATATATATATATATATATATATATATATATATATATATATATATATATATATATATATATAGGCAGTTCTAAATATAACTGCCTGAAGTTAAGTGTTTTTATTGTTGGAAAATAAACAATAATAGAAAAATATTGTCTCATACCAACTACTTCAAAAAAATTAATAAATAAATAATAATAATAATAATGATATGCATGAAAGTTTTATCAACCATAAACACATGTAGGCTAATAACCCAGTCAGGAATTGGTTAATAAGGTGAAAGAAGCAGAATAAAATACATCTAAAAGTTATTATAAGCCAGGCTTAAAATGTGACACATTAAAAAAAAAAAAAAAAAAAAAGGGGGGGGGGGGGGTAAGAATTACAGGCAGGGGTCCCTGCTCTGTTTTTCTCTCATTTAAGGGGTCCCTGGGCTAAAAAAGGTTGAAGACCCCTGTTCTAGATAACTCTAAAAGTTACGGATGGATTTTGATGAAATGTTCAGGAGTTGTCAGAAACGTGAAAAGGAAGAACTGATTTCATTTTGGCTGTGATCCGGAAGAAATCCTGGATTCTGGATCACTTTCAAATTTTCGATAACATTGCGGTCAATGGGGACGAAAATATTGTTTCTCAATATCTCCGTTAATTATTGTCCAAAACTCATTTCAAAGGCTGATCCGGATCTGATTCTAGAACGCAGATTTTATCGCAGTCTGTAAATCACTATATGGGGGAATTGTTGCGCTCTCCGAGTGCTTTTCTAGTCTTTAAAATAGGACTATTATTATTTGTAATTATGCTGGATAACCTGACCTCACAATAGTGCTTCTGGTGCTTTTCCCAGTTCAGGGCCATCACAGCAGAAAGATCCAAGAGATGCAGCTGGGATATGAACCCGGACCCCCCCGGTTCTGTCCTGTCTCTGTCATATTATTTATGTGTGGAATAAATGAAGCATTAAAGTGAAAAGAACTTTAAATAGTCTAATACAGCCGTTCCCAAACTTCAGAACACCAAGGCCCAGTTTGAAATGTGAAAAATCTCTGCAGCCCACCAGAACCTTTAATCACAACTGTGATCAACATACAGGACCAGGAACCATGATCCGATATTAATGTGAGGGGACAACAAATAAGGTGACACTTGTCATATTAAGTTAAGTGTTATTCTACTGTCATCTTAACTGGTTTATTTTATTTCTTCTTTTTACAGTAATTAAAAACATATTTAAAAAAGATCGAGGATTCAAAACATATTTGTTTAATTTTAATGACCTCTCACGGCCCACCTGCAGTACCACGACGGCCCACCAGGGGGCCGCGGCCCACACTTTGGGAATCACTGGATAAATGCTGGAATATTATAAATATCATATATCCCAATATTTATTTATTTTTTAATAGTTAATAAAAGATATACAATTATTTATTATTTTACTCTTGTCACACAAACACACATATAGACTACTCTGGAAAAAAAAAAATACATTAGAATAAATTAAGTCATAAACTGTAAATTAAATACAAAATGTACTTATAGTTATTTATTTATTTATTTTTTTTAAAGGACAATGTGCAGGTAGATTAAAAAGATGGCTGCACCAGAGTTAGTTAGCCACAAGCTAATTTCCATCTGTAGTCCTTGACAAACAAAAATAGTACACATTAGGGATTACAATAATAAGAGTATATCAATATATATATACATATAATATATATATATATATATATATATATATATATATATATATATATATATATATATATATATATATATATATATATATACACATACATACATATAAATATAAATCAATTATAATACTTATTATTATGATAATGATGATGATTATAACATACATTTTGACCATATGATCCAGCACCAAGTAAAGTTAAAATTGCATTTTATATTCTTCTATTCATCTTTTGTTTCTTACTAATTTGTAAATTGGTAATTCTAATATATTATTTAATTATTAAAAGTATATTATTATGTCACTCGTTTATTTTCCTGAGAAAAAAAACTGATAAAAATCTAAAATCGGGTGTGCTGTTAAAGAGACAAATCTGAGATTTATCCGTTTTATTTTGGAAGTCCACCGGAAGTGCGCTGCGGTGTGGGCGTGGCTCAGACTGCTGTCTGTGAGGATCCGAACAGTCGGGCTGAAATCACGCTGCCTCCCCGCGGTCCGCTTCGTTCTCCGTGTGTTGGGTCGGAACCATGTCCCGCCGCTCCGTGCTCGCTCTCGGCCTGCTGCTCGCGCTGCTGCCGCCGCCGGAAGGTGAGTCCCGGTCCCGCGAACCCCGCCCCCCCCCCCCCCCGGTTCGGGCGCACCGTCTGCGCCGCATAACGGTCCACTGCGGCAGGAAGCACGTGCGCTGCCGAGCCTTTCTGCAGAATATCAGAGTGTTTGCTCCTGAATGAAACTGTAGCTTCTGGAACAAAGAACCCGGGAAATGACGGTTCCAGATGTTGTTGCTGTGGCAACCGTCTCCTCGGTTTCACCTCTGGGGCGTGGTCTCCGCTGTCCTCCACCTGTCCCACATCCTCTATTGTTGTCTGCCCATCCTCCCATCCTCCCTGCAGCTGCAGAGAAGAAAGGAGGAGACGACCCGTCTGGGTCTGTCGGATCCGAATCAGAACCAGGACTGGACCTGTGATAAATAAACGGCTGTTTAGGTGTTTGGCTGCGTATTATTTCTGTTGCAGAATCAGGTTTTATTAAACATGTGAAACCTCATGGAGATAAACTGGCGTCCCCTAACCCTAACCCCCTAACCTCTAACCCCTAACCACCTAACCACCTAACTCCTAACTCCTAACCTCTAAAAGCAGCCGAGGCTCCTTCTGACTGACTGACATTTAAATGGTTTTAGTTTTTGTGTTACTGACGTTGCTGCATGATGATATTGCGATGACGTCGTGCCACCCTAACCCGCCCCTCATCGCCCCTCCTCGCCCCTCCTCGCCCCTCCTCGCCCCTTATCGCTTATCATTGCCCCTCATCGCCCCTCCTCGCCCCTTATCGCTTATCATTGCTCCTCATCGCCCCTCATCCCCTCATCGCCCCTCATCGCCCCTCATCATCCCCTCATTGCCCCTCATCGCCCCTCATCGCCCCTCATCGCCCCTCTCCTCGCCCCTCATCGCCCATCATCGCCCCTCATCGCCCCTATGCCCTCCTCGCCCCTCATGCCCCTCATCGCCCTCATCGCCCCTCCTCGCCCCTCATGCCCTCTCATC
Organism: Hirundichthys speculiger; assembly: GCA_018398805.1. Classification (NCBI taxonomy): domain Eukaryota; kingdom Metazoa; phylum Chordata; class Actinopteri; order Beloniformes; family Exocoetidae; genus Hirundichthys; species Hirundichthys speculiger. The sequence goes on along the minus strand of JAGFBZ010000623.1, from coordinate 218,292 downwards.
GCCCCTCATCGCCCCTCATCGCCCCTCCTCGCCCCCTCCCAGCCTCATCACGCCCCTCATCGCCCCCCTCATCGCCCCCCCTCATCATCGCCCCTCGTCATCGCCCCCTCATCGCCCCTCCTCGCCCCCTCCTCGCCCCTCATCGCCCCTCATGCCCCTCATCGCCCTCATCGCCCCTCATCGCCCCTCATCGCCCCTCATCGCCCCCTCCTTGCCCTCATCGCCCTCGCCCCCCTTCATGCCCTCATCCCCGCCCTCTCCCCCCCCCCATGCCCCTCATCGCCCCTCCTCGCCCCCCTCCCTCCCCATCGCCCATCATCATCGCCCCTCATCACCCCTTGCCCCTCATGCCCCTCATCGCCCCCTCATCGCCCCTCATCGCCCCCTCATCGCCTCCCCTCATCGCCCCCATCGCCCCTCATCGCCCCTCATCGCCCCTCATCGCCCCATCGCCCCTCCTCGCCACCATCCCCCATCATCGCCCCCTCATCCCCCTCATCGCCCTCATCGCCCCTCATCCCCCTCATCGCCCCCCATGCCCCATCTCGCCCCTCGATCCCCCCATCCCGCCCCTCATCGCCCCTCATCGCCCCTCCTCCCCCTCATCGCTCCATCCCCCTCATTCCGCCCCTCATCGCCCCTCATCGCCCCTCATCGCCCCTCTCGCCCCTCTCGCCCCTCTCGCCCCTTCATCCCCTCATCGCCCTCATGCCCCTCATCGCCCCTCATCGCCCCATCATCGCCCCTCATCGCCCCCTCGATCCCATCGCCCCTTCATAGCCCCTCATCGCCTCCATCTCCTCGCCCCTCCTCGCCCCTTCATCGCCCCTCATCGCCCCTCCTCGCCCCTTCTCGCCCCCATCCTCTCGCCCCTCATCGCCCTCATCGCCCCTCGGCCCTCATCGCCCCTCATCGCCCCTCTATCGCCCCCATCATCGCCCATCATCGCCCATCATCGCCCCTCATCCCCTCATCCATCGCCCCTCATCGCCCTCATCGCACCCCATCATCGCCATCATCATCGCCCATCATCGCCCTCATCCCCCTCAACCCCCTCATCGCATCACCCCCATCGCCCCATCATCGCCCCTCATCGCGCCCATCATCGCCCCCTCATCATCCCCCCTCAGCCCATCCCCATCGCCTCCCCCATCCCCCCTCTCATCGCCCCCTCATCGCCCCCCCCCTCATCGCCCCTCCATCGCCCTCATCGCCCTCATCGCCCACAGCTCCCCTCATCCCATCCCCTCATTCTCCCCATCCTCGCCCCCATATCATCTCATCATCGCCCCTCATCGCCCTCATCGCCCTCATCGCCCCCTCATCGCCCCTCATCGCCCCATCATCGCCCCATCACCCTCGCCCCTCATCGCCCCCCATCGCACCCCTCACCACTCATCACGCCCTCCATCATCGCCCCTCTCCCCCCTCCTCCATCGCCCCTCATCGCCCCCTCGCCTCCTCCCTCATCGCCCCCCCATCGCCATCTCCCCTCATCATCACCCCTCTCGCCCCTCCTCGCCCACTCCTCACACCCCTCTCATGCCCGTCCATCCCTCGCCCTCATCATCACCCCTCCTCGCCCCTCCTCGCCCCTCCTCCCCCTCGCCCTCGCCCCTCCTCGCCCCCTCATCACCCCTCATCGCCACCCCTCATCGCCCCTCCTCGCCCCTCATTCGCCCCCTCATTGCCCCTCATTGCCCCTCATCGCCCCCATCATCGCCCATCATTGCCCCTCCTCGCCCCTCCATTGTCCCTCATCGCCCCCCCCCTCATTGCTCTCATCGCCCCTTCTCTCCCCCTCATCGCTCCCGTCATCGCCCCCCCTCATCCTCCTCCCCCATCATCGCCCCCTCATCGCCCCCTCATCGCCCTCTCATCGCCCCCATCATCGCCCATCATCGCCCCATCATCGCCCCTCATCGCCCATCATCATCGCCCCCCATCATCGCCCCTCATCGCCCCTCCTCGCCCATCATCACCACTCCTCTGTGGGTGACAGTCCTCTTCAGTCTCAGGTCAGTATTTTTTCTGTCCCGTCTCGGAGGTCGGAGGTCACACCTCCCAGCAGTCCGGGTACCGCCCACAGCACTGTTGCCATAGTGACGTCTGCCTCCAGACAGAGGAACACCGAGCCCCCAGGTGTTTCTGTCACTGCCTGGTCGCCCTGCAGCAGGTTGAGTAGGGGTGTGAAAAAAAATCCATTTGGCGATATATCACGATATTCGGCCGCCCGATATAATATCGATTTTTCAGCTCCTAATATCAATTTTTTCAGAAAAATTCATTCATTCACTTAAATGTGCAAAAACACTAATAATAAACAATAAATAGGTTGTTTTAAAGCAAATAGTTTTGACTCAATTTGTCCTCTGAATGATCAATATCATCTGATGAACATATACAGCAACTTAATTTTTCATCTCTACTTTTAATTTTGATATTAACTGGGTAGAATATTGCAATATATCGTGATAATATCGTATTGTGCCCCAAGTATCACGATACATATCGTATTTCGAGGTCCTTGCCGATACTGACCCCTAAGGCTGAAACTGCTTTTATATATGGTTTTATTTAGGGCTGCACCATATATGGAAAATTCAACGCTCTCGCAGTATTAACATGTTCATTATTATTATTTAATAGACAGAAAATAATCCCAGTAAACGTTTTTTTAATTTCCCAGCTGCCCGTCAGCTTCCTCTCATGCTGGCTGGCAGGTCACATGACCGTGGCAGTAACCCAGTTACAGAAACACCGCCGGGGGCGTTGGGTAATCCCCTGAGGTTCGTGTCCCTGCTGCGGTGGGTTTTCTGCTAAATGAGCTGAGCTCTGCAGTCCAGACAAACAAACAGAGCTGCAGTGCATTGTGGGTACGGGAGCTGGGCTTTTGTGTGCGTGAGTGAGGGTGACTCTCGCTTGATCTGGACTGAAATTCTGCCTTTACTGTAATTAAAGAGTTGAGTCTGGGCTTCAAGACTCTGACAGCTGTGTGCTTCCTCTGTCCTCCCCTTCTGTCCTTCCCTTCTGTCCTTCCCTTCTGTCCTCTTCTGTCCTCTTTGCAGTCCTGTCTCAGGGCTTCGACCTGTCTGATGCCTTGGGTGATGATGCCACGAAACCACGTAAGTTCTGAGTAACACCACCACAATGCTGATCTGAGCAGAGCATCTGCTAAAGCCGCTATTTAGGGATAGCGGCTAGTGGGAGGGGCGTTCCCCCGCAAAGAACGCAATCTTCCACCTTCCTAAACCCGCTAACCCACCTGCTCTACCCGCTATATTATGCATAGGAGTGGTTAGGATGTTTCACCTGTTAAACCAATCAGTGAGTCAGCAGCCGTTGCCTTTAAGAGCAGGTTGCGCTACCCGCTAACCGCTAACTGCTATGGAGCGTCTGGGACTCTGCTGTAGAGCTTCCTCCTCTTCCTTCCTCCTCCTCCTCTGCACTGATATATACAGATAAATATTTTTACACAGACAATTCCTATCAGCTACCTGAAAGTCCCAGACAGTTGGTGTCCTCCCAGTAAACACGCTCTGGTCGTCTGTGATTTAACTGGCGATCAAGCCGTTTAAGACGATCTCTGCTATTTTCTCAGAGGTTCAACTGAGGCCAAATCACGCTTTTTATACAAGAGTTAATTCCAGAGGTAGAGACGTTTGTGGACGTCCACATGTGACCAGGTGGACGCGCATTGGTGCCATTTGGACGCGCTCTTGTACGCGCCGACATGCGTGTAGGTTGGACCACCCGCTACCCGCAAAACCCGCGATCACTAGATACCGAGTTTGCGGAAAGGGCAAAAGACACGCCCATTGCCACACCTACAAAATGACTAAGGGAGTCAGCATAATGGGTAGCGGCTTTAGGGAATGGAAGATTGCATTAGCAGTTAGCGGAGGTTCCTATACCCACAATTTGTGGGTAGTGGCTAGTAGGCAGCAGCTAATGGGTAGCGGCTAGTGTGTAGGAGCTAGTGGGTAGCAGCTAGTGGGTAGCGGCTAGTGGGTAGCAGCTAGTGGGTAGTAGCTAGTGGGTAGTGGGTAGTGGCTAGTGGGTAGCAGCTAGTGGGTAGCGGCTAGTGGGTAGCGGCTCGTGGGTAGGGGATAGTGGGTAGCGGCTAGTGGGTAGGGGCTAGTGGGTAGCAGCTAGTGGGTAGCAGCTAGTGGGTAGTGGGTAGCGGCTAGTAGGTAGCGGCTAGTGGGTAGCAGCTAGTGGGGGTAGTGGGTAGGGGCTAGTAGGTAGCAGCTAGTGGGTAGCGGCTAGTAGGTAGCGGCTTATGGGTAGCAGCTAGTAGGTAGGGTAGTGGGTAGGGGCTAGTAGGTAGCAGCTAGTGGGTAGCGGCTAGTAGGTAGCGGCTATGGGTAGCAGCTAGTAGGTAGTGGTGGCGGCTAGTGGGTAGTGGCTAGTAGGTAGCGGCTAGTGGGTAGCAGCTAGTAGGTAGTGGGTAGTGGCTAGTAGGTAGCGGCTAGTGGGTAGTGGCTAGTAGGTAGTGGGTAGCAGCTAGTAGGTAGTGGGTAGTGGCTAGTAGGTAGCGGCTAGTGGGTAGTGGCTAGTAGGTAGTGGGTAGCGGCTAGTAGGTAGCGGCTAGTGGTTAACGGGTAAGGGTACGATCGGGGCCTTAACCTTAACAACATCGACCGCTGACCGTTGAGCAGCTCAGATCTGTAATTCAGCAGGTTGTGGACTCAGACTCACCTGGACCAGGTACCAGGTTTAACCACCACCGCGGTGAACGTGCCCCTCACCCAGTTCACATGAAACATTCATTTATATCGTCATTCGCACTTTTTTTCTGTCAAACGAAGGTTCAAGAACGTTGAAGTTGCATGTTTTTTTTTTTTTTAAATGTGCTCTTTAATGTCTGAAACTGTGGCTTTAAATGCAGCAGCTGCTACGGTGAAGCCAGGAACCCCAGCACCTGGAGCACCTGGAACAGGTGGAGCAGGTGGAGGTAAGAACCATGCAGACAACTGGACAGATGTTTGGTGTTTAAATCCGTTTCGGTTCAGTTTGTTTGTAGATCACCGGTTCAAAAGAAAAATCATAGGACAGTTTCAGGTAATATTAAAAAAAAAAGACCTTCTCTTGTCGTTTCTGCAGAGATATCATTATGGGATGCCTTAGACGTTGATGGCGCCGTGACCACCACCACCACCAAAGCTCCACCCAAGGTGGTGCCGAAGGTCCCCAAAACCACCAAAGCTCCAGCCAAGCCCAAACCCCAGCCAGGTGAGAGTACCTGACCCCTTCCGGGTTTGTGGCCCCGTGGTTTTAGCATCTTAAAACCACGATGCTGCTAACATGTATTCTGTTCTAACTCAAAACTAATCCAGTTCACAAAGGTTTAAACTCAGTGGAAGCTCAGGTTAGCTGGTGCTGGTATTGTTCACCTGTACGACCTGAGAGGTCACCTTCCTCCAGCATCCTTTCAGACTAACCCCCTGCTAGTTTCTTTTTGATCTGCTAGCGCTGCTTCCTGACTCCTCATTTGTTCCTAATTTTATGTTTGTGTTGACCTTTGACCCTTTGACCCTTTGACCCCTCCAGCTGGCGACGGCTTCGACCTGGCAGATGCCCTGAACCCAGACAACGACATTCGCGGCAGAGATAAGAACAAGAAGAAGGGAGGTTGGTGGGGATCAGTTCTCTCTGTGGACCATCAGTCTTTATCGATTTACTGATAAAGGATCAATGTTAAAGCCGTCATGTGAAATCGTAAATGTCTCCAGGAGACAGAAGGTCCACCATTAAGCTTTCCTCAGAAAGGAGCCCCCCCCCACCCCCGTCTTTGTCCTCACGCAGTTTTTACTCCTCATTTTAATTCCCATTTCCTCATCAGTTCATTTTAACTCATTGCACTGAATCTCAAAACGGACCTCATAAAGCCACGTTTATTCACAAGAGAACAACCAAATCAGATGTTTAAACTGAGAAAACAAGCTTTACTCTCTCGTGCAAAGCTTTCCAAATGCAACGATGCGTCTGTTAGGTAGATTTGTCAGACTTTCTCTTCATATTTAGCGGTGCACGATAACTATCGGGCCGATAACAGGAAATTATGACGTCATCCCGATAAGTCCAATATCACGACGAATATCCCCGATGACATTTATATTTCTGTCAACACAGCAGTGTCTCGCTCCCTCTGAGCCTTGAATGACCAGCAGTGAATGTTATGTTCAAGTGACGTCGGCATAATCAGAAAAACGATTACTCAATCAGGAAAATCAAGAATACCCCCTTATGCCAGAAAACAACTCGTTAACTCGGTCATAATTTTAATTAACTTTAATTGATATTCACAGTATTTTCCCTCATGTTACACATAAAAAATAGAAAAATATAAAAGGCTGAAAGAAAGACTAGCAAACGAGGGAACGTGGGAATTAACGTTACACCTTGAATGCAGCCTGCAGCACAGCGCTGATCACAACAAACATGGCGGCGTGGAACTCCGTTAAAGTTTCAGAAGAAGATAGTTTGGTGGTTATTTGTGACGAATCCTCCGAGTGAATTCTACGAGGAGGGAAGCACAAGCTTTAATACGTCAAACCTGATCAGCCACCTACAAACATAACCGTCGCTGAATTAATGCTAACATGAGCTTACGCTAATGTGAGCTAGCCAGCAGCAGAGAATTCACCAGGATTTAGACACATCTTTGAGGCTTTTAAAAAATCTGGGAAATTTGCCAAAGATGATCCAGGGTCAAAGGTGAAATGGGTAGAAGGTAGAAATGTTTGAATCTAACTTGTGTCAGTGCATTAATTTTCTATGTATATTTATTTTTGTAAACTTCTGGAACTTTTTCAGTTAGTAATACTGATGCATGTATTTCCATCAGTTCAAGGAGCCTTTATTTTTTATATCAGTCAGTAATGAACCTTATTTAAGTTAATGTGAGATATCAAATAGGTTTGTTTGATAGATTTATGAAAATGTTTGAGAGGCTTGATAATAGTTTTTCATTGGAAAAAGATAGATATCTATTTAAAAAGAGTCAAAACAGTTTTTGGTTTTGTTCATAGTATTGATGTAATGATCTTAGGTATATGTGTGTGTTATCGGTATCGGCCTTTAGGAGCTGAAAGTTATCGGTTATCGTATCGGTTTTAAAAAACAGTTATCGTGCATCCCTAGGTTTAACGATAGTTTGATGTAGCGTCTAAAAATGACTCATATACTTTATTTTCTCCATCGTTGTGTCTGAGCCACGTAAAGAAGGTAAACAGCATCACCATCTAGTGGTTGGTGGTGGAATTACAGAAAACCGCAAGACAACAGTCCACAAGTGTAAACGGCAAAGATGCTGTAGAGCCAAACGCTAACGTATTTGTTAATATATTTCATGTCATATCGCCATCACAGAATCACGTCTGTGTTTTTCATGAAACGCTTAAATGTCTCGTTTGTTCAAACAGTTGATGTTTTCTTGGTTTTGTTGTGAATAAAACGTGGTTTCGTCTCCATCGACTCTGGTCGCACGTCTCGGCTGACGTCGGTGGTGACGACTTGTGTCTCCTCGTAGGCGAGTTTACTGACGACGACCTGCTGGACGTGGGTAAAGACGACACCTACAAACCCGACAAGGGCAAAGGTAACACCTGGACGTTCACGGAGGAGTTGTGGAAATGCGTTTAACCGCGTCATCACAGACTGGAACTCCTGTTTCCGCAGGCGGGCGCTTCAGCGGCGGCGACGACGACCGGGTCAACCAGTACGACGACAACAACGGTGGGTTTCCTGTTTCTGCGCCGGTTTGGTTGTCTATCGCTGCCGTGGCGTCGCATTGACCTGGATCCGTGTGCGGGTTTGATTCCTCTCCAGAGACCACGGCGGAGGTTGGCACCATCGCGGGGATCGTCAGCGCGGTCGCCATGGCGCTGGTGGGAGCTGTCAGCAGCTACATCTCCTACCAGAAGAAGAAGTTATGCTTCGGGATACAACGTAAGTTTTTTCCTCTGGAGTCATGAGGCTCGGAGGACCCGGTTCTCCTCTCAAGCTCTGGTCCTGTAACAGGTCTGAGGGTTCAACCCAGTGATCTTTCTTCTCAGGTACCACTGGAACCGCTGTCCACTTCACCTTCCACATCTTCTATACTTCTTTCTTCCAACCTTTGGTTTTTTTTCCAGCTTCTGGTCTTTCTTCACCTTGATGTTGCTGTTGGGACCAGGGGTGCAACGGTACAGGTGGCTCACGGTCCGGTCCGGTCCGTACCGCGGTTTTTACGTCACGGTTCCGGTACGGATTCGATACGTGTTTGTGCATCAACCCGTTACCGTTCCGACGGCCGTCAGTCCGTAATTTCCATAATTTACAAAACTAAACCGTAATCTGCACAGCTCATATGTTACGTGAGGTAGTCATTAGGCTTGGGCGGTATTACGGTAATACCGTATAGTTCCGGTATTTAAAAATAGCAGCGGTATCAGTGTCAATACCTTCATAAAAAAATGCAATGATTGATTTTTGTGGTTTAAAGTTTAGTTTCTCTCCTGTATCGCTGTGTGTTCCGCTTTATTTTACCGTTTATTCACAGTCGCTCGCAGCTGATCTCGGTTTGACTCGTCCTGTTAAGGTACTGACGATGAAAACAACACTTCCTGAGTTTGCTGCTTCAAAATAAAAGCTTCTAATGAAACTAATAATGTTGGAGAATTTATAGGAAGTGAAACGTCCCGCATCAGACACTTTATTTTAACAGTTAAAACTACAGTGAAAAGCAAGAAATACACAAATAAATAACAACTGTAGTTGAGCCAACTTTATATTGAAGCACTGAACTGCTGTTTCGAGGTAAACTCGCCTTTTTTTTCAGGCGTTAAAGCCCCGCGGCGGCGCACATAATGGGGACGGCTGTTTTGACGGCGGCGTCCGCCGGCGGTGTTTGTTCACCTTAATAGTCGCGGGAATACCGCATACCCCGGTAAAATGTGAGGGAAGTTTGACGGTATCAAAATTTGGATACCGCCCAAGCCTAGTAGTCATGCGACATATCTTTGAAAAGCTAAGATTCCAATGAGGCCTTATAGAAGTCGTCCGATCCTGGTTACACTCACAAAGGTCCAGTCGACCCGATCCAGTAAAGTATTTAGTCCAAAATTCATTATTATACCAGTAGATCCTGTTGGAAAAGCGTAATATCATGATGGTAACGCTGGAGATGCTGGCCCATGTTGCTCGTGTTTCCGTTTCAGTATGGGACACGTCGCAAGCAGCGTTGACAGACTGTTACGTTTTTGATAACTGTTTCCACCTCGTCGTTGGTGAACTCAATAGCAAAACCAAAATGATCCCACACCGGCGATTTAAATAAACCTAGTGCTTCCTGGAACAGCTTTCTCTCGACTCTGCTACCGCTGGCCAACGCCTGCTTGTTTTCTTTCATTTCTTTTCATTTCCACAGCAAAATTATTAGAACGTATGTATCGCAGGACATAAGAGCGTATTGTCCCGTGGACGGTCGTACCGAACCGTACCGTATTTTACCGAGTACTGTTGCGTCCCTAGTTGGGACCGTTGGGTCCATCGCCACTGCTTTCTTCTGTCACACTGCGGTACCACGGGACATAAGAGCGTATTGTCCCGTGGACGTCGTACCGAACCGTACCGTATTTTAGTGAGTACCGTTGCAGCGCTAGCTGGGACCGTTGGGTCCATCGCCACTGCTTTCTTCTGTCACATGGGTTCTTTACTCTTTCGTTCTCCACAACTCTTGGAGGTATCTCCCATCGTGACTTGGGAACTTCCTGCCCATAATCCATTGCAGATGTTCCTGTACGTGTCAAGCTCAAGGCCCAGGTCACTTCATCTCACCTGAGACTGTGCGAAGACGACCGGTTAACTGGAAGGTTTCTGGAGGAACGTTGAAGGACTGCCGAGGCGACTGCCTGGAGAACAGCCAGGAGACCGTTCACGCTAGTTCACGATGAAAAGTTGGAATTTTACGTCAAAAGGTCACGAGCAAACAAAAGAAGGTTGAAGGAAGAACCAGAAAGGACGTGGGAGGTGAAGGTGGTTCCAGTGGAAACTGGGACAGTGACAGGAGATCCTGGGAGAACCATGGAACCAGTAGTGCTGGTCCAGACCCGCTGACGGACAGTGTTGTGTTTTGACAGAGAGCCTGAACGCTGAGATGACCAAGGCTGAGAACCCTGAAGCTGTGGTGGCGTCAGAGCCTCAAGGTACCAACCTGCTCCGCTCTGGACATGAATTTAATTGATTTTGCTGCATTCAGGGCTTGAAATTGTGATCATACATAAAAATTAGGGACGCACGATAACTATTAGCGTTAGCTCACATTAGCGCAATTTAAAAACTTTCAAAAGCGATGGTTACACGTTAGATGGCTGTGCTATTTTTCCCTCCTTCACTTGGAGCATTTTTCACGAATAACCAGTGAACTATCTTCCTCTGAAACTTTAAAGAGGTTCCGTACAAACATCGCCATGTTTGTTTTCATCAGCATGCTGCATTCAATGTGTAGCGTAAATTCCTCCGTTTGCTCGTTGCTCTTTCAGCCTTTTCTATTTTTATTTTTTTTTTGTGTGTAACATGTGGGAAAATACTGCAAATATCAATTCAAGTCATCAACTACTAAAATTATGACCGAGTTAACGAGTTGTTTTCTGGCATGAGGGGGTATTCTTGATTTTCCTGATTGAGTAATCGTTTTTCTGATTATGCTGACGTCACTTGAACATAACATTCACTGCTGGTCGTTCAAGGCTCAGAGGGAGCGAGACACTGCTGTGTTGACAGAAATATAAATGTTATCGGGGCTATTCGTCAGGATATCGGAGTTATCGGGATGATGTCATAATTTCCTGTTATCGGCCCGATAGTTATCGGGTGGATAATTATCGTGCACTCCTAATAAAGATCAGAGGTTTGTGCAGCTCTTGTAGATTCTTCAGTAGAGACGTGAAACATCTCAGGTTCACACTCTTTAAGAAGCAACTGCGTGTTTTTATTTTTTATTTTGTATATTGTCCCTAGTTTTTAAGATCTTGCAGGTGTAGAAGTTCTAACCTACGGAGCCCCATTGGGGTCATAATTCAATGAATAGTCTATTATTATGAAATACAGGCGATTATTATTATGAAATATTTCCTATTATTATGATAATGGTTTCGTTTTTCATAAGAATGAGCTTTTACATAATAATGGTTTGTGTGTCAATCACAGCAGAGAGGGCGGAGCCATTTATGTGATTGGCTGCTCTTTCATTCAGGCATAAGCAACAGAACAGTGAATATCGATAGTGGGCGAGAGGTGCAATGTATATACTCCAGGCCAGTAGGTGGCAGAATGCACCTCAGTTTACGGTTAAAAGTTGACATCGACTAAGAAACGTCAAGGTTTCCCGTAGCTCAGTCCAAGCTGCCATAGCTACAATCGGACTAGGAGCACACCTTGATGACGCCACGGCCCGCTGCTAACGGGACCTCACGACCAAAACTAGTCGATGTCAGAGCGTAGAATGGAGAAGGATCAGCCAATGAGCGTGCAGGTCAACCACTGGCCCCGCCCACTGGCAAAATGTCATTATTATGTAAAAACTCATTCTTAGATAAAAAAAAAAAAAAAGCCATTTTTAAATAAACTATTATGCATTAAACTAAAATTAAATAATAATAAAAATATATTTCATAATAATTACATTTTTTTTTCATAATAATGGGAAACATTTCATAATAATGGATACGTATTTCATAATAATAAACGTCTGTATTTCATAATAATAGACTCATTTATTCATTGAATTATGACCCAAACGGGGCTCCATACTAACCTGCTGCTGTTTTCTGAATAGATCATGTGATCTGTTTTTTGTCTCTGCAGTTCAACAGACTCTGCTGGAGCCCCCCAACGCTGAGCCCCCCGCTGCAGGGAACACTGTGTAGCACACACCAACACATGCACACACACACCAACACATGCACACACACACCAACACATGCACACACACACCAACACACACACACACACACCAACACATGCACACACACACACAAGGCCTTCTTTGTAGTGGAGCTCTGAATGTCCACAACAGTCCATCAAACCTTCACCGTTGTGTTGAGCTTCTGTTCTTCTTCATGGCTCCAGACTGTTGTCGACTCCACTGATCCCAGATCAGTCCTGGAGCACCTTCGATCCAACACCTTCACAGTCCTCATCTCAACCCAGCAGAGCAGTTTACAGCAGAACACCACACTGCTCTTTATTCGAAAGGAAAAAAAAAACCCACTGATGCCAAATATACAGCGTGAATCTTTTGATATGAAGCTCTCCTTTTGAAATAAAGTGGCAGTTTATTTGCTCTGAATCATCTCGTCCCCATTTATGTTCATTTATGTCCAGGTGGCGCTGTTGTCTCCTCCAGCCGTCAGGTACATAACTGGACTGCATTTATCTGTCGTCGTAACTGAACGGTTCACAGCTGCTCTAAACCGGCAGCTAAACCTCAACGTGGCCATATTCTGAATTTTTTTTTCACGCCGTCTGATTTCCATCTCTGCTACGTCTGCAGCAGCGGGACTGCAGAGGTCCGATTATTTCTGAGCAGCAAAGACCCGGTACCGCAATGAGAAGCTCCTTCTGAAAAGAGCCGATCTGGACCAGGTGTTTTCTGATTGGCTGAATTCCTGGAGGCTCGCAGAGGTTAACAGGATGTCTGTTCGATAAACCATGGCCATGGTGGCAATGAAGTTTCCCCTTTGGGGATTATTAAAGTTGAATCAATCAATCAATCAATCAATCAATAAACGCTACGCTCGTTACCTGCTACTGGCTAACGTCATGGATGAAGTCTGTCGTTTTGTGGGTACGCCTAAGCTAACAGTTGTTGAAGTGGGAAATGCCAGCTGAGTTGGAAAACAGTTGTAGCCAAGAAATAGAAAAGCTAACGACGCTGTAACCAAATCAGTTTGGACTCCACAACAGTAGAGTGAAACAGCACATAGATCACCTCTTTACTACTACTACTACTACTACTACTACTACTACTACTACTACTACTACTACCACAAACATCATGTAAAACTCTTGACTTTTTTTTTTTTTGGTTGGTGAAGTCCATTTAATTGCAGGCTGGGAGCGTTCCCGCTGCTCGTTAATGAGCATAAACCCCATCCGCCATATAAGGTGAACACTAGCGCGCTATCTCAGAACCTTCGGGTAAACTCGTAATCTCACGAATAACCGCTAATTTACCACTAACGGTTCAGACTCACAAGTGTCCGCCGCTGGAGTCTGAACCGACCTTCCAGGTTTTGTCTTTCTCCAAATCCACCAACTAGCTGGCGTTTGCTCGTCGAACAGCCTCCTGCGATTTGGACTGTTTTACGTACAGCGCTAGCTCACGAAAAACTAGCTGCATCTACTGAGCCACAGTTGGGAACTTTACAGTGATCCCTTATTTTTCGTGGTTAACGGGAGCCGGAGCCCCCCGAGCCCTTAATAATGTGTTAAAAATATGTTTAAATCCCCAAAAAAGTGGTAAAACAAGACAAAGGCTCAACTGTGGTCTTTCTGTTACCTTCACAGCCTCTGGTCTCTGAACCGTAGTAAACAAACCGCTGGTATTGTGCTATTTTTGGCTTGTAATTAGCGGCTAACACGCTAACAACAACAAAAGAAAAAGTCTGGTTTTCTCTGCATGGAACGGGAACTTTATTCTGGCACTGCAGGAACTTGTAACATCACACAGGTTGTATTGTTGGGCTCCTGTCGGTTAACAGAGAATGTAAATCTATACACACTGGGCTGCACACACTACATTACCCATAAGGCCACACCATTACCCATAAGGCCACCTTCTTAAAGGGACCAGGCTGGCTCACAGCCTTCTTCACTGTGAGAGAACACGCACAACATCCTGTGATGTTTACGCAATTTTTTCTTGATTTTTTTATTATATTATGTATTTCTGAAAAATTCGCGAATAACTAAAACCGCGGAACTTAAAGCGCAAATTGATAAGGGATCACTGTACCTCCCAACCAAAGACTAGCAGATCCACCTGGATGGAAAACAACTGCGCAGTCATGGACTCCCACTTTTAAAGTGACCGTTAAAGCTCTTGTTTATGTGGAGGTTCCCCATAAGACCATAAAAGGAAATCCCCCGCGATGACATCATAGAGAGCCAGCGTTAGAAAAAAACTCCCTGCAAGGAAGCGTTCTCTGTGGGGCTGGATCTAAATACTCACATATCCGGATTTCGGGGACCCGTTTCTTTTTGTTGGTTTATTTTTATTTGTTAGTTTTTTTTCACCTGCAGTAATGCTTCAGTTTATTCCCGCCGTTAACTCAGATGGCACAGCCCACCGCGTTTATTATTGTTTTTACACCGGCAGACGTCTGGTGTCGCCACGCTCGCGTTAGCCAGACTAGCGTCAGACAACCCTAATTGACTGATTACTAATTAGTGCTGAGGAATAAATCATCTTAACTGTATTCGATTTTTATTTGATCTTTTCACGTTATAAAATGAAAAATATATTTGTTGTAATCTACCGTCGAAGCTCCGGAGCCCATAAAAACGGTATCCGGGTTAGCCAAAGCTCTCGAGTTTAATACCTTTATTTGTGAGCGTCTAGTAACATTTAATGGAACAACAGAGACGGATGAGTCAGAAAACATGGAAAAGCAGAATATGGCCACTGTTTAACAGTAAAACATGAGTATAGTTGTGAGACGTCAACGCGCCTCAAAACCGAAACACGGTCGACAAAAATAAGGGAACGTGGCTGCTGCGCTAGCGGCGGTTTCTCACAGTGAGACGTGACCCGGGAATGTTCCAGGAATCTGATGAGTTGAGTTTGTAACGTAGCATCTCTTAGTCGGCCTTAATATTCAGCTTCTGTGGTGAAATAATACGACCCGCCTTCATTTGTAGCCAGTTAAATAAGAATGTTTAAATACTTCACTGTGAAGCACCTGATTTACGTCTCAGATTCGCGCGTCGCTGTTTGAGCCAGAAGGCTTTTATTGCAAAAGTCAGAATTTCTCAGTTTTCTCCTGCAAATTTACGAGTTGAAGTGAGAAATTTAGTTGTTGTTGTTGTTTTTTAGGCCGTCATAACAGCCCTGATTCGTTGTCATGCTAACTCTGGCTAACCAAGCCAAACAAAGTGCATGCTAACCAGCTGGGTTCATTTTGCTAGCTTGACTAGCTCTTTGGGCTGGTTCGCTGTGACCCAGCGGTCATCAACATCTGAAACGCTGGAGGACTCTCACCTTTTCACGCTTCAACGCTAGCGTCTGTTACGCAGCCGGTGTTAGCCAATGACATCGTACGTCATTTCAAAACACGCGGTCAAAACATCTGCGTAGTAGATACACATACAGGCTACACACCGGCCCTTTGCCTTCCTTAGTATTTATACTTGTGCGTAGTAGTTTGCATCACACCATCAACCACTAGAGGGCAGTGGGGGTTTTCTCTGCAGCGCTGTAGCTAGCAGTGCTGAGCTTCATTTTCTTTACTCCGTTTGCTTCCTTCCTTCTCTCCTCTAGCAACGGAGCAAATCAAGTAGATCTTGCGCGAGTTAGCGCAAATGTTGAGCATTAGTTGTTTTTACCGCCGTGGCGGGAAACTATTGTTCTACCCCAACTATTGTTATACCCCAAGACACGGACCAATCGCAATTTTTTATGGTCGGCGTCAACGCGATGCGTCGTCTGGCGTAGCTGAGTGGAGCGTCCGCACCTACGGTATTGGTATGCCGTCGCTTTGGTTGCTTCTGCTATAACGCAGTAGCATCAGAATCATCTTTCTCTTCACACCAGCGTTTGCTGTTTAAAACACAGGGTTTAAAAAAAAAAAATGCAGTTTTGCGCTCTAGATGCTGTTTTTTTCCCGACCGTTTTCTTACAACACACGTTACTACAGTGGCGCTAGTTGACCTGCTTGGCTATGCTGCACTTATTTTAGCCTGCACGTCAGTTTACGACATCCGGTGACTTTTCAAAATAAAACACCCCGAACGACTCGTCCTACACGTACGCTGACGTGGGTGAACGATTCAGAAGAGACTCGAACACATCAGCAGAGCGTCGAATGTATGAGAGGTTCAGTTTAGAAAACTTTTTTAAAAGCATAACTTTAGAAACCAAGACATGGAGACACTTCCTGTCCTGGTGGGACTGAGGTCTCACACTTTAATGCCTCATTTAGATCGTCTGAAAAGCTTTGAAGCTACGTTGACGACAGAGGGGCCCTGAAAATCTAGAAGAGGACGTTAGCCGCTACGCTACGGCAGCGCTACGCTACGGCGGCGCTACGCTATGCTACGGTCTCTTGAGAGACCAGCTGTCAGAGCTGAAACGTCCTCAGGTAGTTTAGAGCTCTTGGACTTGAATGTCGTGGTGCGGTCGAGGACCATCAACAGTCGGACTTCCTGTCGTTGTCCTTTGCCTTACGAGCTGCACCTGGACAGGAGCGGCGCTCCCGACCTCGTGGCAGCGGTGGGAGGGGCCTGGGATGTGTGGGAGGGGCCAGACTGGCTCCGGGCTCCGGTCTTGTCCGGCGGAAGGCAAAGCGTCGCGTCGGTTGCAGGACTTGACTGTTTCCTGAATGTCACGAAGTAAGACCTGCTGCAGATGTCCTCTTGCCGGGGGCGGAGTCATCTGACCTCCAACCACACCTGCTCAGGTTCCACCCACTTTACTCGATTATCCATTTATTTTCCCGAAGCTTCATCAAAACATCAGAACGACAGCAGCGAAACCACATTTTTACCTGGTAAAGGTGAACCTTGATGCCTTATACAACCCCGAGTCAGAAAACGACGAGTTCATGACGGTTCTTCAGGTTCAACCACGGAGATACTTCATGGGTTTAGGGTTTAGGATTTAGGGTTACTTCATGGGTTTAGGGTTTAGGGTTACTTCATGGGTTTAGGGTTAGGGGATACTTCATGGGTTTAGGGTTTAGGGTTACTTCATGGGTTTAGGGTTTAGGGTTAGGGGTTACTTCATGGGATTAGGGTTAGGGGTTACTTCATGGGTTTAGGGTTAGGGGTTACTTCATGGGTTTAGGGTTTAGGGGTTACTTCATGGGTTTAGGGTTTAGGGTTAGGGGTTACTTCATGGGTTTAGGGTTTAGGGGTTACTTCATGGGTTTAGGGTTTAGGGGTTACTTCATGGGTTTAGGGTTTAGGGTTAGGGGTTACTTCATGGGTTTAGGGTTTAGGGTTAGGGGTTACTTCATGGGATTAGGGTTTAGGGGTTACTTCATGGGTTTAGGGTTTAGGGGTTACTTCATGCTCCGTTTCTGAATATAAGAGTTAAACAGTTGATCCTGATGCATTGATTAACTTTACTGATATCTGATCTGATGTGATTCAGGAGCTCCTGATCAATATGAGACGACGTCTTGTGTCGGTTGAACCCAATCAAATCGCTGACAGTCGTGTCACGTTTTTATTTTTGGGTTCAAGTAGACAAACTTGACGTTACATGTATTTCATTTTTATCGATGTTTTTTGGTCGTTCACCGTTAAATCGATGTATCGATGTAGATCAACGATCGTTTCAGATCTGCAACGTTTTCCAGTAAAGTTTTTAGTATCAGCAGCTCTGAGACCTGCAGGTTCTGGTCCCGGTTCTGCTGCAGACCTGATGGACAGCAGTGACCCGTCCCCCCCACCACCAGTTCGGTGCCAACATTCATCAACATTCCCTGAAAGACCAGCAGACGGACTGGTCCAGTACCAGTCCAGGACCAGTCCAGTACTAGTCTGAAACCAGTCCAGGACCGGTCCGTGACGGTCCGGTACCAGTCCGGGACAGTCCAGTACCTGTCCAGAAACAGTCCGGTACCAGTTCAGTACCATTCCAGGAACAGTCTGGTATCTGTCCAGTACCAGTCCTCGACGGTCTGGTACCAGTGCAGGACAGTCTGGCGGCAGTTCAGTACCAGTCCGGGACTGGTCCGGGACCAGTTGGGTACCAGTCCAGGAACAGTCCGGTACCAGTCCAGGAAAAGTCCGGTAACTGTCCAGTACCAGTCAGTACAGTCCAATACTTGTTCTGGAACGGTCCAGTACCAGTCCATTACCAGTCCGGTACCGGTCTTGTACCAGTCCAGTACCAGTCCAGTACTAGTCTGGAACCAGTCCGGTACCAGTCCAGGACCGGTCCGGGACAGTCCGGTACCAGTCCAGGACAGTCCAGTACCTGTCCAGAAACAGTCCGGTACCAGTTCAGTACCAGTCCAGGACCAGTCCAGTACTAGTCTGAAACCAGTCCAGGACCGGTCCGTGACGGTCCGGTACCAGTCCGGGACAGTCCAGTACCTGTCCAGAAACAGTCCGGTACCAGTTCAGTACCAGTCCAGGAACAGTCTGGTATCTGTCCAGTACCAGTCCTCGACGGTCTGGTACCAGTCCGGAACAGTCCGGTGCCAGTTCAGTACCAGTCCGGGACTGGTCCGGGACCAGTTGGGTACCAGTCCAGGAACAGTCCGGTATCAGTCCAGGAAAAGTCCGGTAACTGTCCAGTACCAGTCAGTACAGTCCAATACTTGTTCTGGAACGGTCCAGTACCAGTCCTGTACTGGTCTTGTACCAGTCCGGGAACAGTCCAGTACCTGTTCTGGAACGGTCCGGTACCAGTCCATTCCCAGTCCGGCACCGGTCCGGCACCGGTCCAGTACTAGTCCGGTACCGGTCCAGTACCAGTCCGGGACTGGTCCGGGACCAGTCGGGTACCAGTCCAGGAACAGTCCAGTACCTGTTCTGGAACGGTCCGGTACCAGTCCATTACCAGTCCGGCACCGGTCCGGCACCGGTCCAGTACTAGTCCGGTACCGGTCCAGTACCAGTCCGGGACTGGTCCGGGACCAGTCGGGTACCAGTCCAGGAACAGTCCAGTACCTGTTCTGGAACGGTCCGGTACCAGTCCATTACCAGTCCGGTACCGGTCCAGTACCAGTCCGGGACTGGTCCGGGACCAGTCGGGTACCAGTCCAGGAACAGTCCAGTACCTGTTCTGGAACGGTCCGGTACCAGTCCATTACCAGTCTGGTACCGGTTCAGTACCAGTCCGGTACCAGTACAGCCACATGGTTTCACCTGGTCTCGTTGAACTCTCCATGGTGCTGAAGGCAGCAGATGCTGCTCCAGAACCTCGGTGTCCTTCGCTGCATGAACCCACCCTTCTGGTCTCTGGTCCGGATCCATCCAGAACCACCTGGAACACTGATTCATCTGAACACGGTCTTCACGTTTCCACGGTGACGGTCCATGTCAGATGGCTCCGAGCCCAGAGAGGTCGGGTTGGTCTGAGGAACCAGAGTCCACTTTGTGGACCAGGTTGCAGATCTGAAATCATTTCATTTATCAACATGTAGCAGCTGTTTTTAAGCAGGTGGAAAAAAGAAAAATATTTGGTTTTGTTATTGAATAAAAGTGAAATAACTAACAGTTTTTTTTCCACGTCGTTCCGTCTTTTTCTGATTTGGGATCGTGAACTCTGATGGAGAAAATGCTGGAATAGATTCTCACAGAAGAGTCAGTGGGAGGGTTTCACTCCCTCTGTCTTTCTCTTCTTCTCTGGTAGATGAAAAGTCCAGTTCTGTAGGTTCTGGGTCAGAAATGACGCAAGAACCGCTACGTCTACACTAGAACCACCGACGGCTTTAACCCGACATGAACAACAACAGTATGGTTTTATTAAAAAGATTTAAAAAAAAAAAACAATATAAAACTGAACTGAACAACACTCACGATGTTAATTACAAAAATAATTTAATGTAAATTAGTTCCTAAATTATCACCTCTGGCAGTAAACATCCACTGATTTAAATTATTTAGATTTTTTTAATGTAAAATGCTCTTATCTTTTATTTTTTAAATATTTTAAATATTTTAAAACATTTAAAATATTTTAAATTATTTTAAAAACATTTAAAATAATTTTTTAAATATTTTAAAAATGAAATAAGTTTAGAGTAATTTCACATCCCCTTCAGGGGTTAATTAATTATTATTGACCTGAATCTGATCCGATTATTATTTTTTAATTAATATTGGTGCTCCACGCGTTGGTGCGTCCGTGAATGTTCGGGTGCCGTGCAGCCCTACCTGGGACGCCCCCCTACCTGGGACGCTCCACCTGGGACACTCCCCTACCTGAGACGCCCCCCTACCTGGGATCCTCCCCTACCTGAGACGACCCTCTCCTACCTGGATGCCACTCTACCTGGGACCCTCCCCTACCTGAGACGCTCCCCTACCTGGGACGCCCCCCTACCTGAGACGCCCCCTACCTGAGACCCTCCCCTACCTGGGATGCCACTCTACCTGGGACCCTCCCCTACCTGAGACGCTCCCCTACCTGAGACGCCCCCTACCTGAGACGCCCCCCTACCTGGGATCCTCCCCTACCTGAGACGCTCCCCTACCTGGGATGCCACTCTACCTGGGACCCTCCCCTACCTGAGACGCTCCCCTACCTGGGACGCCCCCCTACCTGAGACGCCCCCCTACCTGAGACCCTCCCCTACCTGGGATGCCACTCTACCTGGGACCCTCCCCTACCTGGGACGCCCCCCTACCTGGGAGCGTCTCTACAGATCACCTGGTTTTTTTATTCTGATGGATTTAGTCCAGTCTGGGACGGCCGGCGCCGGCCCGGTCACATGACCACCGTAGAGGCGGTCGGGGTCACATGACCCCCGTAGAGAGACCCCGCCACTGAGCTGATTCTGGAAACCTGAACCTGAATCCAGAGTTAAACTGGTCTGACACTCACCTGCCACCTGTTGTGTTGTTGTTTCCACGCTGATTAACTCTGTTAACTAACATGAACCAGTTAATAAACCAATAAACCATCAACTCTACTGGTTTTTCTTTAATGAACGAGGCTCATTAACGTCACTAAAGTCACATGACCACATCTTTATTCATGAAGACAGGAACAGGTCAGGATCAGAGTCACCTGACCTTTCTGCAGTAGGTTCACACAACGCCAAGGAGGAACGACATCAGCAACGATCTTAGAGAAGCAGCTGTTGTGGAACGTCAATGTTTTTATTTTTTAACGACTTTGAAGTTCATCATTCTACAGCGGGGGGGGGGGGGGGGGGGGGGGGGTCTCCAGGACCGCGGTCCTGCAGGTCTTCATCTGAGTCACATGACTGGACCAGCACCAGCTGGTCATCCAGGTCTGTTAATGATCCAGTAACCAGAACCAGTGGTCCCCAAACCGGTTTAACGCCAGGCAGGATTTTCTCAGATATACGGAAATAAAATGATAAAAACTGGTTATAATAACTATAAATCTGCTGCGTTCACGTGTAACTTTATTAGCAGTCCTCAGAACATCTGGAACATCAGAACATCTGGAACGTCCTCTCACTTTCCGAAGACGTTTGTTTTTTACTGGTTTTCCTAGTTTGGGGTTTAAACGTGTCACCATGACCCAGTCTCGGGTCCGGACGTCCCGTCAGGTGTCCGGAGTCATAGACGGATGAATCTGATCATTTTTCAAAATAAAACGTAATTTAGACTCAGATAATAAATTAAACGATAATAATGGAAGTTATTGATTTTTTTCTGGGGCCGGTACCAGATGACCCACGGACCGGTACCGGGCTGGGGACCGGGTGTGGGGACCACTGGTCTAAGACATGCAGGACAGTGGTCCCTGTGGACTGGGGTAGGAGACCCCTGGTCCACAGTGAGACAGATTATTCACAGGTGGAGAATCCAGGACGTCCCAGCAGGTTCACCACAATAATGTTCAGATCCAAAATAAAGACAAGAGGACAGAATCAGAGGACTGGACCAGGAGACAGAATCAGAGGACTGGACCAGGGTGGTTTGGACGGGTCGGCAGGTTCACTAAACTGCATCTGAACAAACCAGCAGACGTCTGCAGCACCGTCCTCTGGACAGACGAGACCAGAGTGGACAGATGAAGACCAAAGTGGACAGACGAGACCAGAGTGCACAGACGAGACCAGAGTGGACAGATGAAGACCAAAGTGGACAGACGAGACCAGAGTGCACAGACGAGACCAGAGTGGACAGATGAAGACCAGAGTGGAAAGACGAGACCAAAGTGGACAGATGAAGACCAGAGTGGACAGACAGAGAGACAAAGACCAGAGTGGACAGACAAGACCAGAGTGGACAGATGAGACCAGAGTGGAAAGATGAGACCAGAGTGGAAGATGAGACCAAAGTGGACAGATGAGACCAGAGTGGACAGACGGGACCAGAGTGGACAGATGAGACCAGAGTGGACAAGACCAGAGTGGACAGACGGAGAGACGAAGACAGAGCAGAGTGGACAGACAAGACCAGAGTGGACAGATGAGACCAGAGTGGACAGACGAGACCTGAGTGGACAGACAAGACCAGAGTGGACAGATGAGACCAGAGTGGACAGACGAGACTAGAGTGGACAGACGAGACCTGAGTGGACAGACGAAGACCAGAGTGGACAGACGCACAGACGAGACCAAAGTGGACAGAACTTCAGAACTGGAGGGACGTGTCCTGGTTCTACGGGACCGTTTATGTTTCAGCTCAGATAAAATATTTTCACTTCAGAGTTTAGAGACACGCTGACAGTCTTCAGCTGAGGACACCTGAAGGACACGCCGTCGGCGTCCCGTCACCGTTACGTCCTGAGAGAAGCAGCTTCATGGGAGGTCCGGTGAAGGTTACGGAGACAACACCAACCAGAACCGTTGGTCCGAGGACCAGGGTCAGCTGGTAACGATGTTCAGGACGGGTCCAGGACGGGTCCAGGACGGGTCCAGTTCTCCTGCAGACGTCTAGAGGCTCAGAAGCTACAGCGGTCGTCTTCTGATCAGGAGCTCGGTGGTCCGATCACCGAACCCTGACGTGTAAACATGTTTATAATTACAAAAAAAATAAAAGTTTGTGTGAGGGAGGGACACGCTGGACGGTTAGAGGGACGGACGTCTCACTGCAGAGACGTCCTCAGCGTCTGCGGGGTCAGACGGGGGTGTGCAGCGGCGTCCCCGCGCTGTGAGTGGGCGACGGCGAGTGTTCGGACGAGAAGGACGGCGACCGGGCGGAGACGTCCCTCTGCAGGTCCTCCACCCGCCTCTGCAGCTCCGCTCTCAGAACCAGCAGCTCCTTCAGGGCGGCGTGGACCGGAACCTGAAACAGGACCAGAGCGTCAGGCGATCCTATCGGCCGGACCATTATCGGATAACTATCCTATCGAATATCAGCTATCGGTATCGGACTGGATTATCGGGACTATCGGAACCTGATAAACAGATAAACCACGAGCGTCATCGGCGATCCGATAACTACCGGGCCGGACCGGAGGCGGGGTCAAGACAGACGGACGGACGGACGGACGGACGGACGGATGGACGCGTCCTTTCAGCAGAGAAATGAAAGAAATTAGTAGGGGTGCACGATAATTATCGATCCGATAACTATCGGGCTGATAATTATCCATCCGATGACTATCGGGCTGATAACTATCGGGCCGATAACTATCAGGCTGATAACTATCGGGCTGATAATTATCGATCCGATAACTATCAGGCTGATAACTATCGGGCTGATAATTATCGATCCGATAACTATCGGGCTGATAATTATCGATCCGATAACTATCGGGTCGATAATTATCGATACGATAACTATCGATCCGATAACTATCAGGCTGATAACTATCGGGCTGATAATTATCGATCCGATAACTATCGGGCTGATAATTATCGATACGATAACTATCGGGCTGATAAACTGATAACTATCGGGCTGATAACTATCGGGACGATAACTTTCGAGCCGATAATTATCGATCCGATAACTAATATGGGCGCTATAATATCCAATAACTATAATATCGATCGATAACTATCGGGCTAATAACGATATTAATTATCGATCCGATAACTATCGGGCTGATACTATTATATACGATAATATCGATCCGATCGATCCGATATAATTGGGACGTATAATCCGATAAACTATCGGGCCGATAATTATCGATCCGATAACTATCGGGCTGATAACTATTGGGCCAATAATTATCCATCCGGACTATCGAAATTAACTATCGGGCTGATTGGGCCGATAATTATCGGGCTGATAATTATCGATCCGATAACTATCGGGCTAATAATTATCGATCCGATAACTATCGGGCTGATAACTATTGGGCCGATAATTATTGATCCGATAACTATAACAGGAAATTATGACGTCATTCCGATAAGTCTGATATCATGACGAATAGCCCCGATAACATTTATATTTCTGTCAACACAGCAGTTCCTCGCTCCCTCTGAGCCTTGAATGACCAGCAGTGAATGTTATGTTCAAGTGACGTCGGCATAATCAGAAAAACGATTACTCAATCAGGAAAATCAATGAATACCCCCTCATGCCAGAAAACAACTTGTTAACTCGGTCATAATTTTAGTAGTTGCTGACTTGAATCGATATTCGCAATATTTCCCCTCATGTTACACATTATAAAAAAAAAAATAGAAAAGGCTGAAAGAACGACTAGCAAACGAGGGAACGTCGGAATTTACGTTGCACCTTGAATGCAGGTATATGTGTGTGTTATCGGTATCAGTTTTAAAAACAGTTATCGTGCATCCCTAAGAAATGAGGATGAGCTTCCAACTACAAGAGAACATCTGAACATCATAAAGCATGAAGAGCTGGTCCACATTCAGCACCTGACCAGACCTCCAGGTGTCCCTCAGGGAACGGGTCGGGACCCACTGACGTTCTAGAAACCTCCCAGAGCGTTGATGGAGAGCAGGCGTACCTGAGGCCTCATGCGGGGGTTCCAGCGGGCGTAGTAGCCGGTCCACAGCTGCAGGTGTCTGGGGGACACCAGCGGGTACAGGACGTGGTTCTGGTAGTCCACGTAGAACGGGTTGGTGAAGTCCTCGGGCTGACTGTGGAGGGACAGCGTCAGACGTCAGAGCTTCAGGCAGCTTCAGTATTTACTGCCGTCACTCCTCTAGTCTCACCTGTTGATGTAGGACCACAGAGACACCGTCCTGGCCTGGACCTCCTGAGACAAAGACACAAGAAGACGTTCAGCGTCTCAGACTGGGGACACAAACAGCTGGATCAACTGGACACGTCCCCACCTTGGCCGTCCTCTCCTGCTCGCTGTTACAGAGGAACGTCCCGAACAGACAGCTGTACAGGTGGTCCAGCACCGTCACCAGGAACAGCTCGTTGAACTCAAAGGCTGCTGGGAACTGTAGTCAAGAGGAGAACAAGCGTCAACATGTCCCCCGGTGACTTCACGTTCATGCGCAGGACACAGACGAGACAGACGAAGACACAGATGAGGACTCTGACCTGCTGAGTCATCTGCCAAACACAGTCGATGAACTGGACGAACAGAGGCGAGCGCTCCGAGTTGGCGTGGTTCTCGTCTCCATAACCGACCCGCTACAGCGCAGAGATACAGAACCTCCATGAAACAAACATCTGGGTCATTGAAACATCTGGGTCGCTCACCAGAAATATGAGCCCAGAGTTTCAGTTGATCAGCAATAATCAGTCAACGAGGGTTCAAACTAGGGATGCACGATAACTGTTTTTTAAAACCGATACGATAACTGATGAGACTGCTGCTGGCTTGTGCACGTTAGCATTAGCTCGCATTAGCGCAATTTCAAAACTCCATGGAAGTGATTGTTATGTTGTAGGTGGCTGATCAGGTTTTACGTATTAAAGCTTGTGCTTCCCTCCTCGTAGAATTCACTCGGAGGATTCGTCACAAATAACCACCAAACTATCTTCTTCTGAAACTTTAACGAAGTTCCACGCCGCCATGTTTGTTGTGATCAGCGCTGTGCTGCAGGCTGCATTCAAGGTGTAACGTAAATTCCCACGTTCCCTCGTTTGCTAGTCTTGTTCTTTCAGCCTTTTCTATTTTTTATTTTTTTTCTTTTTTTTATGTGTAACATGAGGGAAAATACTGCGAATATCAATTAAAGTCAGCAACTACTAAAATTATGACCGAGTTAACGAGTTGTTTTCTGGCATGAGGGGGTATTCTTGATTTTCCTGATTGAGTAATCATTTTTCTGATTATGCCGACGTCACTTGAACATAACATTCACTGCTGGTCATTCAAGGCTCAGAGGGAGCGAGACACTGCTGTGTTGACAGAAATATAAATGTTATCGGGGCTATTCGTCATGATATCGGAGTTATCGGGATGACGTCATCATTTCCTGTTATCAGTCCGATAGTTATCGTGCACCCCTAGTTCGAACCTTCACACTACATTCATGAGAAAAAGAAAGACAGGACATAGAAAAGTCCTATAAAGTAAATGTACCTAATCTGGGGAGGATTAAAAGGTCATTATTCATTGTTCTGCAGTGAGAAAATTACCCATCCACCAAAATAATTCACAACAGTTGCCAATTTTACAATACAAACAAAAACTGCACTTCCTTGCATTGACCACCAGGGGGCACAATCCCTGTTTCAAACGGATTTTAGATGATGTGGTTTTCACAGTCGGCTGATTGCAGGTCTGTTTGGTTTACGTGTCTTAAAGTCACATGACCGATCACCCCAGGATCTGACAGCAGCTCAGTCTGGCCTCTAAACTTAGTTATGAACAAAACAAAGCAAAACGGGCATAAATCATGGACAAAATGTTTGTAAATGGACCGGCAGGAAACGAATGTTCCAAGCTGTTTGTGCTCTGAATTTATTCAGAACACAAGTGAAAATACGAAAAGGTAAAAAACTAGTGAGTTAAAAAAAAAAAAAAAACAAATCAAAAACGTTTCTTATGAAAAAGCACCTGCCTGGTGTATTTGGCTACTTTGGAAGTCAGTAATGCATGGAGAGACCTGATGCCAGTCTTTGACGAGTCTTTGAGTTGTTCACACACAAGGATCTAGTCCCGACTCCCAACCTGCTGGTTTGTTGATGACGTATTGAGACTTCTGTACCTGTTAGATCAGACCTGTTTGGCTTAAAGAGCCTAAAAAGAGCTTCACATATGCAAATACCCGAAAAAAACTCAATGAACCGAGGCAACGTTGAAGAAGAAAGGACCAAAAATCCTCCACAAGCTATTGATGCTAAAGATGCATCTGCAAGCTGCTGCATCATGGGACATCTTTGGTTTTTCACATAAGGCTTCTGTGTTTTGTCAACAAATGTCACATGTTCTCATTTTCATACCTGGTGTCCTGATAAACCTGAAGACCTGAAAGAGGATGTACTTTCTCTTTTATTAACATGAAGTAAAACGTGACAGCCAGCAGTAAATTCAGGCCTGATCACCTGACAACAGGAGGAAATGACCTTTGTGTTCAACA
The DNA here is from genome assembly GCA_018398805.1 of Hirundichthys speculiger. Classification (NCBI taxonomy): domain Eukaryota; kingdom Metazoa; phylum Chordata; class Actinopteri; order Beloniformes; family Exocoetidae; genus Hirundichthys; species Hirundichthys speculiger. Next base: position 190,957 of record JAGFBZ010000623.1, on the reverse strand, counting down.
TGAAACCAGGACGGCCTGAAAGTTTAAAGAAAACTACTAAATCTGTTGGGAGACTCGTATCTGGACCAGTGATGGAGGCTAGGCTAACTTTAGCAGAAGAAGCTGCTACAGTTATGATAAGAAGGTCTTACAGCTGAAAACCGGTGTCCAAAGCTGATCCACTCCTTCTCCACCAGAACCTGAAACAAAAACACACATGATGTATACGTTAGGTTACGTTTAAGCCTGGAAAAAAAACCTTCTTCTAATGTGACAGAAACGACTCCACGACTCCATCTCACGTTTGATTCAACATGCCGTAACGTCTTAGCGTGGCGGTGGAGGAGCAGAGAGGGAGGGATTTAAAAAAGTAAAATCCCAAATGCTTTCAGAGAGCAGGTGATGTTGTCGACGATGTCTTTGGAAGAAAACTTCGATGTCTCGCTGGACCATCTGATTCAGCCGCCCAACCAGTGAAACCCCTTCAGCCTTCGTTCTCCGTCTATTAAAGAGGTCACGCTGATAATTATTGACCCGGATCAAAGTAAAGTTTTTAAATCACTCGTAAGCGAACAATGAAAGCAAAGACTGAGATGTTTTGGCCCGTCTGAACACACTGCTGGATGGTTTGACCTCAGTGTGTTTGGGTAGAAGGCGTTACCTCCACCTACCTCAGTGTAACCAACGGTGTTCCTCAGGGATCGATCTTGGGACCTCTTCTGTTCGTTTTACACAGTAACCTGGACTGACAAGTATCTTACTCTAAATCTTATTTATATGCTGATGATATCGTAACGTACTGAGCTGCTTCTACACCTTTGTGCGTTGAAACTTCTCTTAAATCCTCCATCCGTCACTTCCGTCCAGGGTTAGTTTCACAATGCAAATATTTGGGAATCTGGACCGAAGCAGACAAACGTACGGCCCTAAAACAATGTCTGTCCTATGTGTAGGTCATGCGCAAAGCTTATTCATAGAAGCGTAAATAAGGTTTAAAATATTATTGTTGGCCGTCATTAATCATTTTATTGTGGTGTGAATATTATGTCTATTATGATGACTTGCTGTTAGCTGCTGCCAGTCTTAGCCAGGACACTCTTGAAACAGATCTAAATCTTAAAGAGCGTTTATCCCTGATGAAATGAAGGTTAATAAAAGAAATAAACAGATAAAAACGTCCCTCACAGATGGTCCAGTGTGTTTTAACGTCATGACTGGTGTGACGGGATGAAACTGTTGGTAAAGTCTGACCTGGAAGCCGGTTAGCGTGCGGTAGTAGCCGTCCAGCATTAGCATGGACAGGGAGGTGAGCTGAGCGGTTCTGTCCCAGCCGTCGCTGCAGTGGACCACCACCGACGTCTTCCCCGACTCCACCTTGTAGGCGATCTTTGCTGCTCCTGCCAACAACACCTGCACCAAAACAGGTAAACAGTAGTTGCTTCTAACACGACGCTAAAGCCAGATTTATGCTTCCGTGCAGCAACCGGCCTGCGTAAAGTACAAACGTTGCTGTTGGCATTTAATCAGAAAATGCTGGTGCTTCGCAGACAGCGTGAACCAAAGCAAATATATTTCATGTTTTTTCGTCAGCTTCATTTCAGTTTCTACGATCCATCCATTTCTACATTTCAGATCTGCAACACGTTTCAAAAACAACCGTGGGACAGTTGAGCTTTTATAACTTGTTCCCGCTACGTCTCCCAACACTTGTAGGGGTTCTGGCATCGACGATACCAACTGATGAAGACTGTTCAGGTGCGACTCTGTCCCAGTCTTCCTGCAAACACCCATAAAGGTGTGCAGCAGTTGGATCTGGTGCTGCTGAGATCTCTTTCCAAAAGATTTGTCTTGAAACAAGAGGAGTTGTCCTTCAAGCAGGGACGTCTTATAGACCTTTTCGGGCCAGCCCCCCCGGAAGTACCCCGTCCGCCATTGCTGGGTTGTGCTACAGAGCGATTCTTTCACCGGCTCGCAGATTAACCAGTGTTTTTCTCTTTTTACAAATAGATATTTTTATAATGTCGAGTCGGTCGAGTGGGAATACATGTTCCGTCATAAACTGTGCCAACAATGGCGTGAAAATTCAACAATGGAAGAAGAAAGTATGTGAAATACACAAGCCTTTACTGCACGAAGACTGCCTTGTTTGCAGAACAAGAAGTTAGGAAGACGTGGGTGAAAAATATCAACAGAAAGGACTTTGTTCCAAATGAATACAGCCAGGTGAGTTTTCGTTAACATTCAATCTCGTACTACTCATAGTCTCGCTGAGAGTCCCGGACGATTCTGGCTAAAGAACAGCAGTATGAGGCTACTGTAGCCCTCGGCGCTAGCACAAGCCTATAAACAATGAATGAATGAATGACTTAGGAGAATGATAAAATAAATTAAATATAACATTAACACACAGCCTAATTTACCGCTAGCGTTAATGTTACAGTAGCATAATCTTTATGGCTTGTTGACGTTAGTTATAGCCAGCGTTGCAGCGTTCCACAGTTTTTAGTGTTTGATTATGGGAATAGATCATGCTATTTCCATAATCAATCATTAAAAACAGCGATAAACTACCTTCATCTGTAACTGGAGGCCACTGCCTAACATCATCAATCCAAGACATGTCTGCGTTATCAGTAACAGATGCTCCACGCTGCTGTGTTTGGGTTAGTTGGTGGAGCACCGCACACTCCAGTTATGGCGGAGCCACTAGGGGGCGAGAAAATTTGGAGGTGCTTTAGGAGTCATTCTGAGCACAGCATTGTGTATTTGTCTATATTGTTACTTTGATAATGAAAAGAACATTTTTTACTTACTGAAGATCCAACAGACTAAACATTTTACTGAAAATGTTTGATAGTGAAAAGAACATTTTTTACTTACAATTTGTAAGTAAAAAATGTTCTTTGTGTTTCTGCATGGTTGAAACAAAAACCTGCAGCCTTTAACGGATCAGTTTGACACCCCTGACTTAAGCCTTTACAATATACCTGGGGGGATAATTGACGTTACATAATGAAATGCAAAACTCGCAATCTGGTGCCTCACTTCACAGGTTTGCATACTTGCTCATACTTAAAATCCAATTCTTACTTTCCCTCAACAGGAAATAAAAGATAAAAATGGCACAAAGTTTAATTATTCCTACTAATGTGAGGATCCACTGAGCATAAGGCTGAGGTTAGATATCAAAAATAAAAGTAGTTGTTATAAAACAATTAAGTTGCCTATTAAAGGCAAAAATTCAGAATGACTAGTGATTCAGTCACTGGTGAACTTCAACAGTAAAACATCACTGACAAGATACATGGATCCAAAACTTTAGTAAGCAGTTATGGAAAATAGCATGTTAAATTCAACATTTCTGATGCCTATAACTCTGAACATTAGCTTTTCTTAATTTTTTTTTTAAATCACAAAAAGCTCTGCTGAATAACTAATACTTCAGGCATGAAAATCCCCCACCTTTCAGTGAAATTTGCCGTTTTGAAGTCAAAAAGAGAGACTGACGTGAATCATGTAGATCCGAGGAGTTTTCTATTTTGAGAGGGGGGGGGGTCGGAGTCGGGAGATTTTTTTTTTTTAATTTAATGATCATATAATTGCCCTAATATGTAACCTGAGCACTTCAGAAATCGGCAATTTAAATGTACTTGGAGGTTACATTGCTAAGCGGGACGAGATGCAGGACCACGCCGGTGTCGAGGCAGACGAGCTTTCGTTTCCTAGCTACATTTACCAGTGGTGAGAAGCGCTGTTTATTTCATTCGCGTTGTCTAACAATAAATAAGTACAATGAGGAATAAACATCTCTCCTGTGAATTTAAAGCTAATAATCATCCATCCAAACAAGAAAGGGAGAAGTAATATCAGAAAATATGTGTTTCAGGCTTACTTTGACCGTTGATCTGGCTGTGATAGCGGCTGGATTGTCAACGGGCTCATTGCGCATGCTCTGGTCTCAATCACTCAATCAACCAATCAATCGAGAATTCACGTCACGTTGGTGGAGGGTACCCCCCCCGAAAATATTAAACCGGATCTGCACGTATCTCAAAAATGACCCCCAGGATGGCAAAAAACTCTGAAATCAGCTAATCCGCGGAGAATTGACACCCCTGTAACTAGGGTTGCCACCTTCCAGACATGAAAATAAAGGACAATTCCGTATTTTACGGGACGGGTGGCAACCCTATGGGGTAGACATTTTTAAAATGCGCGTGTAGCAGCACGGCACCGGCGTCTGTGGTAACTAGGCAACCGTGACAGCGTGGGGAGGGGGCGGCCACTGAGAGTGACAAGATGACACATATAAAGATATGGGCACAGAGCGCAGCAGGTCCTGTTGTCCCGCCACAAAGATTTTGCTGGCCTTAATGTTTCCTGTATTTTATTTTGTTCATTATTGTTAAATTTAGTGTTGATGTGTGCGTGACAGACGTGTGTATGGGGCGTTAATGAAAATACGGGACAAATCGCGTCCCGTATTAGTTCAATACGGGACGCAACATTTTTTTCTCAAATAAAGGACAATTCCGTAATTTTACGGAACGGGTGGCAACCCTATCGGTAACTGAGGAGTCACTTCCTTCTCTTGTTGGCGTCGTTCATTTACCCGGGTGTACTCCAGCCAGTGCGTCTGGTCGACGGCCGAGTGCCAGCGGGCCTCGTCGATGGTGGGATAGACCACGTCCTTCAACTTCCTCAGAGACTCCCTCATCACGTGAATGTTCGGGATCTCCAGGAAGTTCAGTTCCGCGTTGGGGTAGAAGCTTTCGTTTTCATATCCTCCATCTTTGGCCTGGTGGAGACCGAACAGAGAAGCAGAGCCGAATCTGAAGCAGAGTAAACGGAGATAAAAAGGTAAAACTGAGACGACGAGGGCTCGCGTCGGACCTTGCTGGTGATGGCCACGCTGCTCTGTCGAGCGTCGAAGATGGTGAGTTTGTGGGACTGAGCGTTGGCGTCCATGACGGTCTGGAGCAGCCGTTCGTCCTCTTTACAGCGACAGTCCGAAGGTCCCACTAAAGGCTGGCTGCAGCGCACGATCGTGGCCTGGGTCTCTGGGTGGATCCAGGACAAGACCTGCAGGAAGACCGGGACCAGTTCAGGACCAACGGATATGCTTCCAGTAGGTTCTACTGGATGATACTCAGTGATACTCAACCATTATCCAGATCAGACCAGTGTCTTAACGACATAAAGGCCTGGATGACGGCTACCTGTTACTAAACTCAGATCAGACTGAAGTTACCGTCTATGGACCAGAAGACTTCAGTCTTTTAGTAACTCTGGATGGCATTACTTTGACGTCTCATACCACTGAGAGGAACCTTTTTGATCTGGATTTGCTCTTTAATTCACATTAAACAAGTTTCTAGACCTGCCTTTCCCAGCTTCATAATGTTACTAAAATCAGGACAATCCCCCCAGATTGGACGACTGCAGTTCCTCGTCAGTAGGACGTCCTAAAATGATTCTGAACTGCCTCCAGCTGATCCGAGAGCTACGTTGAAAGTTCTAACGAGGATTAGCTGGACATCATCATGTTCATTATCATTCGATCTCGGCTTCCTGTCAAATCCAGAATAATATTAAAAGGTCCCATATTATATAACTCTGGTCCCCGTTTATACTGGTTGACTGGAGGATGTTTGCTGCTGAAGTGTCGGTTCTTGAGGGGACAGAAATGAGCCCACACGGGGACAGGGATGACCTCACATGGGGACAGGGATGACCCCACACGGGGACAGGGATGACCTCACATGGGGACGGGGATGACCCACATGGGGACAGGGATGACCCCACACGGGGACAGGGATGACCTCACATGGGGACGGGGATGACCCACATGGGGACAGGGATGACCTCACATGGGGACGGGGATGACCCACATGGGGACAGGGATGGTCCCACATGGGGACAGGGATGACCTCACATGGGGACGGGGATGACCCCACATGGGGACAGGATGACCCCACATGGGGACAGGGATGATCCACATGGGGACAGGGACAGGGATGACCCACATGGGGACAGGGATGATCCACATGGGGACAGGGATGATCCACATGGGGACAGGGATGACCCACATGGGGACAGGGATGATCCACATGGGGACTGGGATGATCCACATGGGGACAGGGATGATCCACATGGGGACAGGGATGGACCCACATGGGGACATGGGATGACCCACATGGGGACAGGGATGGTCCCACATGGGGACTGGGATGACCCACATGGGACACAGGGGGACATGGGGACAGGGATGACCCCACATGGGGACAGGATGACCCCACATGGGGACAGGGATGGTCCCACATGGGGACAGGGATGACCCACATGGGGACAGGGATGACCCACATGGGGACAGGGATGACCCCACATGGGGACAGGGATGACCCCACATGGGGACAGGGATGACCCACATGGGGACAGGGATGACCCACATAGGGACAGGGATGGTCCCACATGGGGACAGGGATGACCCACATGGGGACAAGGATGACTCCATATGGGGACAGGGATGACCCACATGGGGACAGGGATGACCCACATGGGGACAAGGATGACTCCATATGGGGACAGGGATGGTCCCACATGGGGACAGGGATGACCCACATGGGGACAGGGATGGTCCCACATGGGGACAGGGATGACCCACATGGGGACTGGGATGACCCACATGGGGACTGGGATGACAGGGATGACCCACATGGGGACAGGGATGACCCCATATGGGGACAGGGATGGTCCCACATGGGGACAGGGATGGTCCCACATGGGGACAGGGATGACCCACATGGGGACAGGGATGACCCACATGGGGACAGGGATGATCCACATGGGGACAGGGATGACCCCACATCGGGACAGGGATGGTCCCACATGGGGACAGGGATGGTCCCACATGGGGACAGGGATGGTCCCACATGGGGACAGGGATGACCCACATAGGGACTGGGATGATCCCACATGGGGACAGGGATGGTCCCACATGGGGACAGGGATGGTCCCACATGGGGACAGGGATGGTCCCACATGGGGACAGATCAAGCAGCTCTCGGTCCACTGCTGGACGGACTTCTACCAGGAGGTACTTGAGTATTTGACAGACATCTTCTTTACCTTTAAGAAGAAGCTTAAAAACGTCCTTTTTGTTAAAGTGTACTGTTATCCTGCTTTGACCCGAGACTGCCAGCAGACCTCCCATGATGCCCTGGGCTCCTCCCTCACTTTGACCTTTTCTTTTTAGTCTCGTAGCAGATTCCCTGGACTAATGTTTTATGTGTTTGCTGGCATCTCTTTCCTGTCCTGACTGGCTCTGATAGATGTTTAGTCATTATTATTGTAACTGGGTTATAACTGGAATGAACTGGGCTGCATCTCACTGAACTGCACCGAACCAGTTTAATTTTTCTGTAACGTGGTCTGAGATTAGCTCAGTTGTAAATCAGCACTATACTAATAAACTAAACTGAATTAATGTTACCTGTTCAGTTCACATCCAAGCATGAACATTCAAACTTCTGAGTTAATTCATTGCAGAGTAAACGTTGCAGTTCCTCTAAAAGTGAATAATAAACGCACAAAAAACAGTTTTGGTCTCTGCTGATAGATTTCACAGAAAATCACATGAAATTGAGTTAAAAGAAGCTTCAAAAGCTCGTCACAGAGTGTTCTTCTTTTCTTCTGATACAGTCCATGTTCACGTCTGTCTGCTGGGAAAGTTAAATGTTTATACGGCGGGAAGAGAAGCCAGTCAAAACTAAATCTGTGTGATAGCGCAGATGTTCCTCTATCAGAAACCTGCCTCACTTCATTTATCTCCAGTTCCACTTCTGCAGTGAGAGACAGTAAAGAACTGTAGATTAACCGACAGATGTTTCAACGACAGATGTTTCGATATGTCAACTACTCTCACAGCTCGGTGGAAAATTAATAAAATCTTTAAATTCATGAAGGAACCCTTAAAAACGCACCAATCTAGCAGCTTTCTACTAAACAAACCACGGAAACCAAAAAGCATCACGCATCATGCACCTACAACTTCATAAATACGTAATTGGAAAAGAACAAACACCTCCCACTAACTGGGTTAGGGTACGACTGGATCTACTGAGTCTATTAGGGCTGTAGCGAAACACTAATCTCACGATACGATACAATACGATACATTTGGCTCACGATACGATATTATATCGATATTTTTCTAATAATAAATTTACATCATTTTCTGAAAGATTTTAACAGGACAAAGTGATTTTGGTGACATCTTGTGAGTGTTCCAATTTGTTTGAATTAACTGAACTGAAAGGTAGGTGACTGCAAACAGCGTCGCAGAGAGGAGAGAAAGGAAGCCTCTGATTGGTCAATTCTACATCCGCGTCATCGAAGAAATGAGGAAGTACCCACATCTGTACGATTCTGGTTCTCCACACTACAAAGACAGCACATATTCTAGTAATTCATGGAGGGAGATAGCGATGAATGTGGGTCTGGATACGGCCGAGACGGTGAGGAAGTGGAAAAACGCAAGAGATACGTTTAGTAAGTTTAGCTAGTTCGTGATTGTCGCTCTCCGTTGTGGCGTTGAATAACAGCGCAGACGCGCTTCAACATTAACATATATCAAAAATAACTGCGACACGTTGCCGCGAGAGTAAACACAGCCCTTAAAGCCCTTATTCACCACTGAATACGGTCTCAAATCCTGACTAATACAGTTTGGCTAGCTCTCAGTTAGCATTAGCTTGTCCGGCTGGTGACGTTTCAGGTGGGCTCGCCTCGCGGGTTGGTGGTATTTCCAAAGTACTTTACGTTTGAGTGACACAGCTTGCAAACCGCCATACTTTTGTCTAAATCTTCGCTTTCCTTTTTCTTTTTAAACCCGAACTGCTCCCACACATCTGCTTTTAAGCACGCAGGCGCTGCGTTTATACTCGCCGCCATCCTCCTGACTGGCGCCCAGCCCTAGAGTCTATACAGAAATACGTTTTTAGTCCTCACAATAGGTCCTGAAATAAAATGTTCTGTTTTTTTTAAACATTTTATAGTTATACACTAATTATTCTGATGATACATACTTGGTCATATTCTGAAATCTGCATTTAGATTCAGGAAGACCTCTAACTCAGCTGGACTACAGGCCAGTCATGTTTCTGACACAGAGATTTAAAAAACAATAATTAAGTTATTTGGTCATTTTTTCTGATGACATGTGACGTCATCAGTTTATGAACATAAACACATTAAAAGCAAACCTCCAGATCAGCCCGGTAAAAGCGATCCAAGTTTCAACGGCGATGAGGAAACCGTGAAGGTCGGTACGTCTCCAAACTCACCGGGACGCGGCGCTTTCGCTCTGAACGAAGCCGCCCGTCTGACGTCGTCCTCCGAGACGTTGGTGGGGACGACCAGGGTGGACGGGTAGGTGTCGCACAGCTCGTAAGCGTTGTTCATCCTACTGATGGTCCAGCTCTCGTTTGGGAGGCCCTGACAGAAGACAACCAATCACACGCCAGGACAGAGGAGGAAAGGTGCACTGCTCTACCTGGCATGAGCCCGACCCTAACCCCTAACCCCGACCCTGACCAGCCATTTTATCAGCCGTGGTACCAGCCGTGTTACCAGCTGTGTTACCAGATGTGTTACCAGCGGTTTAACCAGCCGTGTTACCAGCCGTGTTACCAGCTGTGTTACCAGATGTGTTACCAGCCATTTTACCAGCTGTGTTACCAGCCGTGTTACCAGATGTGTTACCAGATGTGTTACCAGCCGTGTTACCAGCTGTGTTACCAGATGTGTTACCAGATGTGTTACCAGCCGTGTTACCAGCTGTGTTACCAGCGGTTTAACCAGCCGTGTTACCAGATGTGTTACCAGCCGTGTTACCAGCTGTGTTACCAGCCGTGTTACCAGCTGTGTTACTAGATGTGTTACCAGATGTGTTAGCAGCCATGTGACCAGCTGTTTAACCAGCCGTGTTACCAGATGTGTTACCAGCCGTGTTACCAGCTGTGTTACCAGCGGTTTAACCAGCCGTGTTACCAGATGTGTTACTAGCCGTGTTACCAGCCGTTTAACCAGCCGTGTTACCAGATGTGTTACCAGATGTTACCAGCTGTGTTACCAGCCGTGTTACCAGCTGTGTTACCAGCCGTGTTACCAGCCGTTACAGCCGTGTTACCAGATGTGTTACCAGCCGTGTTACCAGCTGTGTTACCAGCGGTTTAACCAGCCGTGTTACCAGATGTGTTACCAAATGTGTTAGCAGCCATGTGACCAGCTGTTTAACCAGCCGTGTTACCAGATGTGTTACCAGATGTTACCAGCTGTGTTAGCAGCCCTGTGACCAGCTGTTTAACCAGCCGTGTTACCAGATGTGTTACCAGCCATGTTACCAGCTGTTTAACCAGCCGTGTTACCAGATGTGTTACCAGCCATGTTACCAGCTGTTTAACCAGCCGTGTTACCAGATGTGTTACCAGATGTTACCAGCTGTGTTAGCAGCCCTGTGACCAGCTGTTTAACCAGCCGTGTTACCAGATGTGTTACCAGCCATTTAACCAGCCATGTTACCAGATGTGTTACCAGCCGTGTTACCAGCTGTGTTACCAGCCGTTTAACCAGCTGTGTTACCAGATGTGTTACCAGCTGTGTTACCAGCTGTGTTACCAGCCGTTTAACCAGCTGTGTTACCAGATGTGTTACCAGCTGTGTTAGCAGCCCTGTTACCAGCTGTGTTACCAGCCGTTTAACCAGCCATGTTACCAGATGTGTTACCAGATGTTACCAGCTGTGTTAGCAGCCATGTGACCAGCTGTTTAACCAGCCGTGTTACCAGATGTGTTACCAGCTGTGTTACCAGCCGCGTTACCAGCCGTGTCACCAGATGTGTTACCAGATGTTACCAGCCGTGTTGTCAGCCCTGTTACCAGCTGTTTTACTAGCTGTTTAAGCAGCTGTGTTACCAGCCGTGTTACCAGCCGTGTTACCAGCTGTGTTACCAGCTGTGTTAGCAGCCATGTGACCAGCTGTTTAACCAGCCGTGTTACCAGATGTGTTACCAGCTGTGTTACCAGCCGCGTTACCAGCCGTGTCACCAGATGTGTTACCAGATGTTACCAGCCGTGTTGTCAGCCCTGTTACCAGCTGTTTTACTAGCTGTTTAAGCAGCTGTGTTACCAGCCGTGTTACCAGCCGTGTTACCAGCCGCATTACCAGCTGTGTTACCAGCTGTGTTACCAGATGTTACCAGCTGTGTGCTGCTACCTGACGCTTGTACTCTGCTACCGGGTCGTACACCTTCCAGCCGTCTGCAGGGAACTTGTCCTTGTACAGGAAGGCAAACAGAGGCTGAAAGAGAGAAACAGAAGTTGTCATTGATCTGTTCGCTCTGACTGGACCAATCATCAATGAAATCAAACGTTTATGTATTAAGACCAAAGGTCAGACAAGAGTAATAATCTGTGGTCCATAAACTGGTCTTTAAAAATAGTGTCCATGTTTCATAAATTAGTCTCTAGTTATCAAAATACCTATTAAAGCCATGAAAGCTCATCCAGTTCTGGTATAAGTCTAGTTACTATTCTAACATTCTTCACAGCGATCAGGTTAATTTTCTAGATGTATTGGTTTGCATCTCATACTGACTGAATATATGTGAAAATGAAGCCGGGGGTCGACTATGTTTAAGTGATTACTTTCTATTATTTCTTTACAAAGTCATTCTGAAGACTTTATGTCACATTTTTGTTAAAGAACACGTATGAACTGACCAGGTCGCGGGAGAGCGGGAAAGCCAGTCTCGCCAGAACCTCGACCACATCTGGTTGACCCTCTGATGTGTTGTAGGTGAACCGGGGACTCCTCAAGTCCTGAAGAGTGGAAACACCAGGAAACGGGTCAGTCGGGCCGGCTCAATCAAAACACCTGAGCTAGAGGGGATGAGGATGAGGAATAAATACCTTGCAGACCAGTTCCAGTCCTTTGGCATCCTGGTTGGGAACAGTGATGGTCTCCAGTCTGCTGATGACGCCCAGAGTTACCTCCAGAGTGAAGGGAGACTCCTGAAAAACAGAGAATAAACCGCTGAAGAGAAGCATGTAACAGCCAGGTGAACCAGGTAAAACAGGTGAACCAGGTAAAACAGGTGAACCAGGTAAAACAGGTGAACCAGGTAAAACAGGTGAACCAGGTGAACCAGGTGAACCAGGTAAAACAGGTAAAACAGGTGAACCAGGTAAAACAGGTGAACACTCTGGTAAAACAGGTGAACCAGGTAAAACAGGTGAACCAGGTAAAACATGTGAACCAGGTAAAACAGGTGAACCAGGTAAACAGGTGAACCAGGTAAAACAGGTGAACCAGGTAAAACAGGTGAACCAGGTATAACAGGTGAACCAGGTAAAACAGGTGAACCAGGTATAACAGGTGAACCAGGTAAAACAGGTGAACCAGGTAAAACATGTGAACCAGGTAAAACATGTGAACCAGGTAAAACAGGTGAACCAGGTATAACAGGTGAACCAGGAAAAACAGGTGAACCAGGTAAAACAGGTGAACCAGGTAAAACAGGTGAACACTCTGGTAAAACAGGTGAACCAGGTAAAACAGGTGAACCAGGTAAAACAGGTGAACCAGAAAAAAACCGGTGAACCAGGAAAAACAGGTGAACCAGGTAAAACAGGTGAACACTGGTAAAAACAGGTGCGGGTTCTCTGATAAACAGGTGCGGGTTCTCTGATAAACAGGTGCAGTTCTCTGATAAACAGGTGCAGGTTCTCTGATAAACAGGTGCAGGTTCTCTGATAAACAGGTGCAGGTTCTCTGATAAACAGGTGCAGGTTCTCTGATAAACAGGTGCAGGTTCTCTGATAAACAGGTGCTGGTTCTCTGATAATAAACAGGTGCAGGTTCTCTGATAAACAGGTGCAGGTTCTCTGATAAACAGGTATCAGGGGCCAAACCTTGTCCAGGTTCATGAAGTAGAGCTTGTAGTCCGTGATGGTCAGAGTCCCGTCAACCAGACCGCTGAATGGACAGATGTACATCACATCCTTGACTGAACACCAGAACACAAACAAAAAGAAGAAAAGCAGTTAGCAGTTGAAACAGAGACTGTGGACGGTGATAAACATATTTTTAGCAGAATGTGATAAACATGTTTTTAGCAGAATCATGATGGCGCTGCGGCGGACGGAAGCAGGTGGACGCACCTGTCAGCTGCGTGGTCTCTCCCGGCAGAAGAGGCACCTGGTTGTGAAGCATTCTGGGCCGTGACCCATAAACCAGAGGTGGAGGTTTCTGCAGAGAGCACAGACCAGTCAGTGGACCCGCGAGGCCCATCGGGACCTGAAACTGGACCGGTACCACGTACAGCTACTTTAATGGATGGGTTCTGGTGGGTTCTAATCAACACAGAAGGTTCTTTACCAGGATCATCTACGCTGATGAAACAGCGAACCTGAGGTACATCACAGTCCGTCCAGAGATCCAGCTCACGTGTTTTTATATTTTACTATCAAAACTATTTATCGCTGCTTTTAAACCCACGTTTTTTTGTTCTGCTCCAAATCTCTTGATGGTTCGTGAACTTCCATAATTTTCTCTTTAGTTTTGCTTCTTTATCAAAAGTTCAACAGAACTAAAGTCCCATTAATCAGCTGTTCTGATTTAAACCAGTTTAGACTGGTTTAAATCAGTCTAAACCAATCTAAAACAGTCTAAACCAGTCTTAACAGGTCTACACCGGTCTACACTGGTCCAAAACAGTCTAAACCAGTCTAAACAGGTCTACCCCGGTCTACACTGGTCCAAAACAGTCTAAACCAGTCTAAACAGGTCTACCCCGGTCTACACTGGTCTAAAACAGTCTAAACCAGTCTAAACAGGTCTACCCCAGTCTACACTAGTCCAAAACAGTCTAAACCAGTCTTAACAGGTCTACCCCAGTCTACACTAGTCCAAAACAGTCTAAACCAGTCTAAACAGGTCTACCCCGGTCTACACTGGTCCAAAACAGTCTAAACCAGTCTAAAACAGTCTAAATTGGTCTAAAGAGGTAAACAGTGGTCTACACTGGTCTAAAACAGTCTTAACCGGTTTAAACCAGTCTAAACTGGTCTAAACAAGTCTACAGCAGTCTAAACAGACTAAACCAGGTCCCCCCCCCCCCCCCCCCCCCCCCCCCCCCCCTACCCCCCCCCCCCCCCCCCCCCCCCCCCCCCCCCCCCCCCCCCCCCCCCCCCCCCCCCCCCCTAACAGGACAAACCAGTCTACACTGGTCCAAAACAGTCTAAACCAGTCTAAACAGGTCTACCCCGGTCTACACTGGTCCAAAACAGTCTAAACCAGTCTAAACAGGTCTACCCCAGTCTACACTGGTCCAAAACAGTCTAAACCAGTCTAAACAGGTCTACCCCGGTCTACACTGGTCCAAAACAGTCTAAACCAGTCTAAACAGGTCTACCCCAGTCTACACTGGTCCAAAACAGTCTAAACCAGTCTAAACAGGTCTACCCCAGTCTACACTGGTCCAAAACAGTCTAAACCAGTCTAAACAGGTCTACCCCAGTCTACATTGGTCCAAAACAGTCTAAACCAGTCTAAAACAGTCTAAATTGGTCTAAAGAGGTAAACAGTGGTCTACACTGGTCTAAAACAGTCTTAACCAGTTTAAACCAGTCTAAACTGGTCTAAACAAGTCTACAGCAGTCTAAACAGGACTAAACCAGTCTACACTGGTTTAAGTCAGTCTAAACAGGTCTAAACCAATCTACACTGGTTTAAACCAGTCTAAACCGGTTTGAACCAGTCTAAACCAGTGTAATCTTGTCTAAACAAGTTTACACCAGTTCAAGCCAGGTTAAACTAGTCTACACTGGTTTAAACCAGTCTAAACCAGTCTTAACAGGACTAAACCAGTCTACACTGGTTTAAGTCAGTCTAAACTGGTCTAAACCAATCTACACTGGTCTAAAACAGTCTTAACCGGTTTAAACCAGTCTAAACTGGTCTAAACAAGTCTACAGCAGTCTAAACAGGACTAAACCAGTCTACACTGGTTTAAGTCAGTCTAAACAGGTCTAAACCAATCTACACTGGTTTAAACCAGTCTAAACCGGTTTAAACCAGTCTAAACCAGTGTAATCTTGTCTAAACAAGTTTACACCAGTTCAAGCCAGGTTAAACTAGTCTACACCGGTTTAAACCAGTCTAAACAGGTCTTAACAGGACTAAACCAGTCTACACTGGTTTAAGTCAGTCTAAACTGGTCTAAACCAATCTACACTGGTCTAAAACAGTCTAAACCGGTTTAAACCAGTCCAAACCGGTCTAAACAGGACTAAACCAGTCTACACTGGTTTAAGTCAGTCTAAACTGGTCTAAACCAATCTACACTGGTCTAAAACAGTCTAAACCTGTTTAAACCAGTATAAACCGTTCTAAACAGGTCTTAACCAATCTACACTGGTTTAAACCAGTCTAAACCGGTTTAAACCAGTCTAAACCAGTGTAATCTGGTCTAAACAAGTTTACACCAGTTTAAGCCAGGTTGAACTAGTCTACACCGGTTTAAATCGGTTTAAACCAATCTAAACCGGTCAATACCGCTGCATTTGTCTACGTTAACGTCCTGTTTTTAAAGTGACTGAACTCCCAGTGAAACCAGCTGGTAGGAATTAAGAACCATCGCCTCCAGATACAGGAGAGAAGAAATTCATTTAAAGTTTATGTTTCTCAGAAAAGTCTTACCTTTGGGATTTTTTTTCACTCACTGATGCGATAAATACGCTTTTATTCTAGCGCTGCGTCTCCACTTTAACCTTTAACTCTGGACCTCCAGTAAAAACTTCCTCATCAGGACCACAGGAGGGAAGGAAAGGACAGAGGCATGCTGGGAATGACAGAGGCATGCTGGGAATGACAGAGGCATGCTGGGAATGACAGAGGCATGCTGGGACGGGACGGAGCAGCGAGGGGACAGCAGGACGAACAGAGACAGACAGAGACGGGCAGAGACTTGCCGAAGCACCGGAAGGATGCTCAGAGACACTGTCTCCATGGTAACCAAGACCTTCATCTGCTGAATCCGGCTGCAGAGGAGAGGAAGCATGAAGGAAGCGAGAGAAGGAGAGAAGGAGAGAAGGAGAGATAGAGAGGATCAGAGACCAGGCGTCAGAACCAGGACCATCAGGACCGTCTCAGGACCGTCAGTACCATCAGGACCATCAGGACCATTAGGACCGTCAGTACCATCAGGACTATCAGGACCATCAGAACCGTCTCAGGACCATCAGGACCGTCAGGACCGTCAGGACCATCAGGACCATCAGGACCGTCAGGACCATCAGGACCGTCTCCGGACCATCAGGACCGTCAGGACTATCAGGACCATCAGGACCGTCAGGACCATCAGGACCGTCTCAGGACCATCAGGACCGTCTCAGGACCATCAGGACCATCAGAACCGTCTCAGGACCGTCAGGACCATCAGGACCGTCAGGACCATCAGGACCGTCAGGACCATCAGGACCGTCAGGACCATCAGGACCGTCTCAGGACCATCAGGACCGTCAGGACCATCAGGACCGTCAGGACCATCAGGACCATCAGGACCGTCAGGACCATCAGGACCATCAGGACCGTCTCAGGACCATCAGGACCATCAGGACCGTCAGGACCATCAGGACCGTCAGGACTATCAGGACCATCAGGACCGTCTCAGGACCATCAGGACCGTCTCAGGACCATTAGGACCATCAGGACCGTCAGGATCATCAGGACCGTCAGGACCATCAGGACCGTCAGGACCGTCAGGACCATCAGGACTGTCTGGACCGTCGGGACCATCAGGACCGTCTCAGGACCGTCAGGACCATCAGGACCGTCAGGACCATCAGGACCATCAGGACCGTCAGGACCGTCAGGACCATCAGGACCATCAGGACCGTCTCAGGACCGTCTCAGGACTCACTGAGGGTTCTGAGACGGTCCACCATCCTCCCATCAAGACCATCAGGACCGTCAGGACCATCAGGACCATCAGGACCATCAGGACCATCAGGACCGTCAGGACCATCAGGACCATCAGGACCCTCTCAGGACCATCAGGACCATCAGGACCCTCTCAGGACCATCAGGACCATCAGGACTGTCTCAGGACCGTCAGGACCATCAGGACCATCAGGACCATCAGGACCGTCAGGACCGTCTCAGGACCGTCAGGACCATCAGGACCGTCTCAGGACCGTAAGGACCGTCTCAGGACCGTCAGGACCATCAGGACCATCAGGACCGTCAGGACCGTCAGGACCATCAGGACCATCAGGACCGTCATGACCATCAGGACGTCCATCAGGACCTCAGGACCGTCAGGACCGTCAGGACCATCAGGACCATCAGGACCATCAGGACCGTCAGGACCATCAGGACCATCAGGACCATCAGGACCATCAGGACCGCCATCAGGACCGTCAGGACCATCAGGACCATCAGGACCTCAGGACCATCAGGACCATCAGGATCAGGACCGTCAGGACCGTCAGGACCGTCAGGACCATCAGGACCATCAGGACCATCAGGACCGTCTCAGGACTCTGAGTGTTCCTGAGCAACACCAGGAACTCGTCACGTTAATTACCAACATGATTTCTGTAAAACTGTCTCACAGCATCAGCAGAACATCTGGCCCAGTTTCATGCTAATAACCATCAATGACTCTTTCCTGTCCAGATGTTTGCTCAGAACATCTGGGTTTAGTCGGTCGGGGGAGTCACAGGAAATGAAACCTTCAGTCACAGCCACTGTGAAGCACGGCGGTGGAGGGCTGATGATCTGGGGTTGTTCTCAGTGACTGGGTGGAGACAGATGTGAGACAGATGTGAGACATCAGCCAGAGCTTCATCAAGACCAGGTCACGTGACAGGATGAAGACCTGGACCCGTCAGTAGGTCCTAGAGGAGCTCCAGGTGGGCCAGATGTTTATGGGGGAGGAGCTCCAGCTGGGCCAGATGTTTATGGGGGAAGGAGCTCCAGCTGGACCAGATGTTTATGGGGGGAGGAGCTCCAGCTGGGCCAGATGTTTATGGGGGAGGAGTTCCAGCTGGGCCAGATGTTTATGGGGGAGGAGCTCCAGCTGGGTCAGGTGTTTATGGGGGAGGAGCTCCAGCTGGGCCAGATGTTTATGGGGGAGGAGCTCCAGCTGGGTCAGGTGTTTATGGGGGAGGAGCTCCAGCTGGGCCAGATGTTTATGGGGGGAGGAGCTCCAGCTGGACCAGATGTTTATGGGGGAGGAGCTCCAGCTGGGCCAGGTGTTTATGGGGGAGGAGTTCCAGCTGGGCCAGATGTTTATGGAGGAGGAGCTTGAGCAAAGAGGACAGTTTACACTAGGGGTGACTATTGGCAAGGAACTCGCAATACGATATGTATCATGATACTTGGGTCGCGATACGATATTATCACGATATCACGATATATCGCGATATTCTACCCAGTTAATATCAAAATTAAAAGTAGAGATGAAAAATCAAGTTCATCAGATGATATTGATCATTCAGAGGACAAATTGAGTCAAAACTATTTGCTTCAAAACAACCTATTTATTGTTTATTAATAGTGTTTTTGCGCATTAAATAAATGAATAAATAAAATAAAAATAAATAGAATAAAATTTTCCTAAAAAAAAAATCGATATTAGGAGCTGAAAAATCAATATTATATTGGGCGGCCGAAAATCGCAATATATTGCCAAATCTATTTTTTTTCACACCCCTAGTTCACACTTTAATTTAATTAAACGTACTGATAAAATAATAATATATCTACAGAAGTGAGATTTATTTAAATCACATCTTTATGTCTACAGTAAATCACAGAAACTTCTTACGTTTGCTTTTTTATTTAAAAAAAGCTACATTTTGAGATAAAATCGCTCATTTTTCAAGGTTGCTGCTTCATGTCGTAAAACTTTGAAACTTTGAAAACTGAAATCGGTGTCTTAATGTGAATGAACGTGAAACTTTCTGATGTTAAAATCTTAAAATCGCAGCTTTTTGTTGCAGAAAACTGCAACTCTGTCACGATATATTATCACGATATCACGATATATAGCGATATTCTACCCAGTTAATATCAAAATTAAAAGTAGAGATGAAAAATCAAGTTGCTGTATAAGTTCATCAGATGATATTGATCATTCAGAGGACAAATTGAGTCAAAACTATTTGCTTCAAAACAACCTATTTATTGTTTATTAATAGTGTTTTTGCACATTTAATAAATAAATAAATACAATAAAAATAAATAGAATAAAATTTTCCTAAAAAAAAAAATCGATATTAGGAGCTGAAAAATCAATATTATATTGGGCGGCCGAAAATCGCGATATATTGCCAAATCTATTTTTTTTCACATCCCTAGTTCACACTTTAATTTAATTAAACATACTGATAAAATAATAATATATCTACAGAAATGAGATTTATTTAAATCACATCTTTATGTATAAATCAAAGAAACTTCTTACATTTGTTTTTTTTATTTAAAAAAAACTACATTTTGAGATAAAATCGCTCATTTTTCAAGGTTGCTGCTTCATGTCGTAAAACTTTGAAAACTGAAAACGGCGTCTTAATGTGAATGAACGTGAAACTTTCTGACGTTAAAATCTTAAAATCGCAGCTTTTTGTTGCAGAAAACTGCAACTCTGTCACAATATATTATCACGATATATTGCGATATTCTACCCAGTTAATGTCAAAATTAAAAGTAGAGATGAAAACTCAGATGAGCGAAGCCTCGTTTACCCACCAGCTCCCGCCGCTAGCCTTCCAACAGCCAAACGAAAGCGCCGCGGGGTCGTTTCCACACGTGTGACAGCAGGTTTCACGTGAAGCTTTATCTTTGTTGATCTACAGCCGCACGTAAATAAAATAAATCATCTGACACGTGAAGTGTTTCAGTAACAAACGTCGGCAGTGATGATAATTATTGATTATCGTGAAGGACGAGATCGTAACTAGAGGAAGATATCAGCACAGAACAACGTTAGTTTCCAGTTTCATTTAAAGGATCAAACTGGTCCAACAATGAAAACTCTGGTT
The DNA here is from genome assembly GCA_018398805.1 of Hirundichthys speculiger. Taxonomy (NCBI): domain Eukaryota; kingdom Metazoa; phylum Chordata; class Actinopteri; order Beloniformes; family Exocoetidae; genus Hirundichthys; species Hirundichthys speculiger. The sequence goes on along the minus strand of JAGFBZ010000623.1, from coordinate 170,870 downwards.
TTTTCTTGTGTCAGTCATCCCTTAAGCCCCGCCCCCACCCTGCTGTGATTGGTTCTCTTTAGACACAGTGAAATGAGCCTCTAGAGGTGAGGAGGAAGCGACAGGACAGGAAAGGCAGGGATCTGAGAGGAGTCCTGATCTACGGGACTTCACAGCGCTGGCCGGTCCGACCCGCCGCTGCTGTGGGGACAGACAGAACGCGTCCAACGAGCCTTACCGCGGGTCTGAACCTCCTGGACACCTGGAAGTCAAACACAGCAACGACAGACACACGGAGACAGAAACAGACTCCTGAGAAACCAGCGGACTTCACCAGACCAGATCACCTCCACATCTGCTCACAACAACCACACAGCTGGAGCATCTGCACCTGCAGCTGGAGCATCTGCACCTGCAGCTGGAGCTGAGCTTCTGCACCTGCAGCAGGCGTAAGCAGCTGGGTCGGGGGTTTCTGTGGGGTACGGGCACCAGAACCAGGACCGGTCCGGTCCAGAGGTGGTCTCTGAGGCGGCGGGTCCAGCATGTCCGACCATGTGGACCCACACCAGCGCTAGACCTCCAGACCTTCCTGGGCAGGACGGTTCAAGTACCGGTACCTGACAGAAACCTCAACGACATCAAAGCCCGATAAACCCGCCACCAACATCAGAGGATGGAAAACCAAACCAACGTTCTTCAGGAGGCAGTTAGTTCATCTGTTTATTTACTTCTGTTTCTGGATTCAACATGTTCCAGAAACATCTGCTAACAGGGATCATGTAGAACCAAGAACCAGGAAGAGTCCTTCCACCCAGGAGACATTTAGGAGGTGACGTGATGATGGTTGGTGAGTTTATGGAAGCGAAGATGGACAGAAGAGTCCTGATCACTGAAGATGCTAAAAACAAGGTTCAGCTAAGGACTGGAGGCTATCTAGATATTAATCCTCCTGGAGACCAGAACCAAGATCACAACGAAGATCAGACAAGATGCAGTTCCTCTACCGACCACTAGAGGCTGCAGCTCCTCTACTGACCACTAGAGGCTGCAGCTCCTCTACCGACCACTAGAGGCTGCAGCTCCTCTACCGACCACTAGAGGCTGCAGTTCCTTTACCGACCACTAGAGGCTGCAGCCTCTAAACCCTAGAGGCTGCAGTTCCTTTACTGACCACTAGAGGCTGCAGTTCCTCTACTGACCACTAGAGGCTGCAGTTCCTCTCTTGACCACTAGAGGCTGCGGTTCTTCTACCGACCAGTAGATGCTGCAATTCCTTTACTGACCACTAGAGGCTGCAGCTCCTCTACCGACCACTAGAGGCTGCAGTTCCTCTACCGACCACTAGAGGCTGCAGCTCCTCTACCGACCACTAGAGGCTGCAGTTCCTTTACTGACCACTAGAGGCTGCAGCTCCTCTACCGACCAGTAGATGCTGCAATTCCTTTACTGACCACTAGAGGCTGCAGCTCCTCTACCGACCACTAGAGGCTGCAGTTCCTCTACCGACCACTAGAGGCTGCAGCTCCTCTACCGACCACTAGAGGCTGCAGTTCCTTTACTGACCACTAGAGGCTGCAGCTCCTCTACCGACCACTAGAGGCTGCAGTTCCTCTAGCAACCACTAGAGGCTGCAGTTCCTCTACTGACCACTAGAGACTGCAGTTCCTCTACCGACCACTAGAGGCTGCAGTTCCTCTACCGACCACTAGAGGCTGCAGTTCCTCTACTGACCACTAGAGGCTGTAGTTCCTCTACTGACCACTAGAGGCTGCAGTTCCTCTATTGACCACTAGAGGCTGTAGTTCCTCTACTGACCACTAGAGGCTGCAGTTCCTCTACTGACCACTAGAGGCTGTAGTTCCTCTACTGACCACTAGAGGCTGCAGTTCCTCTACTGACCACTAGAGGCTGCAGTTCCTCTATTGACCACTAGAGGCTGTAGTTCCTCTACTGACCACTAGAGGCTGCAGTTCCTCTACTGACCACTAGAGGCTGCAGTTCCTCTACTGACCACTAGAGGCTGCAGTTCCTCTATTGACCGCTAGATGCTGCAGTTCCTCTACCGACCACTAGAGGCTGCAGTTCCTCTACCGACCATTAGAGGCTGCAGTTCCTCTACCCACCACTAGAGGCTGAGGTTGCTCTACTGACCACTTGAGGCTGCAGTTCCTTTACTGACCACTAGAGGCTGCAGTTCCTCTACCGACCACTAGAGGCTGCAGTTCCTCTACCGACCACTAGAGGCTGCAGTTCCTCTACCGACCACTAGAGGCTGCAGTTCCTCTATTGACCGCTAGATGCTGCAGTTCCTCTACCGACCACTAGAGGCTGCAGTTCCTTTACTGACCAGTAGAGGCTGAGGTTGCTCTACTGACCACTTGAGGCTGCAGTTCCTTTACTGACCACTAGAGGCTGCAGTTCCTCTACCCACCACTAGAGGCTGAGGTTGCTCTACTGACCACTTGAGGCTGCAGTTCCTTTACTGACCACTAGAGGCTGCAGTTCCTCTACCGACCACTAGAGGCTGCAGTTCCTCTACCGACCACTAGAGGCTGCAGTTCCTCTATTGACCACTAGAGTCTGCAGTTCCTCTACCGACCGCTAGAGGCTGCAGTTCCTCTACTGACCACTAGAGGCTGCAGTTCCTCTACCGACCACTAGAGGCTGCAGTTCCTCTACCGACCACTAGAGGCTGCAGTTCCTCTACCGACCACTAGAGGCTGCAGTTCCTCTACTGACCACTAGAGGCTGCAGTTCCTCTACTGACCACTAGAGGCTGCAGTTCCTCTACTGACCATAGAGGCTGCAGTTCCTCTATTGACCACTAGAGGCTGTAGTTCCTCTACTGACCACTAGAGGCTGCAGTTCCTCTACTGACCACTAGAGGCTGCAGTTCCTCTACTGACCACTAGAGGCTGCAGTTCCTCTATTGACCGCTAGATGCTGCAGTTCCTCTACCGACCACTAGAGGCTGCAGTTCCTCTACCGACCATTAGAGGCTGCAGTTCCTCTACCCACCACTAGAGGCTGAGGTTGCTCTACTGACCACTTGAGGCTGCAGTTCCTTTACTGACCACTAGAGGCTGCAGTTCCTCTACCGACCACTAGAGGCTGCAGTTCCTCTACCGACCACTAGAGGCTGCAGTTCCTCTATTGACCGCTAGATGCTGCAGTTCCTCTACCGACCACTAGAGGCTGCAGTTCCTTTACTGACCAGTAGAGGCTGCAGTTCCTCTACCGACCACTAGAGGCTGCGGTTCCTCTACCGACCACTAGAGGCTGCAGTTCCTCTACTGACCACTAGAGGCTGCGGTTCCTTTACTGACCACTAGAGGCTGCAGTTCTCCAGGTTTGTGATGGGCTGATCTGGAGGCCTCGACTCTAACTAGCGTGGTAAACAGACACGTTTCACGTGCATGTGAGGAACTGTATCTTGACAAAGCACAACTTCCTGAGCGCTGCGACTGTCTGCAGCAGCGCCGCTGCAGGTCACGTGGGCGGTTCAAATACAGCAGAGCAGAACCAGACAGAAACGTTCTCGACTGGAACCGAAGCATTTGTTCAAGGTGCAACAGCTGAGAAGAAAAGGAAGGACTGCAGGACTGCAGGAGCTGGAAGCATCACAGGCCTCTGGTAGCCTCACCATGAAACCAGAGAACCAGAGAACCAGAGAACCAGAGACGGGTCGGCGGGCCGGACGGGTCGGCGGCGGGGAGTGAGAAGAAGCGCTGAGTGTTCTGATCATCACCTTGTTCTCTCGGCTGGCGGCGTCAGCTGGGACGGACTGGGAGATCTGGCTGGAGATGGTGGCTGCGATCAGCTGTTTGCACCACTCCACATGAGAACCTGAAGGACTGAAGACAGAAGCTCTCAGACGTAGAGATGGAACCATACGGAAGCAGTTGATATCTCGATTATAGTGAACAAATTATCACGGTTTACGATATTATCACGTACAATAGCTGTATAAATGTCCAAAAAACACATACATTTAAATAATTTTACAACAGGAACAAAGCTAATTTGTCTGGTACAAATTTAAATAAACACTTTAACAACCATAGTAGGTCAAAATATGCAAACAATTATCAGGAACAAAAATTATAGAGCAAGTTCAAATGAAATAAACTCTAAACTTTTAAGCTGAACCTTAAATACGTATAAATGTGCAAATAAAGAAACAGTTGTTTAGGAGCTAAATATGTTTTTCTGAATTGTAGTTCACTCTGTGTGTCTGTGGGTGTCGCTGTGTTGTTACCTGAGGGTCAGGTATAAAGGTAGCTGCCTGTCATTGGTTAGCTGTTAGGTGACCGCTGTGGCGCTAAATGCTAACGTTACGGTTGTCGGATCAGTTAATGGAATAAATTAATATTTTAACTGCATCAGAAGAACATCGTTCTGGTCATTTTTTGATCAACACGCGAAGGTAACGTTTACGAAATGTGAGTTAGCGAAGCGCGTCGACCAGGTTACTCTTGGTCAAACATCTCAGTAGCTTGAAGCATTAGCCTTAGCTCCTTCAAGTTGCTTCTACAAACTACAGTAAAATGTAAACAAGTGCTCTGTAAAATGTCCTGCGTGCTATCACTGCTTTCCTAACCATGCTAACGTTACGATGTCGATGTTACAAGCTACATATTCATGCGAGACACAGTCGTTGAGTCGCTAAGCAGACTTGAATGAGGCTGATATTAATTATTCCCGCTAATCGACCGCGATAATGAGATGAAGTCAAACATAAACGGTAATCGTTATCACGTAAAACTTTACCGCGCTTTACCGTAATAGCGCTAACCGTTCCATCCCTACTCAGACGTCTCAGCAGAACCCATAACAGACGTCCTCTACATGAAGACGTCTTGCTGAGGGACAGCGGCAGAGGGCAGTTGGATATGTCCTTCCACCATCTCCAACCAGTCTGTCCATCCTCCGCTGACCTCTGACCTCTGACCTCATCGTCTCCTCCTGGACCGTCCTCTGGAAACCCAGTAGACCAGCTGGAACACTGAGACCAGCAACCAGGACACGTCCAGAGTCACTTCAGTCCTCTTTCTTCTGCATCCTGATGCTGGTCTGGAGTCCAGCAGGTGTTCTGGACCAGGTGTTCTGGACCAGGTCTACGTGGATGAATGTGATTGGCTGATTGAGGAGCAGGTGAGCAGGTGATGAAGAGCAGATGTTTTCATCGCTGCATCTTAGTTTTTTTATTCTCCTGGGTGAACAAACTTCAGGTTGTATTAAATGAGTTAAATGTGGGTCACCAGTCCTGGTTCGGCCGGTCCATGATGAACCTGGTCCATGATGAACCGGTCCATGATGAACCAGCAGGTGAGACATTTGTCTCCTCAGGTCTCAAACAGATGTTGAGTCCATGGATGAACCCTGCTCTTCTAACTCAGGGCCTAACGCCCGTTGAGTCTGTGTTCTGGACTGGTTCTGGACCCGGTTCTGGGTCTGGACCACCAGCTGCTCTCTCAGCTAGCCTCTTGGAGCTAACGCTAACCGCTAACTCGCTGATGAACCAACTTCAGATAATAAAATGTTCACGTTTTCCCCCGATGTTTGTTTGTATTTTATTTTATTTTATTAATAATGTTGTGACGCACATGAACGCGCGTCCTGTTCGCGGTTAGTTGATGTGTTTTGTGACGCGGGTGCTGGTGATGGACGGTCTCACCAGACTCCACTCAAAAAAGTCCGGAAATAAGCTGCATCCGCTGCTGCGCTGATTCGCGCGAGCTGATTTTTGAAACATTACTTCTAGAAAACAGACGCCTCTGTGTGGTTTAAATGTGCGCCGAATCAAAGACAGGAAGATAATAATTGTTCCAGCGGCATTTCTTTGGATTTATATTTTACAGAAAGCTCACGCATCCGGCATCAACACGTTTGTGTGAAAACAGCATGCGGCTCACCTGTCCGGGTCATCCCCGGCGGATGCTGCGCTCATCGGAGGCCCGCGGGGCTTCCGGCTCGGCCCGGTTCCGTCCGCGGTTCCGTCCATCTGCCAGACGGCTGTTTAGTCCAGGGGGTCGGTGCTGGTGTAGATCCGGATCCGTCCTCCGGTTCAGCGTGAGAGAGGTTCAGAGAGGAGCTGACAGCGGAACCTGCGGTTTCATTTTTACCTTCATGCTTCCGCACGAGCGCGTCAGCAGCTGCTGGAGGTCCTGATGAGACCAGAGACCAGAACCGGGTCATGGTCCTGATGAGACCAGAGACCAGAACTGGGTCATGGTCCTGATGAGGACCAGATACCAGAACCGGGTCATGGTCCTGATGAGACCAGAGACCAGAACTGGGTCATGGTCCTGATGAGACCAGAGACCAGAACCGGGTCATGGTCCTGATGAGACCAGAACTGGGTCATGGTCCTGATGAGACGAGAGACCAGAACCGGGTCATGTTCCTGATGAGACCTGAGACCAGAACCGGGTCATGGTCCTGATGAGGACCAGAGACCAGAGACCAGAACCGGGTCATGGTCCTGATGAGACCAGAGACCAGAACCGGGTCATGGTCCTGATGAGACCAGAACTGGGTCATGGTCCTGATGAGACCAGAGACCAGAACCGGGTCATGGTCCAAGAACTGTGATGAGCAGCTGTGATCTCAACAGAACCGCTGTTTTCATTTATTTCTAAAATTAAACAGATTTCTGATTTTTTTTTTTATCACTAAGAAGTAAACATTTGGTCATAAAACTGCCCATCTAGCAAGAATTTGTTTTAAAAATTAAACTATAATCGAAACATTTTGTCATAAAACCACAAATTTCACAACATGGAAACTTAATCTGTAACTTAAAGTTTCAATATTTGTCTTAAATGTTGACTTTTTGATGTAAAATTGAATATTTGGAGAGTTTTGGCTGTAAAATCTAAACTTTTTGTTGTTAAAAGCCAGTTTGGGTCGTTGAACCTCAAAGTTGTGACTTTTTGACATAAAATGATAAGTTTACATCCAAAATTGAAAATTTCATACAACTGCAACTCTATGTTAAAATAACTAAAATAACTTAAATAAGTGAAACTCAAATTCTGCACAATACTCTTTAAAAAAATATTCTTGTATACAAAATATATTTATTACAATCCTCCTCTATCTCCATGCTGCTACTGCTAATAAACACTTTATCATATGTACCTTGTATTTTGTTAGTATGTTTATATTGTGTTTACTATGTTTATGTTGTGTTTACTATGTTTATGTTGTGTTACTATGTTTATATTGTGTTTTGTGTTTATATTGTGTTACTATGTTTATATTGTGTTACTATGTTTATATTGTGTTTACTATGTTTATGTTGTGTTACTATGTTTATGTTGTGTTTACTATGTTTATATTGTGTTTACTATGTTTATATTGTGTTTACTATGTTTATGTTGTGTTACTATGTTTATGTTGTGTTACTATGTTTACTTGTGTTTATGTTTTGTGTTTACTATGTTTATATTGTGTTACTATGTTTATGTTGTGTTTACTATGTTTATGTTGTGTTACTATGTTTATGTTGTTTTACTATGTTTATATTGTGTTTACTATGTTTATGTTGTGTTACTATGTTTATATTGTTTTACTATGTTTATGTTGTGTTTACTATGTTTATATTGTGTGTTTACTATGTTACTATGTTTATGTTGTGTTACTATGTTTATGTTGTGTTTACTATGTTTATGTTGTGTTACTATGTTTATGTTGTGTTACTATGTTTATGTTGTTTACTATGTTTATGTTGTGTTTACTATGTTTATGTTGTGTTACTATGTTTATATGTTTTACTGTTTATATGTGTTACTATGTTTATGTTGTGTTTACTATGTTTTACTATGTTTTATGTTGTGTTACTATGTTTAGTTGTGGTTTTACTATGTTTATGTATGTGTTTTACTATGTTTATATTGTGTTACTATGTTTATGTTGTGTTACTATGTTTATATTGTGTTTACTATGTTTATCTTGTGTTTACTATGTTTATATGTGTTTACTATGTTATGTTTGTGTTACTATGTGTTTATATTGTGTTTACTATGTTTATATTGTTTACTATGTTTATGTTGTGTTTACTATGTTTATGTTGTGTTACTGTTTATATTGTGTTACTATGTTTATGTTGTGTTTACTATGTTTATGTTGTGTTACTATGTTTATATTGTGTTTACTATGTTTATGTTGTGTTTACTATGTTTATGTTGTGTTACTATGTTTATTATGTTTACTATGTTATTGTGTTACTATGTTTATGTTGTGTTTACTATGTTATATTTGTGTTTTGTTTACTATGTTTATGTTGTGTTTACTATGTTTTATTGTGTTTACTATGTTTATATTGTGTGTTTACTATGTTTATGTTGTGTTTACTATGTTTATGTTGTTACTATGTTTATGTTGTGTGTTTATTATGTTTATGTTGTGTTACTATGTTTATATTGTGTTTACTATGTTTATGTTGTGTTACTATGTTTATATTGTGTTTACTATGTTTATATTGTGTTTACTATGTTTATATTGTGTTTACTGTTTATGTTGTGTTTACTATGTTTATGTTGTGTTACTATGTTTATATTGTGTTTACTATGTTTGTTGTGTTACTATGTTTATATTGTTTTACTATGTTTATATTGTGTTTACTATGTTTATATTGTGTTTACTGTTTATGTTGTGTTACTATGTTTATGTTGTGTTTACTATGTTTATGTTGTGTTACTATGTTTATATTGTGTTTACTATGTTTGTTGTTACTATGTTTATATTGTTTTACTATGTTTATATTGTGTTTACTATGTTTATATTGTGTTTACTGTTTATGTTGTGTTACTATTTTTTATGTTGTGTTACTATGTTTATGTGGTTTACTATGTTTATATTGTGTTACTATGTTTACTATGTTTACTATGTTATTGTTGTGTTTACTATGTTTATGTTGTGTTACTATGTTTTATGTTTTGTTTATTGTTTATATGTTTATATGTTGTTTACTTATGTTTGTGTTTACTATGTTTTATGTTTGTTTACTATGTTTATGTTGTGTTACTATGTTTATATTGTGTTTACTATGTTTATGTTGTGTTACTATGTTTATATTGTGTTTATTATGTTTATGTTGTTTGCTATATTTCATTTTGCACATTTGGAGTTTGGGGAAACAGTTTCAGTCCTCAGTGAAATTACTGTTACATGGTCTGATTGACAATAAAGCTCACTTTGACTTTGACTTTACATCCTGTAAACTTTACTGTAAAATTTGAACAAGTCATGTCTTTTTAATTTTATATATAACATTTTGTTGCAAAATATTTGATCTTTGCAGAACTGCAACTTTCTGTCATTGAACTATAACTTTATACTAAATATCACATTTTTTTCCCAAGTCTCCAGACTTCCCAGCCTGGTGCAGGTGCAGGTGCAGGTGCAGGTGTAGACTCAGGCGCAGGTGCACGCGCAGGTGCAGCAGACGGCCACCTCTGGTCTCCTCAGCTGGAGCTTCCAGGTCCATCAGTGATCAGCTGACAGGATGCAGCAGTTGATCTCAGCTGTCAATCAAGATCTGAGTCGTCACAACAAAACTAAACCACATGTGAAGGACGAAGAGGAAGGAAGTTGGTCCCGCGTCATCTCTGCTGTCCTCATACTTCACTTTTATTTCATCGTTCGTTTCCTGTCAGATGATTCATAACGAGTTTCACCTTCACTCATTATCTCTTACTTTTAATAAGGCAAAAAAACTTTATTTGTAGAGCACAATTCATACACAAGGCAGCTCAAAGTGCTTTCACATTGTTTAAAGGTCGAGTGACATTAACGTATTTAAACTTCTGGCATTTAGCTAATTGGATTAATTTTATTAATCCTAACTGACCTGAACAGGAAAGGTTCAGTCCGATTTAACGTCAGCGTACGTAAACGTCTGGTTCAACGGTATTAACGGTTAGTGGGGGGCGGGGCTTATCTACGGTGGGTGGAGCCAGATGAGTCTGGCTCTTCTCAACCAGGTCTGGTCCTGCTCGCTCCAGATGGACCGCTGCACCAAGGTGAACACTGGACGCCACCTGTTGGGTTCCTCAGGTAGAACCGGCTTTCATACCAGTCTTGAATTTGGATTCGGTTTATTGAACTGAATTCCAGATCAGTGGAAACAAACTGGAATGAATGGGACTCCAGATGACTTCAAACTGGTGCTAAACAAGTGAAGGAGACTGGAGCCAATAAACGAGCCGAGGCAGGACAGTCAGAAATTCTTAAATTAATTTAATCAGTAATATTTACAGAAAAGGAGCCAGAACTGGAGCAGAACAAATACATTCAAAATGTATTCAGGTTTCTCCTTTTATGTCGACACCCCAAAGATTCAAACACATTTCATGTGCGTTTACTACGAAGCAGGCTATAAGTGACAGAAACCCCCGCTGTTAACAATAAAGTTTTATTCAAACCAACGACAGCTGTTCTCAGATGTTCTGCCCTCCGTTATGAAACAAAACACGTCAATCACGTCATCTGAATCAATATCACTCTTCTTTTTTTTTTTCCTTTTTTTTTTTATAAAACTGCAAGATTTTACACTACAGAAAATAATCGTTATCATACAAGAGAACTGGAGACAGTAAAATAGGTTTGAGGTAACCACATCATGGTGCTTTTACAAAGTTAAAAATAAGAATGAAATAAAAATCCATCCAACTGCCACCATCGGATCCACCTCCACACCAAACACCTGTCCAACGACCGTCTGCTCACCTGTCCCACCTGAACCTGACCGGTGAACGCTCTCCACGCTGCTTCAACCAAACCCGCCGTGATGTTTTATAGTTTTAAAGCAACCAGTCGTACCTGGAGCCGCCAGGTTACTCCCCAGTCCAGGTACACTCAACCAGTGAGCAAGGTAGAGGGCCAAGTCCCCATGAGGAAGGAAAACCTCCAAAGTCCCAGGATTGACCCCTGGGGAACCCCACAGGTCATGGCCATTTGGTCTGAGACACAGTTACCGATTTCAACAAAGTACCTCCTGGTTCTAGTCTGGACCGGTACAGAGACCTCTACCCCTAACCCTAACCCTAACCCCTACCCTTATCCCTAACCCCTAACCCCTAACCCCTAACCCTACCCTAAAAAAAACCCCGAAAAAAACCCCTAACCCTAAACCTAAACCCTAAAAAAAACCCGAAACCCTAAAAAGAAAAACCCTAAAAAAAACCCTAACCCCTAAAACCCCTAAACCCTAAAACCCTACCCCTACCTAACCCCTAACCCCTAACCCTAACCCCCTAACCCCGAAAAACCCTAAAACCCGAACCCTAAAAACCCTAAACCCCCCCTACCCACCCCCCCCTAACCTACCCTAACCCCTAACCCCCCTAACCCTAACCCTAACCCCTAACCCCTAACCTACCCCCCTACCCCTAACCTACCCTAACCCACCCTAACACCTAACCCCTAACCTTATCCCTAACCCCTAACCCTACCCTAACCCCACCTAACCCCTAACCCCTACCCCTAACCCCTTTCCCCTAACCCTACCCCTAACCTCTAACCCTACCCCTAAACCCCTAACCCTACCCCTATCCCGGCCAACGAGTCTGGTTCTCCTGGACTGACTTCACCTTTAGGGACAGCACCAATGGACACATTAGAAGAGATGTTTCCATTCACCTTCAACGTTCTCTCTGCAGCACAATCACTGGACGGTTTAAATCTGAGGACAGACGTCCTGGAAGATGATTGTCTGACACCTTATATCGTGTTGGTAACTGGAGTAACTGCCCTGCTCCTCACCACCAGAACCAAGGCACGGTCCTGGACCAGAGGTCAACCGAACCCACTCTGGACGAGCTGCGACAGGAGCAACGTGGACAACTTCTACCAAAAACGCTGCTGGTTTAGGAGCTGAAGGGAGAACGGGGATGTCAAAGTGCTCCCAGGCCAGCTGAGAGACACAATCCCTCCGGTGTGTCCCGGGTCCGACCCCTGGACCTCCACCCAGGTGGACACGTCCAACGAAACGACATCCAAACCAGACGAAGCACCTCCGTTGGCTCGTCTCCATGTGGAGGAGCAGAGACTCTACTACAGGTAACTCCTGACCCCTATCCCTGACGGTCACTACCCACAGGTCATGAGCCCAGGTGAGGGCGGGAACAAAGACTGACCTCCTCCTGGGGGGCAGCACCTCATCCCAGACCTGCAGAGGACCTTCCCTGATTGAGATTATTGGTCTCAGACTTGGAGGTGCAGATCATCCCGACTGATTCACGCTTATCTGCGAACCACTCCAGAGATCCCAGTCTGATAAAGTCCAAAGGACCAGATCCTCTGGACCAAACCGGACCTCTCAGCTCCTTGATCAAGAAATTAAAAGTCATGAACAGAATCAGTGACAAATGTGAGCCCTGATGGAGTCCAGCTCTCCCTGGAGACGACTGACCTGAGGCTGATTTATGCTTCTGTGTAACGGTTACGCACACTGGCTACGTCGCTACACTGGCTACGCCACCAACCGCTACGGTGCAGGGTGGGCTGTCTGCAGCGCTGTAGCCGGCAGCGCTGAGCTTCCTTTTATGTAGCTCAGTCATAGCAGCGGGTCAGATAAAGCGTATCTCAACGTGAGTTGATCGATGTTGAGCATCAATCATTGAACCATAGATCAACCCGACTTGATAACGATACAGAAGAAGTAGCAGCGGGGAATATGAAGATGAAGAACAAACCTACAAAGTGGATTAATCACATTTGTTGTGGTCTGAATTGACGGGACGTATTTTCATATTTGGAGATGCTATCGGGTTCACACCTACGGCGTAGACACAGTTCAACACAGAAGCATTAATCAGCGTTTACCAACTGGAAATACGAACCAAACTCTTTCTGCTAGAGACTAAACGGCCCATAACTAAATACCCAGCAGCCCATGCTCCTGGAGCATTTCACTGCTCAACACCATCATTCTTTGTCACTGCTCACAGGAAGTTACGCAACTCCTCCCTCCAAAGTCCTGTTCTGGGTCGCCAGATGGAGAAACGGCGGCATGTGGGTCGTTGGACTGAGCTCGCTATCCGGCATTTAATGACGTCGGCAATTCAACGTTGTTTTAGGATGGAAGAACCCAGAAGGAAAGCTGCGACACGCTCATCGTGCAAGGCTGTGGTCTCCAGAGGTGGCGTGAAACGTTGATTAAAAATAACACGAGGAACCTTATTTAACGGAGCCTTTAGGTAAAAAACTAAACAAAAACACAAGTCATGTGACGGACGAACCGCACTGAAACTGTTTTCAGAAATGAGATTCCCAAGTGCCCAAATAAAGGAGACCCTGAACAGTGACAGAAAATACTGCAAAGCTTGAATCCAGACAACTGGACTTGTGTTTCTTGGTTCTTGAAGCTGTTCCTCCTCCCAACCAGCAGGTTTATCAGTTCAAACTGACTAACCCTAACCATGACCCTAACCCTGACCCTGACCCTAACCATGACCCTAACCCTAACCCTAACCATGACCCTAACCCTGACCCTGACCCTGACCCTGACCCTAACCATGACCCTGACCCTAACCGTAACCCTGACCCTAACCATGACCCTGACCCTAACCCTGACCGCTGAGGGAGTCTGGAGCTCAGGAGCTGTTGAGTCTTTCGTCCACCGTCAGTCGTTTGCCTGGTTTTGGTCGCATGAATCAAGGTCTGAATGGTTGAAACCATCTGAGTACGATTGTAGATGTTTGACAGGTGAAACCAGAGTCGTCTGTTTAATGTCGACCTATGACCTTTGGCTTCAGAGTCCCCATCAAACCCAACACGACCTTCAGACACAAACAGGTACACTGTAGGGACGGGACATCCAGAAACAGAAACTGGATCCCCTTGTGCTCGTAATCCATGGATCTTCAAATCAGAGGAACTAAACATCGCCACAAACATTTGGACCCACACAGGACACCAGTATCATCGGGACAGGACTCAGCGGTCCACCTGCGGACCGCTGAGTCCCGCGGCTCTTCATTGTCAGAGACATGAAGAGCCTTCAACAGAAGCCTAACCCTACTGTTGGACGATCATGAAGAGAGGACGACTGTGACCGCGAACAGGTCAACGACCGCAACCGAGACCAGGTCCACGACCGCGACCGAGACCAGGTCAACGACCGCGACCGAGACCAGGTCAACGACTGCGACCGAAACAGGTCAACGACCGCGACCGAGACCAGGTCAACAACCGCGCCGAGACCAGGTCAACGGCAGCGACCGAGACCAGGTCAACGGCAGCGACCGAGATCAGGTCAACGACCGCGACCGAGACCAGGTCAACGGCCGCGACCGAAACAGGTCAACAACCGCGACCGAAACAGGTCAACGACCGCGACCGAGACCAGGTCAATGACCGCGACCGAGACCAGGTCAATGACTGCGACCGAGACCAGGTCAACGACCGCGACCGAGACCAGGTCAACGACCGCGACCGAGACCAGGTCAACGACTGCGACCAGGTCAACGACCGCGACCGAGACCAGGTCAACGACCGCGACAGAGACCAGGTCAACGACTGACAGTGATGAGAAGGTCACACCAAGTTCACCTCCAGTCAATCCTCTGGATGGCAGAGGAACCTCCTCAAGAACAAAGAAGTCCAGTTTCCTTGATTCAAACCCTTGAAAGTCACCATGACCTGGAGGACACCAGAACCTCGGTGGTCTATTGGTTCCCAGGTCAGAACTACACCTCCAGTCTGAACCTGAGCGTCAGTTAAAGAGGAGGCTGCACTTCAGGGTAGAAGTCTTGAATATCTTCCACTTGATAGGTATGTTTTTGATATGAATTAACTTGTTAATGAAAGGAAGAGTAATTAAATAACACGGGTCAGTGTGGGCTGATACCCAGAGACAAAGACAAAGACCCAACAGAGAAACGTTCACCTGCAGGTTCAGACGACAGGCTTCCATGAAACGACTTTAACACGTTACTGAACCGTCCAGATGCTGGATCAGAACCAGCCGGACCACTGGTGAGACTGGGATTATCACTTTATTTGTTTTCTAATGTTTAAAAGGCACATGTGCTCTGAGATCCAGGACAGCTTCCAGTGTGGATGGACAGATTATCCTAAACAAGAACAACTTTCCCCCTTTCCTCCTTCCCTTTTCTGGTAAAACTGCGAGCTGCTTTAAAGCTTCTTGGCGTGACGCGGCGGCGGCGCCGCCTCCTCCTGCTGCTGGACCATCAGAGGGAACCGGGTGGAGCTGCTCCCACGGAGGTTTTACGGTCTTCGGCTCCGATGCAGCGGCGCCCTCTGCTGGGTCGGTCCGTTAATCGGTTACTGTCAGCGGTGCGGCTAAAAAAAACGTCTAACTAGCTCTGAAGAAAACCTGAGTTAGAGATGAAGGTTAATGACGGTTTCCACCAGTGAACTGATGCTGAAGTTTTCCTGTGACGTCAGCGGGTTGTCCGCCGGGTTCGAGCCCTTGGACCTCTAAGGCCTCCCTGTACGACGAGTGTGTGTGTGTGTGTGTGTGTGTGTGGAGAAAAGGCTGTACTGTGACATATTGCATAAATCACCTTCTTCAGGTTAGAGCCTCCGGTCCGTCTACGTTTGCGTCAGCGTGAAGAGAGCGTGGTATCAAGTGCAAGTCGGGAAGAATTTCTGATTTCTGCCTGGTTGTGTGTGTTTTGTGTGTGTGTGTGTGCGTCCCTCAGAGGGGGGTGTGTAGCTGTGTGTACTGCTGCGACGGCGTGGAGGTGGAGGACGGGGTGGTGTTGGGGGTGCTGCTGTTGGCCAGGTCGGAGGAGGTGGACGAGTCGGAGAGCTGCAGCTGCTCCAGCTTCTTCAGGTACTCGTCCCTGAGGGCCAACAGCTCCCGGTACCGCTGCTCCACCGGACTCTGCTGCTGGAGCGCACACACATGCACACACACACACACACACACACACACACAGGAAGTCACGTGATGGTACGGTCTGGTGAGTCCGCTACCTGACCTGGGTCCTTCAGGAACCCACCAGCTCTAAGTTTGTTTCATCTCCAGTCATGAACCGGACCTTAGAAAGGTCCGGTCACCTGTAAGGTATCGCCCGACAGCTGGTTCCATCATGAATGAGCTGTATTAGATTATTACTAGGGCTGGGCAACGATTAAAAATTTTAATCGCGATTAATCGCATGATTTCCCTGATTAATCACGATTAATCACATTGTATACGCAAAATCAAATAATGAATTCAAAAGTAGTGTAAAGGTCACTTTTATTTAAATGTTCTGCTGCCATATGAACTAAAGTGCCATAACATTTGTTGTTCAAACACTTTTAACGTCAGCACTTGTCAGTAACACATATTTAGTGTAAATCTCATCTTAAAAAATGTCAAATAAAAAAAAGCTTATTGCCACTGCCAGAACATTAATGTCATGTAAAATAAAAAAAAGTCTACCAACAAAATCCTGAGCCACAATCAGAACATTAAAACATTAATTTCTGAGGTAACAGCAGAAACTTTTAACGGGGAGTTCAACTTGTCAGTTGTTACAAATAACCTTGTTTCTGTTGAATCCTCCGTCTGGGAGAACTTTAAAATGAAAATGTCCATGTTAAAGTTCTGTAACTTTACCAATCTGTAATTATCTGTGTATCATTTTCGTTTTTTCCATTTTCAATTGTCAATCAAAAATTTAAAAAATAAAAAAATTCTTTTTATTTTTTTTTTTTTATTTTTTAATCTAACACAAAAAAAATGCCTGTTTTTATATATTTCAATTTTAGCAAACAGGCCACGGGACTGAATTTGTTTTCAATATTTTATTGTCTTTTATTTGTTTTATAATGGAGGACTGGACTTTCTGTTGTCATTACACATCTGAGCCACTAGATGGAGCCGCACTGCAGTAACCAGCTAGAGAACAGCAGGACAGTGAACACATGGAGCAGATCTGATGGAACATGGAGGAATGACCACAAAGTTTTGTTGCAGTCCAGAATTTTCTTTTTCAGACAGAATTGTTAATATTGCTACCTGAGTTGCTACCTGAACTGTAAAGTTTATTGGATTTTTACCATTCTCCATGTCTGTTTTAGCTTTTCCGCAAGTTTATACCTGCGAATTATCTTCCAGTTCTGCAGCAGCCAGTAACAGACTTTTCAAAACAAAAGCACGTGAGCAACATGCGTTAACACGTAATAAAATAAACGTCGGCGTTAATAGATTAATGCGTTAACGCGATAATAACGCATTAACTTGCCCAGCCCTAATTATTACATCTAACGAGCATCGCCTGGTTGATTAATGTATCAATCAGGACCCTGACAGACTGGTTCCTGGTGGTCACAGACCCAGAGAGTCCTACCTGCTGCTGGATCCGCGGGTTCCAGCGGATGTAGTACGCCACCCACAGCTCCAGGTGGCGCATGCTGGCGACGGGGTAGAGGACCCGTCCAGACTCCGGGGTGTAGAAGGGGTTCAGGTAGACGTCCATCCTGCCGTTGACCAGAGACCACAGAGAAACCGTCTTCAGCCGGACTTCCTGCAGCGCAGGAGGAAGAGAAGGTTATTATCGCTAACAAAAACCAACGAAATAACAAAAACTAGAACTGAAAAATCATTTTCATTAACTGAAATAAAATAAAAACGAGTTTTTAAAAAAACGATAACTAAGTAAAGCTGTATTATGTGTTTATAAAACCAACTAAAATTAACTATAATAATGTCAAGAACGTCCTTCGTTTTCGTAATTTTTTTTTCCTCATAAACATTTGAAATCTATTAACTTCGCTCCGCCGTACAACAACAACCGCAAAAAAAAAAAGTGATCAGTAGTGATGCTGCAGCAAAAGTTGGGAGAAAGCGTCTCAGTCCTATTTGGGATTTCTTTGACTATGACTGTTAACGATAAAAATAAGTGCCTTGTTGTAGAAGCAGGTGATACAATGTGTGGAATACTTCTGAAGGAGAAAAAAACCCACAAATCTGAAAGTCCATTTGAAAAGAAGGCTAACCAAGACTAGCTGGATAAGCTAGCCTAAGCTAGCCCCCTGGAAAGAAGGCTAACCAAGACTAGCTGGATAAGCTAGCCTAAGCTAGCCCCCTGGAAAAAAAGGCTAACCAAGACTAGCTGGATAAGCTAGCCTAAGCTAGCCCCCTGGAAAGAAGGCTAACCAAGACTAGCTGGATAAGCTAGCCTAAGCTAGCCCCCTGGAAAGAAGGCTAACCAAGACTAGCTGGACAAGCTGGCCTAAGCCAGCCCCCTGGAAAGAAGGCTAACCAAGACTAGCTGGATAAGCTAGCCTAAGCTAGCCCCCTGGAAAGAAGGCTAACCAAGACTAGCTGGATAAGCTAGCCTAAGCTAGCCCCCTGGAAAAAAGGCTAACCAAGACTAGCTGGATAAGCTAGCCTAAGCTAGCCCCCTGGAAAGAAGGCTAACCAAGACTAGCTGGACAAGCTGGCCTAAGCCAGCCCCCTGGAAAGAAGGCTAACCAAGACTAGCTGGACAAGCTGGCCCCCTGGAAAGAAGGCTAACCAAGACTAGCTGGACAAGCTAGCCTAAGCGAGCCCCCTGGAAAGAAGGCTAACCAAGACTAGCTGGATAAGCTAGCCTAAGCTAGCCCCCTGGAAAGAAGGCTAACCAAGACTAGCTGGATAAGCTAGCCTAAGCTAGCCCCCTGGAAAGAAGGCTAACCAAGACTAGCTGGATAAGCTAGCCTAAGCTAGCCCCCTGGAAAAAAGGCTAACCAAGACTAGCTGGATAAGCTAGCCTAAGCTAGCCCCCTGGAAAGAAGGCTAACCAAGACTAGCTGGATAAGCTAGCCTAAGCTAGCCCCCTGGAAAGAAGGCTAACCAAGACTAGCTGGACAAGCTGGCCTAAGCCAGCCCCCTGGAAAGAAGGCTAACCAAGACTAGCTGGACAAGCTGGCCTAAGCCAGCCCCCTGGAAAGAAGGCTAACCAAGACTAGCTGGACAAGCTAGCCTAAGCGAGCCCCCTGGAAAGAAGGCTAACCAAGACTAGCTGGACAAGCTAGCCTAAGCTAGCCCCCTGGAAAGAAGGCTAACCAAGACTAGCTGGATAAGCTAGCCTAAGCTAGCCCCCTGGAAAGAAGGCTAACCGAGACTAGCTGGATAAGCTAGCCTAAGCCAGCCCCCTGGAAAGAAGGCTAACCGAGACTAGCTGGATAAGCTAGCCTAAGCCAGCCCCCTGGAAAGAAGGCTAACCAAGACTAGCTGGATAAACTAGCCTAAGCCAGCCCCCTGGAAAGAAGGCTAACCAAGACTAGCTTGATAAACTAGCCTAAGCTAGCCCCCTGGAAAGAAGGCTAACCAAGACTTGCTGGATAAGCTAGCCTAAGCTAGTCCCCTGGAAAGAAGGCTAACCAAGACTAGCTGGATAAGCTAGCCTAAGCTAGCCCCCTGGAAAGAAGGCTAACCAAGACTAGCTTGATAAACTAGCCTAAGCTAGCCCCCTGAAAAGAAGGCTAACCAAGACTTGCTGGATAAGCTAGCCTAAGCTAGTCCCCTGGAAAGAAGGCTAACCAAGACTAGCTGGATAAGCTAGCCTAAGCTAGCCCCCTGGAAAGAAGGCTAACCAAGACTAGCTTGATAAACTAGCCTAAGCTAGCCCCCTGAAAAGAAGGCTAACCAAGACTAGCTGAATAAGATAGCCTAAGCTAGCCCCCTGGAAAGAGAAGCTAACCAAGACTAGCTGGATAAGCTAGCCTATGCTAGCCCCCTGGAAAGAGAAGCTAACCAAGACTAGCTGGATAAGCTAGCCTAAGCGAGCCCCCTGGAAAGAAGCTACAGCTGCAGGCCAGTCAGCGTTGGGAAGGAACGGGAGAAAACAGCAACTATAATGGACTGTTTCCATGGAGACCAGATAGCTGCTGGTCAGTAAATACGCAGGAACACCACAAGAGGGAAGACGCATTGATAAATATGTTTATTGAGACCAGAATGTAAACACGACTATGTGATTCGATAGCCTTCAAAAAGTTCAGTGCTTCACTCAAACCAAAATTAAAACCCTAATTTACAAAATAAAACTAAAACTAACACTAAAACGAATAAAAACTAAAACTAAGCATTACAAAACAAAAACGAATAAAAACTAGCAAAACTGGTCAAAAAACGAATTAAAACTAACTGAATTTGGAAAAGCTAAACTAAAAGCTAATGTAAAATCCAAAACTATAATAACCCTGCTCAGAGGTCCAACCAAACATCTGGTGGCGTCTCTTTACACCTCATCCAGATGTTTGACGCGGATCCCAGACCAGTCCATGGTTCGCTCACATCATAGAAACCCTACCATGACCAAGAGCGACCGGCCCCTAAAGTCCAGTTCCTCTGGCTAGCGTCGGTGCTCATCCACGGTTGGGTGAGGTGAGCTCAGACCAGTACAGCCGATGTTCAGATGAACAACGTACCAACATGTCAGAGACTTGACCAGAAAAACTCTAAACTGGCTACCAGGTGCTATGAGCTGTAACGGTGGAGCTTACATGCAGGTCTCGTGCGTTCTCGCAGTTGAAGAGGAAAGTCCCGAAGCGACAGCTGTAGACGTGATCCAGGATCATCAGCAGGAGGTTCTCGTTGAACTCAAACGCTGTAGGGAACTGGAGGAAGAGAAAACCAGTTACAATCACCGCTGGAAAGAGACGTACCTTCATGGTATGGTCCATGAAACCACCAAACTTCACACTGGGACCACTTCAGACCCCTGGGACCACTTCAGACCCCTGGGACCACATCAGACCCCTGGGACCACATCAGACCCCTGGGACCACTTCAGACCTCTGGGACCACTTCAGACCCCTGGGACCACTTCAGACCCCTGAGACCACTTC
This sequence comes from Hirundichthys speculiger, assembly GCA_018398805.1. NCBI lineage: Eukaryota > Metazoa > Chordata > Actinopteri > Beloniformes > Exocoetidae > Hirundichthys > Hirundichthys speculiger. Next base: position 150,089 of record JAGFBZ010000623.1, on the reverse strand, counting down.
AGACCCCTGGGACCACTTCAGACCCCTGGGACCACTTCAGACCCTCTGGGACCACTTCAGACCCCTGGGACCACTTCAGACCCCTGAGACCACTTCAGACCCCTGGGACCACTTCAGACCCCTGGGACCACTTCAGACCCCTGGGACCACATCAGACCCCTGGGACCACTTCAGACCCCTGGGACCACTTCAGACCCCTGGGACCACTTCAGACCCCTGGGACCACATCAGACCCCTGGGACCACTTCAGACCCCTGGGACCACATCAGACCCCTGGGACCACTTCAGACCCCTGGGACCACATCAGACCCCTGAGACCACTTCAGACCTCAGCAGTCATTCCCAGTGAGCTCCAGACATCAGTGACCAGTAGAGGGCTGCTAACCAGGGCAGGTGGTTGCTAGCTCGTCAACCATACTTGAAGAAAGAACTAAGGACTACAAGTTCCTGGAGGTTTGACACCCTCAGAACCTGGAGATCCTGGGTCGAAGATCAACAGTCTCAATGACGGGGAACAGAGACGGCTGTTCCTCCTCGAGCTTCAGCCATGATTCCCTGAGTGCTGAACGTTCAAAGAGCTTCAGAGTAGGGGTGTGAAAAAAAATCGATTTGGCAATATATCGCGATTTTTGGCCACCCAATATAATATCGATTTTTCAGCTCCTAATGTCGATATCGTCAGTATGTTGTAATGGTTACTTAAATGTGCAAAAACACTAATAATAAACAATAAATAGGTTGTTTTGAAGCAAAGAGTTTTGACTCAATTTGTCCTTTGAATGATCAATATCATCTGATGAACATATACAGCAACTTGATTTTTCATCTCTACTTTTAATTTTGATATTAACTGGGTAGAATATCGCAATATATTGTGATATCGCAATATATTGTGATATACAGCAACTTGATTTTTCATCTCTACGTGTAATTTTAATATTAACTGGGTAGAATATGCCAATATATCGTGATATCGCAATATATTGTGATATACAGCAACTTGATTTTTCATCTCTACTTTTAATTTTGATATTAACTGGGTAGAATATCGCAATATATCGTGATATCGCAATATATTGTGATATACAGCAACTTGATTTTTCATCTCTTCTTTTAATTTTAACATTAACTGGGTAGAATATCACAATATATTGTGATATCGCGATATATTGGGATATTCTACCTAGTTAATAAATGTTAATATGTCCCAGTTAATAGATATCATTATACTTGGATCAGGATACGATATTATCACAATATTGTGATATCGCAATATATTGTGAAATACAGCAACCTGATTTTATATCTCTACTTTTAATTTTAATATTAACTGGGTAGAATATCCCAATATATCGAGATATCACAATATATTGTGATATACAGCAACTTGATTTTTCATCTCTACTTTTAATTTTAATATTAACTGGGTAGAATATCGCAATATATCGTGATATCGCAATATATTGTGATATACAGCAACTTGATTTTTCATCTCTACTTTTAATTTTGATATTAACTGAGTAGAATATCGGAATATATTGTGATATCGCGATATATTGGGATATTCTACCTAGTTAATAAATGTTAATATGTCCCAGTTAATAGATATCATGATACTTGGATCACGATACGATATTATCACAATATCGTGATATCGCAATATATTGTGATATACAGCAACCTGATTTTACATCTCTACTTTTAATTTTAATATCAACTGGGTAGAATATCCCAATATATCGTGATATCACGATATTGTGATAATATCGTATCGTGACCCAAGTATCATGATACATATCGTATTGCGAGGTCCTTGCCAATACTCACCCCTACTTCAGAGTGAGCCGGTCTGGGTAAGAGCCAGACCCAGAACACAGGCTTTACTGCAACGAGGCGAGAAAAGCTGCAGGAGCCGTGACATTTTAGCAGGACGCTTCTCAGAAAAGCAGCGATTTATGATTGAAAACCACAGCTTCCTGTGGACTACGTCACGTTGATACTCAGATGTGCAGAGGAGCAGCTGCAGTTCCTGTTCAGTCTGGCTCATATCTGTTAGAAAACTACGCTCTCCACAGAACAAGTCTGATAATAAATATGTAGATTTACTGACCTAAAAGTCTCTAAATGCAGTGAAATAAGCTCAGCCTCAGTCATCTACAGTCAAACTCTGACTGTTCTCTGCTGCCATACAGTCATGGCCAAAAGTTCTTTCAGTTTCTATAATGGCAATTTGCATAAACTCCAGCTCAACTGCAATCAATTGCAAAGTCCGTCTTTGCCTTGAAAATACACTTTTAAAAGGAAGATGGTGCATGACACCATTGTTCCTCATCTGTTAGCCATGGTTACCTGCAAGGAAACACAACAAGGGAGATTATAGCAGCGAGTAAGATTGCACCTCAGTCAACCGTCTATCGAATTATCATGAACTCCAAGGAGAGAGGTTCAATTGTTGCCAAACAGGCTCCAGGGCGCCCAAGAAAGTCCAGCAAGCGCCAGGACCGTCTCCTGAAGGTGTTTCAGCGCCAGGACCGTCTCCTGAAGGTGTTTCAGCGCCAGGACCGTCTCCTGAAGGTGTTTCAGTGCCAGGACCGTCTCCTGAAGGTGTTTCAGTGCCAGGACCGTCTCCTGAAGGTGTTTCAGCGCCAGGACCGTCTCCTGAAGGTGTTTCAGCGCCAGGATCGTCTCCTGAAGGTGTTTCAGCGCCAGGACCGTCTCCTGAAGGTGTTTCAGCGCCAGGACCGTCTCCTGAAGGTGTTTCAGTGCCAGGACCGTCTCCTGAAGGTGTTTCAGCGCCAGGACCGTCTCCTGAAGGTGTTTCAGCGCCAGGACCGTCTCCTGAAGGTTGTTTCAGTGCCAGGACCGTCTCCTGAAGGTGTTTCAGCGCCAGGACCGTCTCCTGAAGGTGTTTCAGCGCCAGGACCGTCTCCTGAAGGTGTTTCAGCGCCAGGATCGTCTCCTGAAGGTGTTTCAGCACCAGGATCGTTTCCTGAAGGTGTTTCAGCACCAGGACCGTCTCCTGAAGGTGTTTCAACACCAGGACCGTCTCCTGAAGGTGTGTTTCAGTGCCAGGACCGTCTCCTGAAGGTGTTTCAGTCAGGACCGTCTCCGGAACGTCTCCTGAAGGTGTTTCAGTCAGCGCCAGGACCGTCTCCTGAAGGTGTTTCAGCGCCAGGACCGTCTCCTGAAGGTGTTTCAGCGCCAGGACCGTCTCCTGAAGGTGTTTCAGCGCCAGGACCGTCTCCTGAAGGTGTTTCAGCGCCAGGACCGTCTCCTGAAGGTGTTTCAGTGCCAGGGACCGTCTCCTGAAGGTGTTTCAGCACCAGGACCGTCTCCTGAAGGTGTTTCAGCGCCAGGACCGTCTCCTGAAGGTGTTTCAGCGCCAGGACCGTCTCCTGAAGGTGTTTCAGCCCCAGGACCGTCTCCTGAAGGTGTTTCAGCGCCAGGACCGTCTCCTGAAGGTGTTTCAGCTGCAGGATCGGGCCGCCACCAGTGCAGAACTTGCTCAGGAATGGCGGCAGGCAGGTGTGAGGGCATCTTCACGCACAGTGAGGCGAAGACTTCTGGAGGAAGGCCAGGTGTCAAGGAGGGCAGCAAAGAAGCCACTTCTCTCCAGTAAAACCAGTACAGAAGCTCTCATCAGGGACAGACTGGCATTCTGCAGAAGGTACAGGGACTGGACTGCTGAGGACTTGGGGAAAGTCATTTTCTCTGATCAATCCCCTTTCCGATTGTTTGGGGCATCTGGAAGAAGGCTTGTTTGGAGAAGACGAGGTGAGCGCTACCATCAGTCCTGTCTTATGCCAACAGTGAAGCATCCAGAGACCATTCATGTGGGGGGGTTGCTTTTCGGTCAAGGGAGTGGTATCTCTCACAATCTTGCCTAAAAGCACAGCCATGATTAAGGAACGGTACCAGAACGTCCTCCGAGCCATCCAAGGGCAGTTTGGTGATGAAGAATATATCTTAAACAGCATGATGGAGCATCTTGCCATAAAGCAAAAGTCATAACGAAATGGCTCGGGGAACAAAACATTAAGAATTTAGGCCCTTGGCCAGGATCTTAATCCCATTGAGAACTTGTGGTCATCCTCAAGAGGCGGGTGGACAATCAAAAACCCACAAATTCTGACAAACTCCGAGCATTGATTATGCAAAAATGGACTGGAATCAGTCAGGATTTGGTCCAGAAGTTGATTAACAGCATGCCAGGGAGAACTGAAGAGGTCTTGAAAAAGAAGGGTCAGCACTGCAAATATTGACTTACTGCATGAATTACGTGTAATTCTCAATAAAAGCTTTTGAAACTGATGAAATGCTTCTAATTGTAACACCTGACAAAAACATATAAAAACTCTGAAGCAGCAGACTTTGTGAAAATGTAATATTTGACTTCTGGCCATGACTGTACCAGGCTCCATCTGGGTAACATGACATCAGAAAACTGTCCTCTGCCGCCACCGTCTGGAATATTACAGTAACTGCAGCCTGGTCAGAAGACCAGAATGAACGCTGGGTGATGTAACTACACTGCTTTCCTCTTTCAGATCCATATATGACAAAAGGAAAAGCAATAACATGGATGATGATGGCCAGGTCATTATTGGATTATCTGGAGGCTACAAAGGGACTGTAAAGCCAAGATCAGTTACACTAACAGTGACGGAGGCCAAGCAAAGCTGGGACCACCGAGACCTCAACAGGCATGTTCAACGCAAAAGTCCACGACATCACAACAGAAAAAGACTATAACAGGAAGGGTTTAAAGGAGAAAGCAGCAGGAAGGAGATTCCTCAAACTGAAGACTTGGTTGGACAGATGAGATGCACCATGCAGAAGAAGAGGCTTCTTCAGTAAACTTACGGGTGTTTGTCCAACTTTTGTTTCACAGTCTGCGGTTGTGTTTTGGTGACACGCGGGAACAAAGGTGATTCGGGGCGTCAGACGTACCTGTTTGGTCATCTGCCACACACAGTCGATGAACTGAACAAAGATGGGTGACCTGTCCTGATCGGCGTGGTTTTTGTCACCATGGCCTATCCTCTGTACACACAAACACACGATTACATCAAGACGCTTTCCTCATCAGGAATCAGCCCTCCTTCATGGAGGGATCACCTGGCCGTATGGACGAAGCCGCTGTTACTTACGGAGGCAAACTTGTGGCCGAAGCTGATCCATTCCTTCTCAATCAGCACCTAGAACAGAACATTCGTTTTAAAAGCTGACCGGACGATAAATCGAATCGGCGGCTGAGCTCCACGTCCCTGACCTCGAATCCTCTCAGAGTGCGGAAGTGGCTGTCCAGCATCAGCATGGCCAGCGATGTGAGCTGGGCGGTCCGGTCCCAGCCGTCGCTGCAGTGCACCACCACCGAGTTCCCGCTGCAGACCTTGTCCGCTACCTGGATGGCTCCCGACAACACCAGCTGCACACCAGGGAGGACAGGGTTCAGACAAAAGGGTCTAACTGAGGGGTTTGGATCAGTCTGGGTCAGCACAGCAAACATGACGACTGCTCAGAGCTGCAACGATACTCGAGATGCGATACACGATACGATATATATCGATATTCATCTTAAGATACATTTACATTATTTTCCGAAAGATTTTAAAGGGACAAAGTGATTTTGGTGACATCTTGTGAGTGTTCCAATGACTTTGTTTGAATTAATTGCATTAACTGCAGCGATACACTAATATCACAATACGATACGCAATACAATATATATCGATATTCATCTTAAGATACATTTACATCATTTTCTGAAATCAGAAATCCTGACTTGATGAACTCGAGAAATCCTGACTCAGGACTTCAGTAGTCAGAAAATGAAAATCCTGACTTAATAAACTCAGGACTTCAGTAGTCAGTAGGGCTGTAGCGATACACTAATCTCACGATACGATACAATACATGATATTCGGCTTACAATACGATATATATCAATATTCATCTTAAGATACATTTACATAATTTTCCGAAAGATTTTAAAGGGACAAAGGGATTTTGGTGACATCTTGTGAGTGTTCCAATCACTTTGTTTGAATTAATTGCATTAACTGCAGCGATACACTAATATCACAATACGATACGCAATACAATATATATCGATATTCATCTTAAGATACATTTACATCATTTTCTGAAATCAGAAATCCTGACTTGATGAACTCGAGAAATCCTGACTTAATACCCTCAGAAATCCTGACTTGATAAACTCAGAAATCCTGACTTGATAAACTCAGAAATCTTGACTTGATAAAATCAGGAAACCCTGACTTAAATTGTCAGATGTTTTGACTTCATAAGCTTGTAATTTTCATGAAAAGACAGTTAGGCAGATAGGCAGAAATTCAGTAGTCAGAAAAGGAAATCCTGACTTGATAAACTCAAGAAATCCTGACTTGATAAACTCAAGAAATACTGACTTGATAACCTCAGAAATCCTGACACAGGACTTCAGTAGTCAGAAAATGAAAATCCTGACTTAATAAACTCAGGACTTCAGTAGTCAGTAGGGCTGTAGCGATACACTAATCCCGCGATACGATACAATACACGATATTCGGCTTACAATACGATATATATCAATATTCATCTTAAGATACATTTACATCATTTTCTGAAAGATCTTAAAGGGACAAAGTGATTTTGGTGACATCTTGTGAGTGTTCCAGTGACTTTGTTTGAATTAATTGAACTGAAAGCATCAATTACACATTATATGGCTGACAGGCAGCTTGCTAATGCTGGACAAGATGAATAAAAGATGTGTTGAGGAAAAATAGTCTCATTTACTTAAACAGTGCAAACTATTGCTTGCAAGCTTTTAAAGGTGAGGGCACAATGGAGAGTTTAAGTACAGCAAGTGGCCTATTTTATCAGCTTTTTTGGCTTGATACTGAACATATGAGGTAGCTACTAGCCATTCTAGCAACCAGGTTAAGTAAAAACGAACCATGGCAGCCAATAATTCAAGTCCATTGGAGCAACATGCAAAGTGCAGGAAGAGCACCCCTGCGGGATGCGGAGGTTTTGAAAGAAGCTTAAGAGTATCGATACCTGCGGCTGAAAAATCAATATATTGTTGTATATTGTTGTATATATTGTGCTAGTAATTTGTTATATTTTTATTTATTTTATTCTAATTGTACAAAGAGAGCTTAGTAACCGGAGTCAAATTCCTTGTTTGTGTGCACAAACTTGGCCAATAAAGCTGATTCTGATTCTGATTCTGATACTCTTTGGGGAAATAAAATATCAATATATATCGCAGAATCGATAAAATTGCTCAGCTCTACTACTGTTTCAGTTAAATGTGGCTTTAAATCTGGTGCTCCAGATGTTTTCAGCTGGTGAAAGGTTCAGCACCTGGATGAAATAGGTTTCAGCATCGTCTTTTAGCTTCACTGCATCTTGATTTGTTTTATTCTCCTGGGTGCACAGGCTGTGGATTATGTATAAAAATATGAATTTATCAGTTAGCAGCATCGGTATCAGCCGTGCAGAAGCAGGTTAGCATCATTTTTCGGTACTGGTTTGAATGTTTAGTATCGTGCACTGTAACAACCAGAGAGCCTGAAAACTGGGTAGATGGCAGTTTAAGTCTATTTTGACTAAAGAATTTGAGACCTTTAAGCACCACTGGATGTGGTTCCCCAACAACACGGTCCAGAAACGTGGGACGGTACTGACTGATTAGTCTGGTTAGCCTGGTTAGCCACATTCACTTTGCTAGAAATCTGTCGTAGGAGAACTGTCCGGTACCTTTCCCTTCACAGCGGTACAGAAAGAACCAACCCAACCACAACAGGGCCTGAAGTCAAGCCACTGTTCAAAACGACCCAATATTCTGGTACTCAAAGAGAGACGTGTACCGACCCAAACCGCTACGTGGCCCCGGGGCCTCGTCCCCACCTTCACATGTTCCAGCCAGTGTGTGGACTCCAGGCTGGACAGCCAGTGGGACTCCTCCACGTTGGGGTAGACGATGTCTTTGAGCTTCTTCAAAGACTCCCTCATGACGTGGATGTTCTGGATGTCCAGGAAGAGGAGCTCTGCGTTTTGGTACTCGTCGCCTTCGTAGCCTCCTCCAGTGGCCTGAGGGTTTGGAAACAACGCAGCTGTCAGGGAATTTAGGCGACCCGAACGCGTCTGAAGTCACATCTGTCTATGACAAGTTAGCTTTCAGGGTTTTCCGTTCCACAGAGCTTAGCCCTGTTTCAGACAGCCTAGGCAGGAGCGGTAAACCCTTGAGTGACCTCTGACCTTGTTGGCGACTGCGTTGACGCTGGGCCGAGCGTCGTATATGGTGAGCTTGGTGGTGTCGTTGGCCTCCCTGATCACGTCCAGGTAGCGTTCGTCATCTTTGTTTCTTTTACCGGACATCCCGACGAGAGGCTGACTGCAGCGGACGATCACTGCCTGGTTCTCCCGGTGGATCCATGACAACACCTGGAGAGTAGAGAAGCTGTCAGGCACCGGCCGGTACTGTGGGGGTCTGAGGGGTCGGCGTTGAGGCCGCTTTAACGGACGAGATCGGTTAAACTTTGACGGACCACAGCAGGACATTCAAGGGGCTGAGTAACGAAACTCCAACCTGAGGGAGTCACTGAAAACAAATTTGAACGAAACTTTTGAATGTTCCTTTGAGAAGGTGGAGGGAAACAGACGATCTGGGCTTCATGACATTGGATATTTGCCAATACCAGATATTTTTTAAACTACTTTTTGCCCATATCGATCTAATCCATCTCTGCTTCTGATCCAGTACTTAATACAGTGGTACCTCTACTTACGATCATCTCTACATATGGAATTTTCAGGTTACGAAACGCCTCAACGGGAAAATATTGCCTCTTGTTATGAAAGAAATTTCAGGATATGAAAGGCAAAAATACAGAGTAAATCCCAGAGTTTACCGAACGTAAACATATTTGTAGCTGCTCTGCCATTAGCTATCTGCTAGCATCTTCCTGGCTATCAGCTAGCATGTTCCTGGCATCCCTTTGACATTTTAAGGAAAATTCCATGAAGTTTTGGAATTTTTTGAAAAGAATCACCCAGAAAAAATGTTCACTAGTCAGGCTATCGCTCACTATGATGATGTTGCCTTGCATATTTTCAAAGGATTGTTAAAAGCCGACAAAAGCAAATGTCTTTGGATTGGTTTTTTTAAAAAACGTCAGGCCAAAACCCCTGCTAAGAGCAAAAAGGTGACGACGATAGCAGTTAAAAGGTAAATGAACATAACTTTTATTCTTCACTTTATTCTTTATTTTTTATTATGTACAACCCTCATTTTATGTTTATTGTGCAGTAATCTAATGGTAACATGTATTTGTTACATGTTTTGATGCATTTTTATGATTTACAAAAAAATGTATGTCTGAATTTTGCGGGGTTTGGAACGATTAGAGCATTTACATGGAAATCGCGTCTCTACTTTTGAAATTTTCAGGTTACGAAACTACTTCCAGAACCAATTAATTTCGTAAGTAGAGGTACCACTGTACTGACAATAAATCAACATTAAATTATTATGCTCTTAGCACAAACCATCCTACTTCTGGACTGAAGCTCATCCAGAAAGTATGTTTTGTTGCAGTTCCTCTACTGGCCACCAGGTGGCGGCTAAACACAGCAGATCCCCATTGACTCCAATGTTTAGAGGTCAACTTTCCAGGAGACTTAAACATATTTACATCCTGGTTCAAAAACACATTTGTGTGTTATTTTTTTCAGGATAGATGGATTATAATCCATCACAGCTGTACGGGGGGGATTTTTTTTGTACCACATCAGATAAATTTATATCAAGCAAAAAAGCTGACCAATCAGATGACTGGACATCATTTGAACCTGTTTGGTTGACAGCTAGTCATTGGCTAAGTCAGTTAATGGTTACGGTTATGATTTTAGCATCTTAGAGCTTAGCTTTATATTGACTTCTGAGCTGTGACTAAAACCTAACAGGTCACGGTCATATTATAAAGAGAATAAATTGTGCTTGTGTGGATTGAACTAACAGACAAGCGTGACTGGCTGTGGTTGGTCTGGAAGGATCTGAGTACCAAGGCCGGAGCTTAGCTTAGCCACGCTAACTGCAGCAGTCATTTCATGTCACCACTGAAGCAACATCAGAGAGCAGAGGTGCTGGTACTGGGATGATCGACTGCAGGTCCCAGCACAGTTGCAACTGGAAGAGTCCTGAAACGACTTCAGTGAGCAACTCGGCTCAGCAGAAAATAAATAAATCAAGAAACATCGGCATCGGACCATCGGCGTTTTATGCTGATGAGTCTTTGTCGGCAGATGCAGATGTCGTGCCGATATCATCGTGCATCCTGAGAGACGATCATCTCAGTTTGGTGAGCTCAGGTGTTCTCAGGATCAACGTCAACAACAGGACTGATGATGTCGGGGGGGTCACTAGTTCAGAGAAGGTTGAAAATCACTGGGCTAACAGGAACCACGTTCAGTTAAGACTCCCGTCCTCACCGGGATACGTCCTCTTGACCGGAAGGCCGCCACTCTCTTGAGGTCGTCCTCGCTACTTTTAACAGGAACAGCCAGCACGGCGGGGTAGGTGTCACACAGTTCGTAGCTCTTATTGATGAACGTGATCCGCCATTTCTTATTCGGTAAGCCCTGGAGGAGACAAGCAAAATTAATTCAAGTTTTCTTTTTGAACCTGACAACAAAAAGTATGTGAACCTGTTGGGATTAACTAGTTTTTTGCGGTAGGCGTCATGTGTCCGACAAAGCATCCAAGGGGCGAAGGGAAAATGGTTTGATGTGAAGTCAGCTGACAGAAAGATTAATCTGCGCTGACCAAACCCATGTTGACTGCTGTTTCAACTTTACTTTACTCACTGCCTGATCAATCGAGCTCCTCTTTACATGCAGTTGAATTCTGAACCTCTGAAATTTAATATGGATCATCATTAATTTTGGTAAAACAACAAAACTAGGGGAACCTAAAGGCAGATTTATTCTTCTGCATCAAAGCGATGCAGTGCCCTGATCTGGAAATGTAACCGCACCTCGACGCAGACTCCAACAAATGTGATTCGTCCAAATTCCTACAAAATTTCTTTTTCATCTTTTTCAAGTCGGGTGGAACGATCCTTTGCTACAATGTCTGTAAAAACGGCTGACATTTCTCAGCACCGTCTCATAAAATAGACCATACTTGCTCCGCTGCCATGTCTGAGCTACATAAGGAGATAAAATGAAGCACAGCACTGAGGCTGCGGTGGTGAAGAAAACATCTAGTCTTCTAGCAGCTGGTGGTAGAGGTCTTCACGGGTCCACTTTCTTGGACCCGAACACCGAATAGACCCGTGAAAATTCGACCCGAAACCGACCCAACCGAGATTCCCAAATAGAACAGAGACAATCCAGCCCAAAGTTGCTCATGTTAAAGTTGTCTAGCGTTGAACAAAACTTGATTTTCTTACCTAAAGTTGTCTTCTTCTACCCGGTTCAGTTGCTACATAGGCTACGTGATGTAAACAACAATAAATACACGTCGTTATTCTCTTTGTGAATACAGATGCTATTTGTAGCAACTGCTAACGCTAATAGCCTACACCGGTCAGGACGTGTCGTGAACATATTCTTTCGTCCAGCGTTGTCATGTTGGCGATCCGTTGCTCTTCACAGCTGCCGGGAAAACCGCTAATAACACGCTAATAACACGCTACGGCAACACGATTGTTTCATGACGAACACGTTAATGAATAATCATTTAACTGCCCTGAGTCCTGACATTGGCTAAACCAATCTACTGTTTGTTTACTTTTGCTTGACCTGTCACCTGACACTTCACAGCCTATTGGAGGGAAGGGGGCGGGGACGGAGGGGGCTGAGTGACAGCTGCCACCGCCAATATCTTTACCTCTCTTGGGTAAACGCCAACCCAGCCTGTCAGACACCGAGACCTAACTGTACCGATTCCGACCTGAACCCGGAGTCACGTCTTGTGAATGGACCCGAGACCTGATTCGGGTCGGAACCTCGGGTTTTCGGGTTGTTCCAAAGACCTCTAGCTGGTGGTGTACGCACAAGTAGAAATAGCAGAGGCAGCGTCGGGGCCGTGCGTAGCCTACGTGCATGAACGCTACCCAGAACCAACCTGAGGACTGTATGGTACCGTACGTATCGTATTCATGAACAGAGATGTCTCCGAGCCTTCGGCTGATACTGGTGGGTTTCTCTTTACCTCGCTGAAGATTCGGACGCCACATTTTTTGGAGTAATCTTGGCTGGACGTCCACTACAGTACGAAACTGTCTCCATTTATGGACCGTTTCGTATCCAGGTCACCAGATGGCTTTAACCATCATCACAAGTAGCTCTGAAGCACAACCGTTCAGCTCAAATCGTTAAATGAACTCTGACTCCTATCAGCTTTCACAGATGAAGATCAGATCACATCCGAACCGATGCAGAAAGTCAGTTAACTCCAAGGGGTTCACATTAGGGATGCACATTTTGGATTTTTTTATGACCGTTAACCGACGCCCTTTAACGATTAATAACCGTTAACCGATAAGTCTGGGAGGGTTGGCTGCCGCGATGTCGCACACGTTGTCGTGGACGCATGCGGACACTTCCCCGTGTATGCTCTTGCGGCAATGTGTCGCCGTCAGCTTTTGATTTATACTAGCGCGGTCTCCGCTATGTTATTCAACGCCACAACGCAAGAGCGACAATCACGAACTAGCTAAACTTACTAAACTTATCTCTTGCGTTTTTCCACTTCCTCACCGTCTCGGCCGTATCCAGACCCACATTCATCGCTATCTCCCTATCTCTACGCGGATGTAGAAATGACCAATCAGAGGCCTGTTGCACCTGACGACACGCCCCCATGAGTTGATTGAATTACGTAGTTTAAAAACAAAAATACCGTTAGAATTAATCTGTTAGAGTTACTGTTATCGGTTAAGGTTAACCATGTGCATCTCTAGTTCACATACTTTTAACTGCCACTTTGTATCCATGGAAGCAGCGATTCATAATGCGATGAAACAAAGAGAAAGAAAAGTGCGGTAGCAGCGTACTCGCCCGTCTCACCTGACGTCTGAACTCCTCTACGGGGTTGTAGATGTTCCAGCCGTTCTCAGCGTACTTCTCCTGAGTCACGTAGGCGAACAGAGGCTGGTGGAGGGACACGGGGACACGAGGACAGGAGGACACCAGTTTCAGTTTCAAACCGGGGAAAACTTTCTGCATTTTGCAAGGAGGGCGAGGGGGGGGGACATCGACTGCCACACAGCTTTGTAACTACTCCAACACATCTTCATCAGTATGGTCAGTCGAAGTCCACCACGGTTTGCAAATGCCATAAAAATCTCAGGGCAGCAGGCGTCGCAAGGTTTCCTCACCAGATTGTGTGACACGGGGAAGGCATGTCTGAAGAGGATCTCAAAGATGTCCCTTCTGCTGTGGCCCTCCTGCTTCAAGGCGAACCTCAGGTTCCTCATGTCCTGGAGACACAAAGAACCAGCATGGACACACAAAACCAAGCAAAACCCAACCATCAAAGTGGACCTCATAATAACATCATTATACGAGTACACACACACACAACACACACCTTGCAGGTGATATCCAAGCCATAGGAGTTTTCTCCTCTGCTGGAGGCCCCGCCCATCTTCTCCACTCGACTGATGGCGCCCAGAGGGACGTCCAGCGTCACCGTCACGTCCTGCAGCACAGAGACTGAGTGTTACCACGGCAGCAGCGCGTTGAAAAGGTGGGAGGACAAGTAAAGACTGAAATAAAGAGGTGACGGTGATTCTTCTGTTTCTCCATATGACGTCTGCAGGGTCAATAAAGTCTTACTGGATTCAGATCAGCTGTATTTCTGGTATTTCTATCCAACAGCAACCTCTGATGTTCATGTAGTTCAGGAAGTGTGCCGGGCGGTTTTCTGTGGTTGCAGGTGCAGCAGCAGCGTATTTATGAGGATTTCAGGATGACTTGTTTCTTCAGAAAACAGGAAGTGTGGTCGTGTGTTCAGCTCAGGTGAGGCTTCCCTCAGACCAGTCAGCTGTCTGCAACGCTGCTGGTTTACTGTTGCTGCTCAGCTCCCTGGTGACTTCTGCTGAGAGCCTGTTGAGTCTAACGATCAGCTCTAGACCCAACTGTAACTGCAACTCTGCAACTACAACTGCAGCTACAACTGCAACTGCAACAACTACAACTACAACTGCAACAACTAAAACTATAACTCCAACTGTAACTGCAACAACTACAACTACTACAACTGCAACTACAACTACAACTACAACTGCAACAATTACAACTACTACAACTGCAACAACTGCAACTGCAACAACTACAACTACTACAACTGCAACAACTGCAACTGCAACAACTACAACTACTACAACTGCAACAACTACAACTACTACAACTGCAGCTACAACTGCTACAACTACTACAACTGCAACAACTGCAACTGCAACAACTACAACTGCAACTACAACTGCAACTACAGCTGCAACTGCAACTACAACTGCAACTACAACACTGCAACTACAACTGCAACTACAACTGCAACTACAACTGCAACAACTGCAACTGCAACTACAACTGCAACAACTACAACTACTACAACTGCAACTACAACTGCAACAACTACAACAACTACAACACAAACAACTGCAACTACAACTACAACTGCAAGCAACTACAACTACTACAACTGCAACTACAACTGCAACAACTACAACTACTACAACTGCAACTGCACTGCACAACTACAACTACAACTGCAACTGCAACTACAACTACAACTACAACTGCAACTGCAACTGCAACTACAACTGCAACTGCAACAACTACAACTACAACTACAACTACAACTACAACAACTGCAACTACAACTGCAACAACTACAACTACTACAACTGCAACTACAACTGCAACAACTACAACTACTACAACTGCAACAACTGCAACTGCAACAACTACAACTACTACAACTGCAACTACAACTACAGCTGCAACTACAACTGCAACTCTGCAACTAACACCTACCACTGCAACTACAACTGCAACTATAACTACAACTGCAACTACAACTGCAGCTGCAACTGCAACTATAACTACAACTACAACTACAACTGCACAACTGCAACTGCAACTATAACTCTATAACTATAATTCTAATGTCGGCACCAAATGTCTTCTGACGACCCCAACGGAGGAAACAATCCAACACACGTTGGTCAAACACTGATGATGTTCCAACAGAGAAAGTTTCAGAGCAGCCAACAGCTTGATGGAAACAGATCAAAATACCTGCAGTTACAGCAGATATGAGGAATAGTTTGGTGAAGACCGAGCACAGGGCAGTTTAACGGTCAAAGCCGGTGGTATTCAGGTCTCCAACTTTACAGTTCAGCCAGGACCGTCCCCTCTTTATCTCAGCGGTCTGTCAGATTTTTGAATTTCTTAGCGAGCCCCGTGTCGGGAAGACAGATCAACAGCAGACTGACAGCTGTCCTCAAAGCAAAGGCTGAAAGTGGAAAACCTCCAGAGAGGATCTGGGAGTTCGAGCCAACGGATCAAAGCCGCAGAGCCCACGGGGAGACGCGTCGGAGGCCGTTCGATACGTTACGTAACCCAGTCGCTTCTAGGACGGATGATGGCCTCGATTTCTCCCCTCCGCGGTCCACATACTGAAGCGAGTCTGACAGGACTTACAGCATCGGAGCTCCTGAAGTAGAGTCTGTAGTTGGTGATCAACACTTTCCCCTTCACGGCGCCGTTGAACGGACAGATGTAAATGATGTCCTTATCTGGAAACAGACAAATACAGACACGTTGATTCGGCCTGTTATCCATCATCTCATACTACAACCAGCCATGTGAAAAAGAAAGTTCAACAGTAATGGTTTTGGCCCACTCTTCTCTACTAGGGCTGAACGATTTTGGAAAATAATCTAATTGCGTTTTTTTTCCTCAAAATTGCGATTGCGATTTAATATGCGATTATTTTTAAGGTCTTCTTCTCATGTATTTTTCAAACACTGTCATAATAAACAATATCAGATTTATTTAAAGTGCAGATTACAACAATAAAGCAAACAAATCTGTGGCTTTACCTCTTCAACATCTAACTTTTCACGTTTCATGAAACATGTGTAACATTTATGTAAACGTGTGGACTGCACTTCTTAAACACTGTCTGAGATTGACAGGACAGTGTATAAATAAATAAATAAAATATACAGATATAGAAAAAATAAAGCTTACTGATCTCCAGTCAGTAACATCACACAGGAAAATAAAGAACAAATATCTGCTCTAACCAATTGGACATTTTCAAAAAAAAAACTTTTTGAACACTAATAGAAATATTATATTTACTCAGTAACAGCAGCACACAACATACTGAAGTGCAAAATGAGTATGGCACTGTTAGCCAGAAAGATTCTTCTGTATAGATCTCAGGAGCTCACAGATTTTTTGCAAGGAAAAGGGGGGGGGGGGGGGGGGGGAGCTCGAGTTGTCTCGCGCGGCGGGCGGGGTGTTTGTGGCTGTGCACTGTGCCCGACAGAGAGAGAGAAGCGCGGTTCGCGAGGCGGCCTAAACCCAGCGGTTTGAGTGCGCGTGAGTCTCTAAATCACCAGAAAAAGTCGCTAGATTTGTCGCTAGTCGCTTTTTACAAATTAAGTCGCTAGGGGGGGGTCTGGAAAGTCGCTAAGTTGGCAACACTGCTTGCCCTGTCTGCTCTGCTCAGCTCAGCTGGGCTCACTCGCAAGTCACGTGACGTCGCCAGATCACGTGACAAGTCATATCGCGGCCTTTGCAGTTAGAAAATCTCGTTTTATGATATCGCGAGATTATCGCAAATGCAATTAATCGTTCAGCCCTATTCTCTACAACATTCGTGGATGTCTCTCTTCAGGTCCGATCACTTTATTTCATCCAGGTTCGAGTCTCTGGACCAATGCAAATTATTGATTATTTTCTTTATCTGGCTTTCTGAAGAAGACTTGTGTGTCATCCTGATTTAAACCAACCAGCTGACTCTAAGACACGCTGGTAAACAGTCGAGTTCATGGTCTACTCACTGATGACTGGGTCAAGGTCCTGCAGGTGTCTCTAAGTCCAGATCATCAGTCCTCCTCTAGCGTGACGGTTCCGTAGGGCTGTAGCGATACACTAATCTCGTGATACGATACACGATATTCGGCTCACGATGCGATATATATCCTGACTTGATAACCTTGAGAAATCCTGACTTGATAATCTTGAGAAATCTTGACTTGATAAACTCTAGAAATTCTGACTTGATAAACTCGAGAAATCTTGACTTGATAACCTCGAGAAATCCTGACTTGATAACTCGAGAAATCCTGACTTGATAACTCGAGAAATCCTGACTTGATCAACTCGAGAAATCCTGACTTGATAAACTCGAGAAATCCTGACTTGATAACTCGAGAAATCCTGACTTGATAAACTCGAAAAATCCTGACTTGATAAACTCGAGAAATCCTGACTTGATAAACTCGAGAAATCCTGACTTGATAAACTCGAGAAATCCTGACTTGATAACCTCAGAAATCCTGACTTGATAACCTTGAGAAATCCTGACTTGATAAACTCGAGAAATCCTGACTTGATAAACTCAGAAATCCTGACTTGATAACTCTCAGAAATCCTGAACTTGATAACCTTAAATCCTGACTTGATAAACTCTGAGAAATCCTGACTTGATAACTCAGAAATCCTGACTTGATAACTGAGAAATCCTGACTTGATAAACTCGAGAAATCCTGACTTGATAAACTCGAGAAATCCTGACTTGATAACCTCAGAAATCCTGACTTGATAACCTCAGAAATCCTGACTTGATAACCTCAGAAATCTTGACTTGATAAACTCAGGAAATCCTGACTTGATAAACTCAAGAAATCCTGACTTGATAACCTCAGAAATCTTGACTTGATAACTCGAGAAATCCTGATCCTGAATAAACCTCAGAAATCCTGACTTGATAACCTCAGAAATCCTGACTTGATAAACTCGAGAAATCCTGACTTGATAAACTCGAGAAATCCTGACTTGATAAACTCGAGAAATCCTGACTTGATAAACTCGAGAAATCCTGACTTGATAAACCTCGAGAAATCCTGACTTGATAAACTCGAGAAATCCTGACTTGATAAACTCAGAAATCCTGACTTGATAAACTCGAGAAATCCTGACTTGAAAAACTCAGAAATCCTGACTTGATAAACTCGAGAAATCTTGACTTGATAAACTCGAGAAATCTTGACTTGATAACCTTGAGAAATCCTGACTTGATAACCTCAGAAGTCCTGACTTGATAACCTCAGAAATCCTGACTTGATAACCTTGAGAAATCCTCACTTGATCGAGAAATCCTGACTTGATAACCTCAGAAATCCTGACTTGATAACCTCAGAAATCATGACTTGATAACCTTGAGAAATCCTGACTTGATCAACTCAAGAAATCCTGCTTGATCAACTCGAGAAATCCTGACTTGATCAACTTGAGAAATCCTGACTTGATAACCTCAGAAATCCTGACTTGATAACCTCAGAAATTCTGACTTGATAACTTCAGAAATCCTGACTTGATAAACTCAGGAAATCCTGACTTAAGTTGTCAGATGTTTTGATTTCATAAGCTTGTAATTTTCATGAAAAGAATGACATATATAGGCAGAAATTCAGTAGTCAGAAAGGAAATCCTGACTTGATAAACTCAAAAAATCCTGACTTGATAAACTCAGAAAATCCTGACTTAAGTTGTTAGATGTTTTGACTTCTTAAGCTTGTAATTTTCATGAAAAGAATGACATATATAGGCAGAAATTCAGTAGTCAGAAAGAGAAATCCTGACTTGATAAACTCAGAAATCCTGACTTGATAAACTAAAGAAATCCTGACTTGATAAACTCAGAAATCCTGACTTGATAAACTCAGGAAATCCTGACTTAAGTTGTTAGATGTTTTGACTTCTTAAGCTTGTAATTTTCATGAAAAGACTGACATATATAGGCAGAAATTCAGTAGTCAGAAAGAGAAATCCTGACTTGATAAACTCAGAAATCCTGACTTGATAAACTCAGGAAATTCTGACTTAAGTTGTCAGATGTTTTGATTTCATAAGCTTGTAATTTTCATGAAAAGAATGACATATATAGGCAGAAATTCGGTAGTCAGAAAGAGAAATCCTGACTTGATAAACTCAGGAAATCCTGACTTAAGTTGTTAGATGTTTTGACTTCTTAAGCTTGTAATTTTCATGAAAAGACTGACATATATAGGCAGAAATTCAGTAGTCACAAAGAGAAATCCTGACTTGATAAACTCAAGAAATCCTGACTTGATAAACTCAGGACTTCAGTAGTCAGTAGGGCTGTAGCGATACACTAATCTTGCAATACGATACAATACACAATATTCGGCTTATGATACGATATATATCAATATTCATATTACAATACATTAACATCATTTTCCTAAAGATTTTAAAGGGACAAAGTGATTTTGGTGACATCTTGTGAGTGTTCCAATGTTTTTGTTTAAATTTCTCGTTTCTTCTCCAGTTTAAAACGCGTATTTTAAAGGCATCAGCATACTGAGAGAGTAACAGTCCACATCAGGCATCAGCTACGTCAGTCTGACAGCGACAGCAACCAGGACCGTTTTGTAAAACCCAAGAACCGAGAAAGGGTCCAGTTTCTTTTTCTCACAATGTTCCTTTTTCCACCCAGCGGTGTGGTTTTCTACACATGCTAACCAGAGGAAGCAGAATTAGAGAAGCGAGCGGCAGAGGGAGGCTATAAAAAAGATCCTGCGGGGTGTACGACGTGAATAAAACATGCAGCGAGCTGTTGCGGTTGCAATAAGCGTCAGCTGCAGAGGTGCTCACCCACCTGTGATTGTGTCTTCCCCTGGTAGCAGGGTCACGTCCGCCAGGAACTCCATCTTCAGAGAGTCTCTGGGGGTCTGGACCAGGAGACAAACAGGGGTGAAATAAAGACCTGCTGAAGTTAACCCTTTAAGCGCCAAAGTCGCAATATTGCGACAAGCAACATTGCTAAATAAAACAGGCTGTATCTATAAATGTGATGCTAAATCTCGTTACTACTTTTCACCAGGAGATGGTGGACATGTGTGTCTGTAATCTGAGAACCATTTTTGGTGGTGGCGCTATTCAAGGTTTTAGCATAAAATGAGTTTGAAAAACACCTTCTGCAGCAGAGGTTAAAGGTTAAAGTTATAGCCTTTTTGAAACCTTGCTATCAAAATTGAACATTTTCCAATATGGCCGCCACCTTGTGACTTCATAATATCCAAATTATATGAATAATTTCACTCCCATCACAGACTTGGAGTCATACTGAACAATTTTCTCACTGACAGTATACCTTTATCTCAAACTGCTTTCAAGTTATAGCCTTTTGAAATCTTTGAACCAGTTACAGCGATAAAAGCGATATTCTTAATTGCTGTACAAATGTCCAAAAAACATACATTTAAATAATTTCACAAAATCTTGTGATTTTGTGAAAGTCACGAGTCGCTAGCAGACTTGAATGAGTCTGATATTACACATCCCGCTAATCGACCGCGATAACGAGATGAAGTCAAACATAGACGGTAATCGTTATCGCGTAAAATTTTACCGCGCTTTACCGTAATACCGCTAAGAAATGTGAAAAGGAAGAACTGATTTCATTTTGATGTGATCCGGAAGAATCTGGATCACTTTCAAATTTTCTATAACATTGCGGTCAATGGAGCCGAAAATTTTTGTTTCTCAATATCTCCGTTAAGTATTGCCCAAAACTCAAAATTGAAAATTTGACTCCGGGATTGACAATGGGAATCAAATTTCAGAGGCTGATCCGGATCTGATCCAGAAGGCGGATTTTATCGCAATCTGTTAATCACTATATGGGGGAATTGTTGCACTTTTCGGTTATGTGCTTTTCTGGTTATGATCATTGTTTTCTGGTTTTTTTTTGGTCTTTGGGATATTATTACTGCACATGTTGATATTAAAATAACAATAAATGTTCCACATATTGTGCAGCTCTGACGCAAAGTAATAAAATTCAAAGGAAATTTAAGAAACTGCTTGTTTAAATCAACATTAATGTCTTCTGTTTAAATGATCGGCCGCGGCCCCCTGGTGGGCCGTCGCGGTACTGCAGGTGGACTGTGAGAGGTCATTAAAATTAAACAAATATGTTTTAAATCCTCGATCGATTTTAAATATGTTTTTAATTTCTGTAAAATATTAACGACATGATTTAAAAACATTAAGAACACCTACAGAGGAGTTGAACCACAGGATATTGCAGTCCAGGACAAATTTATCTAAATTATCTGGTAAAACCCTCACCTTCAGAGGGCTTCTGTCGAAGCAACGCTTCTACCGATGTTTATTTTGGTTTTTGACTGTAAAGCTCTTAAAGTTGTGGAACAACAATGATGAATAATGTTGTAGCGTCCGTTTGAGACTGAGACCGAGGCAGAAAGATGAACTTACGTTGCGGATGTGAGAGCCCAGAGCGTTGGAGTTGAGGAGTGAGACTGGCGAGGCCATCGCTGGGGGCGGGGCTTCCACAGGCTGCAGAACAGAAACAAACAGACCGTTAAAATGTAATAAACAGATAGAGAGAGTTCAATGCTGATTTGATTTCTTTCTGACGTATATTTGCTGGTGATCCCGGTCCAATGATGGTTATGATGGTTGCGTAACCTCAGACACCAGGACGGTGCACTGGGCTGAAAATTAATGGGAACCGACATTCAGAACGTGGAACTGACGTGATCTACACCGACTATTTCAGATACTCAATACACCACCAGTCTGTCTGTTTCCCTTCAGTTATTAAAAAAAAAAAAAACACACAAAATATGCTCTTTTATCAGAGAAATATCAGTTAAATAATTGATCCATCAGGGGGAAAAAAAGAAGAAACAAAACAATAATCGCTCATTGATCATAATCCAGGTAACGTGTTCAGTTGGTCGTGATACTGACTTGAGGTCGTAACGCTCAGCGCCAAACCGTTTTCTGGACGGTTAGTCACACCGGAGTTTTAGTCGCATCTGTCCAAACAGACATCATGAAGAGAAAAAAACATCTCCAAGTCTCATGAGTCAGTAAGAGCAGGTGAGGACTCGTCCCTCCGTCTGTGGACTCATCCCTCCGTCTGTGGACTCGTTCCTCCATCTTCTGTGGACTCGTTCCTCCATCTGTGGACTCGTCCCTCCGTCTGTGGACTCATCCCTCCGTCTGTGGACTCGTTCCTCCATCTTCTGTGGACTCGTCCCTCCGTCTAAGGACTCGTTCCTCCGTCTGAGGACTCGTCCCTCCATCTGTGGACTCGTCCCTCCGTCTGTGGACTCGTTCCTCCATCTTCTGTGGACTCGTCCCTCCGTCTAAGGACTCGTTCCTCCGTCTGAGGACTCGTCCCTCCATCTGGACTCGTTCCTCCGTCTGAGGACTCGTTCCTCCATCTGTGGACTCGTTCCTCCGTCTGAGGACTCGTCCCTCCGTCTGAGGACTCGTCCCTCCGTCTGAGGACTTGTCCCTCCGTCTGAGGACTCGTCCCTCCGTCTGTGGACTCGTTCCTCCATCTGGACCGTCCTGTGGACTCGTCCCTCCGTCTGTGGACTCGTTCCTCCGTCTGAGGACTCGTCCCTCCGTCTGAGGACTCGTCCCTCCGTCTGAGGACTCGTCCCTCCGTCTGAGGACTCGTCCCTCCGTCTGAGGACTCATTCCTCCATCTGGACTCGTTCCTCCGTCTGTGGACTCGTCCCTCCGTCTGTGGACTCGTCCCTCCGTCTGTGGACTCGTCCCTCCGTCTGTGGACTCGTCCCTCCGTCTGAGGACTCGTCCCTCCATCTGGACTCGTTCCTCCGTCTGAGGACTCGTTCCTCCATCTGTGGACTCGTCCCTCCGTCTGTGGACTCGTCCCTCCGTCTGTGGACTCCTCCCTCCGTCTGTGGACTCGTCCCTCCGTCTGTGGACTCGTCCCTCCGTCTGAGGACTCGTCCCTCCGTCTGAGGACTCGTCCCTCCGTCTGAGGACTCGTCCCTCCGTCTGTGGACTCGTCCCTCCGTCTGAGGACTCGTCCCTCCGTCTGAGGACTCGTCCCTCCGTCTGTGGACTCGTCCCTCCGTCTGAGGACTCGTCCCTCCATCTGGACTGGTCCCTCCGTCTGAGGACTCGTCCCTCCGTCTGTGGACTCGTCCCTCCGTCTGTGGACTCGTTCCTCCATCTGTGGACTCGTCCCTCCATCTGTGGACTCGTCCCTCCGTCTGTGGACTCGTCCCTCCGTCTGTGGACTCGTCCCTCCGTCTGTGGACTCGTTCCTCCATCTGTGGACTCGTTCCTCCATCTGTGGACTCGTCCCTCCAGCTGTGAACTCGTCCCTCCGTCTGAGGACTCATCCCTCCATCTGGACTAGTCCCTCCATCTGTGGACTCGTCCCTCCGTCTGTGGACTCGTCCCTCCGTCTGAGGACTCGTCCCTCCGTCTGTGGACTCGTCCTTCCGTCTGTGGTCTCGTTCCTCCGTCTGTGGACTCGTCCCTCCGTCTGAGGACTCGTCCCTCCGTCTGAGGACTCGTCCCTCCGTCTGTGGACTTGTCCCTCCGTCTGTGGTCTCGTTCCTCCGTCCTTCCACTCGTTCCTCCATCTGTGGACTCGTCCCCGTCCTGACTCGTCCCTCCGTCTGTGGACTCGTCCCTCCGTCTGTGGACTCGTCCCTCCGTCTGTGGACTCGTCCCTCCGTCTGTGGACTCGTTCCTCCATCTGTGGACTCGTTCCTCCATCTGTGGACTCGTCCCTCCAGCTGTGAACTCGTCCCTCCGTCTGAGGACTCATCCCTCCATCTGGACTGGTCCCTCCATCTGTGGACTCGTCCCTCCGTCTGTGGACTCGTCCCTCCGTCTGTGGACTCGTCCCTCCGTCTGTGGACTCGTCCCTCCGTCTGTGGACTCGTTCCTCCGTCTGTGGATTCGTCCCTCCGTCTGTGGACTCGTCCCTCCGTCTGAGGACTCGTTCCTCCGTCTGTGGACTCGTTCCTCCGTCTGAGGACTCGTTCCTCCGTCATAGGACTCGTCCCTCTGTCTGTGGACTCGTCCCTCCATCTGTGGAGGACCTGTTGTCGTGGGAATGTTGTCCCGCGAACGTCCACCGTATGAGGGCAGGATGAGCCTGAGGTGAGCTGATAGTAATCAATCTAATCAATCAAACGCAGTTTCACATTCTTAACTTCAGACCCAAAAATAAAGACTGCAGATGTTTGTCAAAGAAACACTGTGACCCAGAAATGATCTGGTTCACGTTTCTGTTGTTCAGGGTTCTGGTAGCCGTGCAGGAAGACCTCGCCTTCACCAACTTAAAACCCGTGGTCCAGGAACAGAACATCTGGACGACAACGCTGGGCGCTGGACGGGTTTCAAACAGCAGCTGCTTCTTTAAAGGCGGCGGATTGTATGAACAGACGCGGTGGACGCAGATCTGAGGAACTGCTCTAAAAATGTCCCGTCTGAGGTCGGGACATGGAGACAGGTGGACGCCTGGTGAGACAACCAGAAGCAGATGTGTCTGAGGTTATTTCAGGAGTTCAGGGGAACCTGCGGTCCTGCAGCGGTGGCGTCCATCGCTGGGTTTTTACGTCCAAAGGTGGAAACAATTACAGGGGAAAGGACTTATGAAGTCAAAACATCTGACAACTTAAGCCAGCATTTCTGAGTTTATCAAGTCAGGATTTCTGAGTTTATCAAGTCTGGATTTCTGAGTTTATCAAGTCAGGATTTCTGAGTTTATCAAGTCTGGATTTCTGAGTTTATCAAGTCAGGATTTCTGAGTTTATCAAGTCTGGATTTCTGAGTTTATCAAGTCTGGATTTCTGAGTTTATCAAGTCTGGATTTCTTGAGTTTATCAAGTCAGGATTTCTGAGTTTTATCAAGTCAGGATTACTTGTGTTCATCAAGTCAGGATTTCTGAGTTTATCAAGTCTGGATTTCTTGAGTTTATCAAGTCAGGATTTCTGAGGTTATCAAGTCAGGATTTCTGAGTTTATCAAGACAGGATTTCTTGAGTTTATCAAGTCATGATTTCTGAGTTTCAGTCTTGGATTCTGAGTTTATCAAGTCAGGATTTCTGAGTTTATCAAGTCAGGATTTCTTGAGTTTATCAAGTCAGGATTTCTGAGTTTATCAAGTCAGGATTTCTGAGTTTATCAAGTCAGGATTTCTTGAGTTTATCAAGTCAGGATTTCTGAGTTTATCAAGTCAGGATTTCTTGAGTTTATCAAGTCAGGATTTCTGAGTTTATCAAGTCAGGATTTCTGAGTTTATCAAGTCAGGATTTCTTGAGTTTATCAAGTCAGGATTTCTTGAGTTTTAACAAGTCAGGATTTCTTGAGTTTATCAAGTCAGGATTTCTTGAGTTTATCAAGTCAGGATTTCTGAATTTATCAAGTCTGGATTTCTGAGTTTATCAAGTCAGGATATCTGAGTTTATCAAGTCTGGATTTCTGAGTTTATCAAGTCAGGATATCTGAGTTTATCAAGTCTGGATTTCTGAGTTTATCAAGTCTTAATTTCTGAGTTGATAAACTCTGGAGTTGATAAAAAAGTCTGGATTTCTGAGGATTTCTGAGTTTATCAAGTCTGAATTTCTGAGTTGATAAACTCTGGAGTTGATAAAAAAGTCTGGATTTCTGAGGTTATCAAGTCAGGATTTCTTGAGTTTATCAAGTCAGGATTTCTTGAGTTTATCAAGTCAGGATTTCTGAATTTATCAAGTCAGGATTTCTTGAGTTTATCAAGTCAGGATTTCTTGAGTTTATCAAGTCAAGATTTCTGAGTTTATCAAGTCTGGATTTCTTGAGTTTATCAAGTCAGGATTTCTTGAGTTTATCAAGTCAGGATTTCTTGAGTTTATCAAGTCTGGATTTCTGAGTTTATCAAGTCAGGATTTCTGAGGTTATCAAGTCAGGATTTCTGAGTTTATCAAGTCAGGATTTCTTGAGTTTATCAAGTCAGGATTTCTTGAGTTTATCAAGTCAGGATTTCTTGAGTTTATCAAGTCAGGATTTCTGAATTTATCAAGTCAGGGTTTCTGAGTTTATCAAGTCAGGATTTCTGAGTTTATCAAGTCAGGATTTCTTGAGTTTATCAAGTCAGGATTTCTTGAGTTTATCAAGTCAGGATTTCTGAGTTTATCAAGTCAGGATTTCTTGAGTTTATCAAGTCTGGATTTCTTGAGTTTATCAAATCAGGATTTCTTGAGTTTATCAAGTCAGGATTTCTTGAGTTTATCAAGTCAGGATTTCTGAGTTTATCAAGTCTGGATTTCTTGAGTTTATCAAGTCAGGATTTCTGAGGTTATGAAGTCAAAGTCTCCAGTCAGAATCTCAGGTCTCATTTTCACTTGGTGAGAAATTCAGACTTTATAAATCAAACCTCCAGCTGTATCCAGACCCACAGCAGAATAAAAGTGAAAGTATTTCTACAACCTGCTCCGTATGACTGAGATCAGCTGGAAACCCACCGTCTCTCTTAATAACTTTTTACCCATGAAGGAGGCAGATGTTTCTGGTGGTGTAACCGTTCAGACGGACCAGAACCACCATGGTAGAAGGATCAGGAACACAGCGAGCAGCTGGTCTTGTGTGGACACAGACGGCTGCACGTGGAGACAGGAGTGGACGAGGACGAGGACGAGGTCCGCTGTAAATATAGCAGCTGGGTCAGGTGGGAATTCCTGTCTCTGGACGTCAGGACTGCTCTGCAGCCGGGTCGAGCTCAGAGCAGAACTCCACTGAGCCGGGCCCGCCAAGCTAACCATGAGACACCAGTGGACCCGGGAGGAGACCACAGGACAACCCGGGACCAGGTCCAGCACATCTTCACTGTTGCTGTCCAGTTACCTCCACACACAGTGCTTTCACAACTTTTGAAAGTAGAAGTTGCGTTGAGTGAAGTAGGAGTTGCAAGGCCCGAAATTTTTGAAATTTCAAATTTTGAAATTCTAGACTCTCGGAGACGTATTTTCCAGCATTTTGAGACTCAAAATGGGATGTTCAGATACCTTTTTTTAAAATTAAAATAACCCTAGCCATAACGTTGCATGTCTTTTGTTAAACAAGTTTGAAAGAGCAAAGTGTGATACGTGTATTTAATAACAAATCAAATGAAAATAAACTGGTTATTTTGGTTCATGATAACATTAACGTCCTTGATATTAATCTGATTCTACATTAGAATGGGCCTTGAAGTTACAAGAGGCTAAACAACGTGTATGTAGCTCAAGTTTGACTAGCCTCTAATTTACTAACATTCTTACACATTCATCTTTAATTTGGAATGAAAAAGTACAGTTTAAAAATGACACATTTATCTGAAATCTGTGCCTAATTTGTGTTAATTATTTAACACATACAGGCTAGTTTTCAGTCATTTTCCGCCATTTTGCTCGTCTTGGAATACAGAATATTGTAGCGACCCTGACATTATGTTCATGTTATGATGCTCTGTTATTGTTTAGATGTTCTGTTGTTCGGATTACATGAGTTCATTGAACGCATCTCGAGCTGAGGCAGGCAGGTTATTGGGTAGAATAGGTTAGGGGGCGGGACTAGCAACAAAGAGAGATGGAAGCCTGTGTGTTATTGTCGGAGAGCCCGAGAGCGCTAGCTGATGAGCCGCTGTGTTAGTGCTGGGCGATATGGAAAAAATCATATATCACGATATGGACTGTTTTATATCACGATAACGATATATATCACGATATACCATATTAAAGTATGTTTTCAGTTATTCTCTGAAAAGTTTGACAAAAATGTCATTGCTTACTTTTCAACTTTATTTTGAAAGGACATTTAGCTGAACTGTCACAAACATACATTTTAGTGCAGCAAAAACAGGTAGGTACAGAGGTACAGTAGCTTTCACATTTTTTTAAAGTGCACAACAGTTTCTGAGAGGAAAAACACATTTTTGCACTGAAGTACAGCTATAAAAAATAAACACAAATTATATTTTTCAACTTTCTGAAATCTGTAACCTTGTAGTGCAAAGTTTGCAAACCAATATAAAGTGTCTAAAGTAAACATCAGGGTTGAAGAGAACTCTGTTTAAGGCATTAACCATAAATAAAAGTGCAAACATAAAAGGCTACTTTGTAGAAGTAGATATGATTCTATCAAATTTATCGTTGCAGGTTATTTAATTTTATCACATAGACACAGTATTATAATAAATAAAATAAAGAAACTACACCGATTCTGGAATTCTGGAAACTGCATTTCGACTTTATTCTCGTAAGTGAGGAATGAAAAAAAAAATCATTGTCCAACATTTTTTTCCTCAGTGTGGCCCTAATACTCCGTCGTAATACCGCGATATATCGCCAAATCGATTTTTTTTTTCACAGGGTGTAGGAGCGGGTGTACGCCCGTCTTTCAGCTCCAGCAGACCTCGGTGATAAAACCGTCCCAGGACTTCGTCAAAACACGAGATAATCTGACGTTGTTATTCTTAAATAATAATAATAAAAATCTAACTTATTTAAACACAGACCAGGAGGAGGCTGGACACCTGGCTGACACCTTCACAGGCTACACCTCCTTCACTGCCTCCTACCTGAACACCTGAACACCTGAGCACCACAGCAGCAGCACCGGCTTCACACGGAGACCGCCGGGTCGCGGCTCGGTCCCGGTTCGGTCCCGGCTCGGTCCCCGGTGTGGAGCCCCGTTAGCCGGACCGACCTCAGAGCTCTAAATAAAGTCTGACAACACCTACAGGTGAGTCCGGGGGCTGACGGCCGTTCACGGCTGGACCGGCAGAACCGCCGGGCTCGGAGGAGCGGGTCCGGGGGACGGCGGCGGACCCGGACCCGCTCCAAATACCTCCCGAAGTGAACTTTTCCAACTTGGCCGCTGCAGCAGCCGCAGCAGCTGGAGTTACACCAGGAAACGGGCCTACGCGGAGCCGCGGCTGCTGCCGGCCCGTTCCACGGCCCGTTCCGGCCCCGCGACGCCCGGAAACCGACGCCAAAGCCGTCCGGGGGACGCCCCGCCGGCGGCCCGGAGGCCTCGCTGCGGTCAAATGCCTTCACTCACCCGCAAAGTGCGATTTTTCTCCCGCGGATCAACGTCGCTCTGTTCCCCTCGAGCCGCAGCAGGAACCCACTCTGCGTCACGTGACGCGCTGTCGCGGCGGGGATTGGCTGATTGTCAAATGGGAGCTCGCAAAGGACGCCGGGAAGTGTATTTCCCGAGCGGGATCCGCGACTGCCGCCGGTCTGTGTTCCACAGGAGTCAAAGTCGAGGCCCGCGGGCCGAACCCGGTCCGCCACCTCCTTTTAACTGGTCCCCCAGAACCTTTTAAGACCCCCACGAGCCTTTAAGAAGAAAGTTTCTGTAGAAACACTGACGGGGTGACAATGAAGCTGCCTACAACTGCTCCTCTTCATCATGATCTAGTTCAGGGGATCAGACTCATCTTCACTGAGGGCCACATCAGCATCATGGTTGAAGGGCCAGACTGACAACATGAATGTAACAAATTGCAATGAAAATCAAAATAAATTAAACTTATTATATTGTTAAATACCTGTTTCTGCATTTATTATATATTAAAGTTTCACATATTTAACTCATTATTATATTAAACTCAGGGTTTGTGGTTGTAAGCCATTAGCTTGGTTTCCGAAGCAGAAGCGATTCTTTGTTTTTCTTGGAGGCTAAATTTAGCATAGTTAACTCCGTGTTTGTTGTCAAAATGCCGATGTGGATTAAACTCTTTCACAACAGACACCGTCTCATAACATAAAACACATACTGTTATTTCACCTTGAGGTACAAACTTGTATTCGTTTTCCTGTCGTTCATTAAACTTCCTTCCTTGTGTATCAGTTTCTCTTTTCTTGGACATGTTGGGGTTAGTTTGTAGAGGTTTTTCTGAAGTCCATCAGTTCTGAAAATCGTCTTGATGTCTTGCTCATGGTGAGATACTGTTATCGTTGTGGGTGATGACGAAATGCATTGTGGGAGATGTAGTTTATTGTCAATATGCGCTTTAAAGCGGCGTAAGCTTATTTTAAGTCTTAAAATATTGGATTTAAAATTTAAGCCAATAAAGCACAAGCTCTCGAGGGCCACATAAAATGAGGTGGCGGGCCACATTTGGCCCGCGGGCCTTGTGTTTGACACATGTGATCTAGCAGCTCAGCGGTTTCCTGCTGGTCTCCTACTGGTCTCCTACTGGTCTCCTACTGGTTTCCTGCAGGTAGAAACATTATTTCATCTTGAGGGTGAAACCATAGCGCCCCTCAGTGGCAGCCCAGAGACTATTTGTCTGTTATTTAAGGGAATAAACTGTAAAATTCAACTTTAAAACTCTAAAAAAAAAAAGAGGAAAAAATCATTTAAAATTACTGAGGAATTCAAAAAAAAATTAAACTTTATTGTCATTGCACATGT
Source organism: Hirundichthys speculiger (assembly GCA_018398805.1). Classification (NCBI taxonomy): domain Eukaryota; kingdom Metazoa; phylum Chordata; class Actinopteri; order Beloniformes; family Exocoetidae; genus Hirundichthys; species Hirundichthys speculiger. Next base: position 119,561 of record JAGFBZ010000623.1, on the reverse strand, counting down.
CAAAGTACAGGGCAACGAAATACAGTTAGCATCTAACCAGAAGTGCTTTTGCAGTGAAATAAATACAATATACAGTATAAACAGATATATATATACACACACACACAACACACACATAGATATACATATATATAGATATATAGAGATATATAGATATATATATATAGATGTATGTATATATGTATATATATATACATATATATACATATATATATAGATATATATATATATATATATATATATATATATATATATAATATATATATATATATATATATGTCTGTACAATATCTGTACAAAGACATCTGTACAATAACTAGTTTTTCAACAGTTTTTTTTTTTACATGTTTTGAAAAATTAATCACATTATTTGTGTCATATACTGTTATATTACATCAAACACAAATTATTATACAACCTCTTTACATAAAATAATGTCATTAAAACCAATTAATAACAGCACATTTCTGTAAATTTAAGCATTATTATTCGTAATACATTATTTACTTACCATATTTCTACGCAATTTAATTGTTTTAAAATGTGAAAATGTTTCCAATTAGATGTTAAAAGCAACCTAAAAAATAAGGCAAAATCTTGTTAAAATTACAACTACAAACTGCATTTTAATTATGGAAAAAAACTGTATTTTTATGAGAAAGTAATTTTCTGTTATTTCACGGTATTTTTCTGGCGCCCCAGGTGCCGGAAAATTAACGTTTTTTTATGATTTTTTTTTTTTTACAGTGTGGACTGAGACTTAGAAATAAGAAAGTCTTCAGTTTTTAGATTTGATTTTATTTGATGTGATGTCACATTGATTTGCTATAATCACTGAAATAAATTCAATATTAGTGCATATTAGTCCTCTGGTCATCAGTTCCTGTCAGACGGAGGAACAAACATCAGACATATTGTTGCTACACGTTGCTTTAATGCAGCTAAGACTGGAAATAAGATGTGGAATATTCAAATTCATGTTGTCTGCAAAGGCTTCAAAGTTTGAAATTAAAAAAGACATCACTGATTTTTCTTTTGCATTCACCCAACGTCATGTGAGTTTCTACATAAAGTAGATGAGCGTCGTTCTTACAGCTGCAGCGTTACGTCACCACATCCAGACCTCCTCTGACGTCGGCCATCTTTGATTAAAGCCTGAGTTCAGAGCTCTGCAGCTCGTCCTCACATGAATCAGCGCTGACAGGAAGTCGATGGACTGAAACGGTCACTGGGATGGTCGGGCCTCTCCCAGTTCCCGCCACAGACGCCTCCGACCTCCTGAGTCATTAACAAAGAGCAGACTGTCCTTGGTCGCGTTCGCGCCTCGCCGTGGTCACGTCTGCTTTTTATCCGTTAGAAAAATAAATATCAGGCAAGAAACGAAGACGTCGTCCTGTCGCAGAGAAAAACTCCTGCTTGTCCTGCAGATGTCCTGCGCTGCTGTGGTCCGTGTCTAAAACTGGACGGAGCTGTAATTAATTATCCTAATTATCGTGGTAACAGGTAACAGGAAGGAGCTGGTCGGATTTGTTCACTATACGGAGGATCCGGATCTTTTGTTCGCATCCTGTCAGGACACAAAAAGCTGGAAAGGAAATGTGGTGCCGGCGATTTAGCTGAAAATTCAGGAAAGTCTATGAAAGTCAACAGTGGAGTCCGTGACACGTCTACGGGTGTTCCTCAGGGACCGCTGCTGGGACAACTTCTGTTCATTTTATATATCAGCTACTGCTACGACTTTAAGGCATTACGTTTAAATTATTTTACCTCATTTTACATAGTGAGTCTTGTGTGAGTGAAAAGCTGACTTTGTAGCCTTCGTTTCTTTATTGGCTAGATGTTTGATTTTACTGAAGTGGAAGTCCTTCTCGTTCCTCTTGGATCAGGGACATCCTTCAGTTTACCCGGTTACCCGTATACATGGTTCACTTGCAAAGTTTTATAAGACTTGGGGTCCATTTTCTACGTATGTTGAGGGATTGACTTTTACTGCTAATCCAGAGTAGCCAACCTGATTGTCGACTAGCTGTGTATTTTTCCTGTTGTGGGTGATTTTTTTTTTTACTTTTCTCTGTGAATATATTGCACTTTTATTTTGAAGTAGGTGACCAATTTTGTGTTTTGTTCTATGTATATATTTTTTTTTATTTTTAAATTTTTATTTTTTTATTTAATTTTTTTTGTTTGTGTTTTTTGTTGTTGCTGTGTTTTTATTTTTTACTACTAGTTATTTCCTATTTGACTCCATGTTATTTTATTTTTTACTTGTTTTATACTTGACATTGTATTCATTCTCTGAATGTCAACTTTTGACTTTGACGACCGCAGATCAAGAAGATTCAGCACAACGACATGAACGCGCCAGCGTCTTAAAATATTCTGGAAACAAAAAAACCAAAGTGACTAATGTTGCAAACTAGAGGTCGTTTCAGGTAACCTCACTGTTTAACCGAAGAAGAGCTTTAATGATCTAAACTCATCAATAAAAGACGACTGGTAAAGGCTTGATATAGGAGTTAAAAGAACCGTTGAGAACTTCCATCACTACTGAAACATACATGACCGACACATTTAAGACACGTAGATGTTAAAAACTAAATTCCCACAGTCATGTTCATGTTAAATGCATTAAAGTTTAATTGTAGCAGGACTTTCCCTTGTTGTTGTTTTTCTCTCCCAGTCAGGTCACATGACACAGTCAAGTGTCATACATGTGACACGTGTGACCGGTCGGCTGGTCCTTATGGGTCTGGTCCACGTGTACAGATCTCTGGAGGTTTCTACAGGTCTCTGGAGGTCTCTACTGGTCTCTGGAGATCCCTACAGGTCCCTACAGATCCCTACAGGTCCCTACAGGTCCATACAGGTCTCTATAGGTCTCTGCAGGTCTCTGGAGGTCCCTACAGGTCCCTACAGGTCTCTATAGGTCTCTGCAAGTCCCTAGAGGTCTCTGCAGGTCTCTGGAGGTCCCTGCGGGTCTCTATAGGTCTCTGCAGGTCCCTACAGGTCTCCGCAGATCCCTGCAGGTCCCTACAGGTCTCTACAGGTCTCTGGAGGTCTCTACAGGTCCCTACAGGTCCCTACAGTTCTCTGCAGGTCCCTACAGGTCTCTACAGGTCTTTTCAGGTCCCTACAGGTCTTTGCAGGTCTCCGCATGTCCCTACAGGTCCCTACAGGTCTCTGGAGGTCCCTACAGGTCCCTACAGGTCTCTATGGGTCTCTGCAGGTCCCTAGAGGTCTCTGGAGGTCTCTACAGGTCCCTACAGGTCCCTACAGTTCTCTGCAGGTCCCTACAGGTCTCTACAGGTCTTTTCAGGTCCCTACAGGTCTTTGCAGGTCTCCGCATGTCCCTACAGGTCCCTACAGGTCTCTGGAGGTCCCTACAGGTCCCTACGGGTCTCTATAGGTCTCTGCAGGTCCCTACAGGTCTCTGCGGGTCCCTACAGGTCTCTACAGGTCTTTTCAGGTCCCTACAGGTCTCTGCAGGTCCCTACAGGTCCCTACAGGTCCCTGCAGGTTTCTGCAGGTCCCTACAGGTCTCTGCAGGTCCCTACAGGTGCCTGCAGGTCCCTACAGGTCCCTGCAGGTCCCCACAGGTCTCTGCAGGTCTCTGCAGGTCCCTACAGGTCCCTACAGGTCCCTACAGGTGCCTGCAGGTTTCTGCAGGTCCCTACAGGTCCCTACAGGTCCCTGCAGGTCCCTACAGGTCCCTACAGGTCCCTGCAGGTCCCTACAGGTCCCTACAGGTCCCTGCAGGTCCCTACAGGTCCCTACAGGTCCCTACACAGGTCCCTGGTCCCTCAGGTCCTACAGGTCCCTACAGGTCCCTACAGGTCCCTGCAGGTCCCTACAGGTCCCTACAGGTCCCTGCAGGTCCCTACAGGTCCCTACAGGTCCCTACAGGTCCCTACAGGTCCTGCAGGTCCCTACAGGTCCCTACAGGTCCCTACAGGTCCCTACAGGTCCCTACAGGTCCCTACAGGTCCCTACAGGTGCCTACAGGTCCCTACAGGTCCCTACAGGTCCCTGCAGGTCCCTACAGGTCCCTGCAGGTCCCTACAGGTCCCTACAGGTCCCCTAGGTCCCTACAGGTCCCTACAGGTCCCTACAGGTTCCCTACAGGTCCCTGCAGGTCCCTACAGGTCCCCTACAGGTCCCTGTCCCTACAGGTCCCTACAGGTCCCTACAGGTCCCTACAGGTCCCTACAGGTCCCTACAGGTCCCTGCAGGTCCCTACAGGTCCCTGCAGGTCCCTGCAGGTCCCTACAGGTCTCTGCAGGTCCCTACAGGTCCCTACAGGTCCCTACAGGTCTCCGCAGGTCCCTGCAGGTCCATACAGGTCTCTACAGGTCCCTACAGGTCCCTACAGGTCCCTACAGGTCTCTACAGGGGTTCTGGAGAGGGAAGTCGGGTCGGTATTCGAAGCTTAGACCCGGACAGTCATTCAGTACCTCTGGATGACGTCAGGACTGCATCTGGTTCCAGAACTGTTCTTTAAATCACACGTTAGACCAGTTTCTGGAGCCTTTGTCATATCGTAAAAACAAATAAAGTTCTATCACAGTGGTGGAGGGAAGCTGGTCCGTCCTGGTCCTGGTCCAGCTGTCTGTTACTTGATTGGACTCTGAACCAGCTGATCCAAAACGCTGCTCCTCGGTTCTGGTGATGAATCTCAGCTTCCTGTAGAACTGAGGATGAAGTTCAAGGTTACAGCAGAACATCTGAAACTGAGAAAGCTCTGGACCCTTCAGAGGGGAAGTTAGAACCAGAACCTCAGAACCAGTAAAAGATAAAGATGGTTGGGTTGAAAGGAACATAATAGAACATAAAAGGAACATTTTATTGAATAATAAAACAGATAAAAGAAAACAAAGATGTGAGTCAGAAGCAGTAAAAGCTTGTCTTGGGCTCCATGTGGTCCAGAACCACCAGCGTGAGTTCTGGACTGAGCTGGGTCACGTCCTGTCCATCTCTGGACCAGTAAACCAGGATCTGGGCTGAAATGACCCAGAGGCTCCTGGGAAAGATGATGAGAGGAGAAAAAAAAAAAAGACAACAGGGATGTCGAGATGCTGAGAGGTTCACCCTGCCTCTGACGTCACGGAGGGGGCGGAGCCTGTGTCTGCGTTGAGTCTCCAGCGGATCCCCGTCAGAGCCGGTCCGTCTCTGTCCTCCTCTGTCTTCCATTCATCACCGGAGCGGCGCGGCTCGTGCAGCGGCTCGTTTCTACCGTCAGCATCAGCACCTCCTCAGCTCCCCGACACCGAGGACGCCTCCGCCGGCCTTCATCCGTGGTAAGAGCCGCAGATCCCCGGGGGCTGCGAGGCGGCGGTGCCGGTTAGAACCCCGGGACCGCAGCATCACCGCGGCTGCGCTCGGTAGGCCCCGGAGGTCATTGCGACACATGCATTGTTGTGGTTTTAGTGCTGGCGGTGCGCGCGGATGATGGTGAGTAACCTGGTGCTCGCGGCTCCATCACGGAGGATGAGGACGCGCTGATCCGGTAAAGGCTCACGTGCAGGTCCGTCACCGGTCCAACTTACATAATTCATGCTGTATAAAATGGAGGTCAAATTGGATTTTTTTTTTTTTTTTTTTTAAAGGGTGGGGGGGGGGGGGGGGGAGGGGGTGGACTGTGTGTGCGCAGCGCGTGTGCGCACTGCAATGTATGACATCATCTGACCAAGAGGACATATTCTGACAGAAACCCAGAAATCCTCCACGTGCGCGCTTCTACCGGTCACCTGAGGTGTGTGCGGGGTCCAGCAGCTCCATCACGACCCGGTCCCGTCTCTGTCCGGGTCCTGAAAGTCCACAAACCCGTCATTCAGCCGGCGGGTCAGATCTGCAGGGCTCTGTGACGTCACAGTCCCGGTCCAGAGAGGGTTTCTTAAAGCAGCACTAAAGAGCTTTTGTTATCTTTATTGTGTGTTTTTTAGCTCGGAGGCGCCCCCTGCTGGCCGATATGAAAACCGTTAGTTTCTCCAGTCTCCTGTTTTCTCTCCCAGTTTGGGTTAAAATCACAAGTTTCAAGTTTCATCACAAGATCAAATTACTTAGATTAACTCGTTGGCGATTCGTTGTGGGGCTGGGAAACATGGCCCCGAAAAAAATCTATAAAAAATTAAAAAAAATAATCAATTTGAATCTTTCCTCACGTCCACAAAGCTCATTGTGCGTCCCTAAATGTCAAATGGATTTTTTTTTTTTTTTTGGGGGGGGGGGGGGAAAGCGGTGTGCGCACTGCAATGTTTCATCTGACAAGAGGAATATTCTGACAGAAACCAGAAATCCTCCACGTTTCTACCGGTCACCTGAGGTGTTGCGGGGTGCAGCTCCATCACGAGTCCGGGTCTGAAAGTCCACAAACCGTCATTCAGCCGGCGGGTCAGATTGCAGGGCTCTTGTGACGTCACAGTTCCAGAGAGGGTTTTTTAAAGCAGCACTAAAGGCTTTGTTCTTTATTGTGTGTTTTTAGCTCGGAGGCGCCCCTGCTGGCCGATATGAAAACCGTTGTTTTCCAGTCTCCTGTTTTCTCTCCCAGTTTGGGTTAAAATCACAAGTTTCAAGTTTCATCACAAGATCAAATTACTTAGATTAACTCGTTGGCGATTCGTTGTGGGGCTGGGAAACATGGCCCCGAAAAAAAATCTATAAAAAATAAATAAAAAAAATAATCAATTTGAATCGACTTTCCTCATAAAAATTTATTAATTAATTTAAATATATATATATATATAGACGTCTCCAAGAACACCAGAAAGTCTCTAGATTTGTCGCTGGTTGGTTTATGAAAAAAAAAACTGTCTGGAGGCGTCTCGAGACTCATTTAATGTAGCAACAAAGTCGCTAAGTTGGAAAAACTCTCTTCAAAGCAGGAAACAGATGCTAGGTGCGTTACTACAATATTATTATTATTATTATTATTACTGCAGTTAATAAAAAAAATTACCCTTCAGCTCTTCTAAAATCACAAAGGTACTTTCATTGGAAAAAAAAATAGAATTTTAATAGTTGAGCATATTTGCGGGTAACGTAGTTTTGAGAAAACGATTCTTTGCTAACGGCGCGTGAAGCTGTCGGGGTCCTGGGGGTGGAGGACCCTGGCGCTGGTGCTGGCGCTGCCATGACTACCTGTAATAAACTGAAAGACTCAGACGTCTCCAGATCACCTGATGTCTGGCCCCGCCCCTAACTCTGGGTTCGCCGACGTTATGGGACTTTGCTTTGATTTGGGTGCTGCCAGGAGACCGAACACAGTCACGTCCGTTCACGTCAGACCGCAATAACGTTTTACGTTTGTTTCCAGGTCCAACAAGGACGACCGGCCGTCACGGCACCGTGGGCCGGTCAGAAGAGTCCCAGCAGCAACTGTTAGCTTTAGCGCTGTAGCGATACACTAAGAATTCCTGACTTGATAAACTCAGAAATCCTGACTTGATAACCTCGAGAAATCCTGACTTGATAACCTCAGAAATCCTGACTTGATAAACTCAGAAATTCTGACTTTATAATCTCGAGAAATCCTGACTTGATAACCTCAGAAATCCTGACTTGATAACCTCGAGAAATCCTGACTTGATAACCTCAGAAATCCTGACTTGATAACCTCAGAAATCCTGACTTGATAAACTCAGAAATCCTGACTTGATAACCTCAGCAATCCTGACTTGATAAACTCAGAAATCCTGACTTGATAACCTTGAGAAATCCTGACTTGATAAACTCAGAAATCCTGACTTGATAACCTCGAGATATCCTGACTTGATAAACTGAGAAATCCTGACTTGATAACCTCAAGAAATCCTGACTTGATAACCTCAGAAATCCTGACTTGATAATCTCAGAAATCCTGACTTGATAAACTCAGAAATCATAACTTGATAAACTCGAGAAATCCTGACTTGATAACCTCAGAAATCCTGACTTGATAAACTCAGAAATCCTGACTTGATAAACTCAGAAATCCTGACTTGATAACCTCAAGAAATCCTGACTTGATAACCTCAGAAATCCTGACTTGATAACCTCAGAAATCCTGACTTGATAAACTCAGAAATCCTGACTTGATAACCTTGAGATATCCTGACTTGATAACCTCGAGAAACTGATGAAACCTCAGAAATCCTGACTTGATTGATACCTCAGAAATCCGACTTGATAACCTCAGAAATCCTGACTTGATGAAACTCAGAAATTCTGACTTGATAACCTCGAGAAATCTGAATTGATAACCTCAGAAATCCTGACTTGATAAACCTCAGATTCCTGACTTGATAACCTCAGAAATCTCTGACTGATAACCTCAGAAATCCTGACTTGAAACCTCAGAAATCCTGACTTGATAACCTCAGAAATCCTGACTTGACTAAACTCAGAAATAATCTTGAGATAACTCAGAAATCCTGACTTGATAACCTCAGAAATCCTGACTTGATAACCTCAGAAATCCTGACTTGATAAACTCAGAAATCCTGACTTGATAACCTCGAGAAATCCTGACTTGATAACCTCAGAAATCCTGACTTGATAACCTCAGAAATCCTGACTTGATAAACTCAGAAATCCTGACTTGATAACCTTGAGATATCCTGACTTGATAACCTCGAGAAATCCTGACTTGATAACCTCAGAAATCCTGTCTTGATAACCTCAGAAATCCTGACTTGATAACCTCAGAAATCCTGACTTGATAAACTCAGAAAATTCTGACTTGATAACCTCGAGAAATCCTGAAATGAAACTCAGAAATCCTGACTTGATAAACCTCAGAAATCCTGACTTGATAACCTCAGAAATCCTGACTTGATAACCTCAGAAATCCTGACTTGATAAACTCAGAAATCCCGACTTGATAACCTCGAGAAATCCTGACTTGATAACCTCGAGAAATCTTGACGTGATAAACTCAGAAATCCTGACTTGATAATCTCAGAAATCCTGACTTGATAAACTCAGAAATCATAACTTGATAAACTCGAGAAATCCTGACTTGATAACCTAAAAGATCCTGACTTGATAAACTTAGAAATCCTGACTTGATAATCTCAGAAATCCTGACTTGATAAACTCAGAAATCCTGACTGGATAACCTTGAGAAATCCTGACTTGATAACCTCAATAATCCTGACTTGATAAACTCAGAAATCCTGACTTGATAACCCCAAGAAATCCTGATTTATTAACCTCAAGAAATTCTGACTTGATAACCTCAGAAATCCTGACTTGATAACCTCAGAAATCCTGACTTGATAACCTCAGAAATCCTGACTTGAGAACCTCAAGAAATCCTGATTTATTAACCTAAAAAAAATCCTGACTTGATAAACTCAGGACTTCAGTAGTCAGTAGGACTGTAGCGATACACTAATCTCACGATACGATACACGATATTCGGCTCACGATACGATATATATCGATATTAGTCTTAAGATACATTTACATTATTTTCCGAAAGATTTTAAAGGGACAAAGTGATTTTGGTGACATCTTGTGAGTGTTCCAATGACTTTGTTTGGATTAATTAAATTGAAAGCATCAATTACACATTATATGTCTGACAGGCAGCTTGCTAATGCTGGACAAAATGAATAAAAGATGTGTTGAGAAAAATAGTTTCATTTATTTAAACAGTGCAAATTGTTGCTTTCGAGCTTTTAAAGGTGGGACACGGAGGTTTTGAAAGAAGATTAGAATATCGATACCCGCGTCTGAAAAATCGATACTCGATAAAATATCGATATATATATCGCAGAATCTATAAAACCGCTCAGTTCTAGTCCGCTGGCGTCCGTCCGACGTGACTTCGTCATATAGACGACTAAGCTTCTTCCTCGAAGCTACGCCAGCGAGGTTTTAAACAGCCTCGTATACGACGGCGTTGAAGCGCTAGCTCTTGGCACCGTGACTGATGGGACGACTCTAACCGGCAGTCTTCACCTCATTCAAGGCCGGGACGCCGCCGACGCCTGAACGTGGGCCAGAGGTCGGGTTACGTTTCCGCTGCAGGGTCAGGTAACTCGACGGAGATGTTTTCCTTCGATGTCCCACGGACTTGATGTGACCAGGGGACGTCTAAGCGGTAGGAGACGGATAAACCCGACAGGTGGGTCTGGATTCCAGATCGGGTCCAGGTCTCGGATGGAAACCTGTCAGGGACGAGTCAGACGAGTCGGACAGATCGAGTCTTCCACGTTAAAGCCACTCGTACGTTAAAAATGCATCACAGCTGGACAGGTTCTCCTCTTTCTACTCAGGGTAAAGAACCTTCAGGGACGCGTCAGGTGCGTCCGTCGCACCTTCAGGTGCAGCGTGCATGTATGAAGAGGACCGGTTGATGGGGACAGGTCCACACTCGTCCTCCGTTTGTCCCACGGTTATTTCATGTGTCCACTGATGCGAGTGGCAGGTTTATCTCCTGATGATGAACGATCCAACAGCGTTGACGCTAAATGTAATCAGGTGCGCTAGCATAATCCCTTTAATTGAAGGCACAGGATGTTTGTCATTTACCTGGTAGGACCCAGAAATATAAAATGTGATGATATTTTAGCTACTTGCCGACATGGATGGAAGGGACGGTGGTCCGTCAACACACGATACATCCAACCGAATCAAAATCACACCTTGGCAGACTTTGAGATGCTGGTAAACCTGAAATGTTACCATCCAGGTAACTGATTGATCTTATTCCTGATCAAACTTGTGGTTCAAACCCCTCGTTGGAGGCCAAGTCCGTCTAGTTCACAGGTGTCAGACTCAAGCATGTCTGGGATATTTTCCTGCTCCAGCACGCCTGATTCTGATGGGGTTAGGGTTAGGGCTAACCCTAGGGCTAACGGTTAGGGTTAGCCCTAACTGTTAGGGTTAGGGTTAGGGTTAGGGTTAGGGCGAATCCTAGGGCTAACGGTTAGGGCTAACTCTAACCGTTAGCTCTAGGATTCGCACTAACCCTAACCCTAACCCTAACGGTTAGGGCTAACCCTGACCCTAACGGGATTGGGATTGAAAAGACCGGAGGCATTACAACCCTAATGGGGTTAGGGTTAGGATTAGCCCTAACACTAACCCCATTAGGGTTAGGGTTAGGGCTAATCCTAACCCTAACCCGAACCCGAACCCGAACCCATCCAGGTCTGCACAGGTCTGCTAATGACCCATTCATGTGAATCAGGTGTGCTGAAGCAGGGAAGACATGCAGGACAGCGGCCCTCCAGGCCTGGAGGTCGACATCCTTGTTCTAGCTGAACCTCGTTGCTAACCAGCGTTAAACGGATATGGGTCACTCGTAAAAGATGACGCAATTCAGCTCAAAAAATACCTGATTAATCCCTGGAGGGAAATTAATTATTAAAGGAAGAAGCTAATCAATAAAACAAAAGAGCTGGATGTAGGCGTTAGAGTTGGGCTTGAAGGGTGCAGGTGAACTCAGCCGTCCTCCGCTGTGACGTCCCAGCAGCTCTGGGAGCTAATTTTATCTGCTAAAGTTGTGACACAGCTGGAAACGACAAAACAAAACTGAAGCTGGTGTTTTAACTCATTTGTGCTGCTCTAACAAACAATATCAGAGAGTTTTCTCTCTCAGGACTGATGTAGATGAAGTCTAATACGGAGCTCCACGTCTAGAAATTAAATTCTGCATGGGGGCCTTTTTCTTTTTCTTTTAATTTTCATTGTTTTTTCACTCTGTGGGATCTAAATAAACGACGTGGTCTCAGATCCTCTGCTGATCGCATCTCTGCAGACTACTCCAGGTCTCGTCAGTAGCTTCACGGCATTGATTTGTCCGTGAGCGGCGTGACTTCATTTGATGCAGTCAGGAATTACCGCCGTCCGTCTGAAGAGGTTAGCGATCCTGTCGTACTGTACAGGAAACATCAGCGTTTATTAGAAAAGTGTTTTCAGTTCACAGTCAGTCGTCCCTGGAAAAGAAGCAGTGAACATCTGGGAACGTGATCAATGTTTCCTGATGATGATATCTCGGCCGTTCACTCCCGTTTACTGAGGACCATCCAGGTCCCTGATTGGCTCCTTCTGAACTGTGTTCATGATGTCACATCGCTCTGCAAAGCTGTAACTAGGGGTGTGAAAAAGAATTGATTTGGCAATATATCGCGATTTTCAGCCACCCGATATAATATCGATTTTTCAGCTCCTAATATTGATTTTTTAAATGTGCAAAAACACTAATAATAAACAATAAATAGGTTGTTTTGAAAAAAATAGTTTTGACTCAATTTGTCCTCTGAATGATCAATATCATCTGATGAACATATACAGCAACTTGATTTTTCATCTCTACTTTTAATTGTGATATTAACTGGGTAGAATATCGCAATATATCGTTATAATATCGTATCGTGACTAGGGGTGTGAAAAAAAATTGATTTGGCGATATATCGCAATTTTTGGCCGCCCGATATAATATCGATTTTTCAGCTCCTAATATTGATTTTTTTAGGAAAATTCATTCATTCACTTAAATGTGCAAAAACATTAATTATAAACAATAAATGGGTTGTTTTGACTCAATTTGTTCTCTGAATGATCAATATCAGTTAATGAACATATACAGCAACTTGATTTTTCATCTCTACTTTTAATTGTGATATTAACTGGGTAGAATATCGCAATATATCGTGATAATATCGTATCGTGACTAGGGGTGTGAAAAAAAAATCGATTTGGCGATATATCACAATTTTCGGCCGCACGATATAATATCGATTTTTCAGCTCCTAATATCGATTTTTTCACAAACACTAATAATAAACAATAAATAGGTTGTTTTGAAGCAAATAGTTTTGACTCAATTTGTCCTCTGAATGATCAATATCATCTGATGAACATATACAGCAACTTGATTTTTCATCTCTACTTTTAATTGTGATATTAACTGGGTAGAATATCGCAATATATCGTGTGATAATATCGTATCGTGACTAGGGGTGTGAAAAAAAAATTGATTTGGCGATATATCGCAATTTTCGGCCACCCGATATAATATCAATTTTTCAGCTCCTAATATTGATTTTTTTAGGAAAATTCATTCATTCACTTAAATGTGCAAAAACACTAATTATAAACAATAAATAGGTTGTTTTGAAAAAAATAGTTTTGACTCAGTTTGTCCTCTGAATGATCAATATCATTAGATGAACATATACAGCAACTTGATTTTTCATCTCTACTTTTAATTTTGATATTAACTGGGCAGAATATCACAATATATCGTGATGATATATCGTGATATTATCGCGATAATATCGTATCGTGCCCCAAGTATCACGATACATATAGTATTGCGAGGTCCTTGCCAGTACTCACCCCTAGCTGTAACACCAGTTTCTAAAGAGGAACTGAAGAGCGGCAGATATGAGATATAAGCAGGATATGAGTCCAACAGATTTACACTGAACCTGACGAAATTACAAACACAGGCCCCAAAAACCTTTCTAAACTGAAATAGAATAAAAGACACGAACGTCTGGCATCCCTTGTCCTTCCACCAAAATCCAGGCGATGATGAGGGATTTATCCTCATTCAGATATTTAGTTTAGGTCACAGGGCAGTTCAGTAAATCCAAACACCGTTAAATATAGATAGGAGCGATTTGCAGCTGTCATAACTCCATAAATATCCTCTCTGTCCACTTGTCATCTGTCCGTCCGCCACGTCTGACGGAGTGACAGATGGCTGAGGTTGCTGATCTGCCGGCTAAAGCCATTAACAGAGAAAGAGATTAAGCAGAGATGTATTCTTATAAGCAGCAGAACCAACCTCTGCAGATAAACCCACAAGGGTCTTACTTTTGTCTCATTTACAGCTTTGTGGGACTTGAGTTGGACAGAATCTGCGAGTCTTCAGGACGCGACGCTCGAGCGAAGCAGCCGGTCGCGTCAGGAGGTGATTCCTGGTTTCGGCGTATTTTTTACGAGAAGTCACAGAAACTTTCTACGTGGCTTTTGTCTTTAAATCTGAGGAAGGTGTTCAAATGTGTTCTGCAGAGTCGGAGACGTGTAAAGCACAAAGATCATTTGTCCCGGGCCTGATCCCTGAGGAACCCCAGCCCAGTTTAAAGCTTGGTGTAAACTGGGCGGGGCCTTATTCAGCAGCAGGTACAGATGAAGATGCATCATGTCATCTTGATTTATGGCACCGCTGTTGGAGTTGGTTGTTTGTCGCTCTGTAATTACAATCAGGCACAAGCACAGGTGGACCCCAGGTGCTGCTCAGGCTCCTCCCCCTTTGACAGATGTTTCTGCAGCTGAGCAGCTGTTTCGCCATCAAAAGTAGCAGTTTTATGTCAAAGTTGCAGTTTTGCCAGAGTCATGAGTCGTGATTTTCGCAAAAAAAATACGATAAAATAAAATAAAATGCAATTCCACAAAAGTTGCAGGGCAAAAAACGAGGGAAATTTACAAAAAGATTTATCTGTGTAAATTTTCTGATTTTAAGGACAAAAAGTCACATTTTGATGTCAAAAAGTTCTGACTTTGTGAAATTTCAGATTTTATGACAAAAATTTGTTTTTTCATCCAAAGTTGTGAAGAAGTTGCAGCAGCGACTTTAAGTTGAAAAAAATATCAATTTCACATCAAGAAGTCACAATTTTTGTGACTTTTTGGTGACTTTGTTGCTATTTTACAACGCAAATGTTTAATTTTTACAATGAATAATCACAATTCCTCAAAAGTCACGATTTTTATGGTAAAAAAATTGAAAATTTTGGTTGTATAAATTGTGACTTATTTTTTTCAACAAAATTATGTGAAAAATTGCAATTATACAAAAGTTGCAGTTTTTGGACAAAAAAAGGTGGAACATTTACAAAAAGATTTGTCTGTGTAAATTTTCTGATTTTAAGACTTTGTGAAGTTTCAGATTTTATGACAAAAATTAGTTTTTTCATCCAAAGTTGTGAAGAAGTTGCAGCAGCGACTTTAGGATTAAAAAAATCAAAAACACATCAAAAAGTCACAATTTTTGTGACTTTTTTGTGACTTAGTCTCTATTTTACAACACAAATGTAATAATCACAAGTTCCTCAAAAGGCACAATTTTGTATGTCAAAAAATTGAAAGTTTTTGTTGTATAAATTGTGACTAACTTTTTTTCAACAAAATTATGTGAAAAACTGCAATTATACAAAATTTGCAATTTTAGGACAAAGTGGTGATTTTATATCAAAAAGTTTTCTCAAGCGATGTCCCGCCAGCTCTCCTCACCTCAGCTGATCCGGGTTTTGATCCGGATTTTTTGATCCGGGTTTTGATCCGGATTTTTATATCCGGGTTTTGATCCGGGTTTTGATCCGGATTTTTTGATCCGGGTTTTGATCCGGATTTTTATATCCGGGTTTTTATCTGGGTTTTGATCCGGGTTTTGATCCGGGTTTTTTATCTGGGTTTTGATCCGGGTTTTTTATCTGGGTTTTGATCCGGGTTTTGATCGGGTTTTTTATCTGGGTTTTGATCCGGGTTTTTTATCTGGGTTTTGATCCGGTTTTTTATCTGGGTTTTGATCCGGGTTTTTGATCCGGGTTTTTATCCGGGTTTTGATCCGGGTTTTTTATCTGGGTTTTGATCCGGGTTTTGATCCGGGTTTTTTATCTGGGTTTTGATCCGGGTTTTGGTGTCAGTACCGAATCAAGCGGGCCGTAACAACGGCGCCCCGTCCACATTTCTCCAGAAGTGTTCCCGTTATTACGTCACTGTCTTGGCGCCCTGATGAAATGAAGTCGTGGGGCAGATTCGTCCCGCTGGGCTCGAGTTTGACACGTGCGCTATGAGCTCCGGGAAGTAAGGGGGGAGGGACGGTGGTGGTGGCGGGGGGGGGGGGGGGGGGGGGGGGGGGGGGGGGGGGGGGGGGGGGGGGGGGGGTCTGGATGTGATTTGATGTATTGTGACAGTTTGGTATTTGGGATTGAAAGACCGGAGGCATTACTGTGTTAATCATGGAAGACAGAGGACAAATAGGAAAGCACAACATGGACGTCCTCCTCTGTCCACTTCTGTCAACAAGTTTACTTTCACAGTCCAGACTCTCTGTCTCCGACAGGAGACGTGTTTGGAGACAGATGGCAGGTATGTGGTGCATCAGAAAACACTGGGAGCAGATGGACAACATGGACATTTACTTCTACATTCTCTGTCTCCGACCCAATATATTTATTTTCTTTTTTATTTATTTTGTTCTCGCGTCCTGCAACACTTTCCAAAAGAAGTTTTATAACGCTGCCGTTCCTTCTCACAACCCTTCAGAGGTGTCCTGGCACCGAGGACATGAAGACTTTGAGCTGTTGTTTTGTCCATCACAGAGCCTGGATGGTGGACTCGACGGTCCAGATGGTCTTTTGGTCCGGAGGACACCTCGCTAACACAACTAAAACCTAAACAGGAGCACAGATTCATGATTCAAACATATTTCTGTTTATCGGTTTATCGTGTTGTAGTGTGTTGATGTGACCGACCGCTTCAGTACCGGGTCACCGGTACCGGTATCACCCCGTTAAACACCTTTTTCTGGAATGTGTTGAAGTTCTGAAATGTAAAACTGGATGTATATTAAAAACTGAAATTAAGCTGATGAGAAGAGAACATTAAATATAACGGCGGGTATAGTTGACTACCGTCTGCTTTTATGGATGATTTTAAAAGGTTTAAAGTCAAAATAGCAGATGGATATTTTTGTCTTTGTACTTTGATCTGTTCAGGAAACGTGACGCTCAGTTTTGGTTAATCGCTGCTGCTTGAAAAGAAAATGATTTCTGTGGTTTTACAGGATGTTTGTCCTGTTAAAGCCTGTTTTTGTCCTCCGACGCTAAAATGATCCGGATTATATTTGTGATTTAAGAGAGAAACAGATCATTAAACGACACGGTGAAAGAGAAAAGGATTTAGTAAAATAAAAAAGAGATTATTTAAACAGAATGTCTGGAAATTACAGATTTTATTTTGTTTTATTTTTTTTAATTAAGTTCAGATAATCTTGTTTGATAAAACTCGAAAACACTTTGATCCCACTAATGCTGGAGTCACACAACTTTTAAGAGAACTAAGCTCATTTTTAGATTCAGTTGTTTATTCCGTCTATTTGAAAATAGATTTTCTAATAGATTTGAGAACTGAATCATTTCATGATCAATTAATTGTTATTTACAAAATTCCTTTTGTGGATGATCATTAAAATATCCAACAAGAAAATACTTCATAAATCAGACTTTTATAGATTTATTCAAAGTTGTGTTTTAACCATTCTAGCTACATAGCTTCAAAGGAAACTGATACAAATTATTAAAATTATTAAATTATTTAAAAAGATTAGCGCTTTAATGGATTCTGTCATAAAACAAAAAAAATGAAGACATGAATTTTTAATAAAGTGAACAGATTCTCTGTGATCAACCCTCAACCAAAAATGTAAAATTACATTCAGAATATTGACTGAAAGTACAAAACAGTAACGTGAAACCATGCACAGAGGGATTTAAATCAACAACTGGAATATTCTGGAACATTCTGGAACATCCTGGAATGTTCTGGAATATTCTTAAATATTCTGGAATATTCTTAAATATTCTGGAATATTCTTAAATATTCTGGAATGTTCTGGAACATTCTGGAATATTCTTAAATATTCTGGAATATTCTTAAATATTCTGGAATATTCAGGAATATTCTGGAACATTCTGGAATATTCTGGAATATTCTTAAATATTCTGGAATATTCTTAAATATTCTGGAATATTCAGGAATATTCTGGAACATTCTGGAATATTCTGGAATGGTTTGTTGGACGTTTTCTAACGCGGTAAAGCCTCCTGTTTGAGGCTCATCACATTCCTGTTAATTCCTGTAGAAAGTTTCCAGTTTTTCAGCCCTTAAAGCAACTGAAGGCTGATGTTCTTTTTAAATTAAAGCGCCGCGGTTCATACATTCGTACGTTCGTACGTACGTTCGTACGAGTGACTGAAGCTTCGGTGTCGCAGCTTCGTGTGGTTGGTGAAAACGACAGTTTGGATTTGTACCGGTGTGATCTTGCGTTTCTGTAAATGTGCTGCTAAAGGCTAGTTAGCTTTTTGTGCACTACTTAAACTTGCTAAGCTTTTGTTTACTTCCTTCGTATACGTCGTGACACCCGTATATGACGGAAGTAACCGCCTGCTACAGATTAGTCCTGTTGGTGGGACGACCTGTTATCTCATCCCCGACGTCAGTGTTTCGTACATTTACACAGGTTTAGTGAAGTCTGTGTTTTATTATAATTATTAATAAGCAGATGTGTCATCAAATTCCTGCGTTTTGTTTTCAAAGAGGGAATTTCATCGGTATAAACTGACTCGGCCGGGAAATATTTTGACTGGCGGTAAAACCTGACAGTGACATGTTCATCTACACTTGTCTCCGTCTCATCGTGTTCGTCTACACTCGTCTCCGTCTCATCTTCGCTCTTTTGCTGCTCTGGGGTTCTTGTTTTTTTTTTTAAATCAGTATTCTTTTGAAGCTCAATGCTGATGAATATATATATTTCTTCCCCTCAGAAGATGTAACTGATCATTACGTCCTCTGCTGCTTCTGTGATTGTGTCAAGAGAGACGAAAGAGGAAACTGGTTCACTAATCACTGAATTACTGAGATGTGCTTTCTGTCTTTGCTGAAATAGGGCAGGTGTGGGTCAGAGTTAAGGTTAGGGGCGGGGTCAGGGGCGGGGTCAGGGTCCGGGTCAGTCCTCTCTAATTATTACCGGTCCCCAGGTTATCATGGTCCCCAGGTAACCCAGGTAGTACTGGTCCCCAGGTAGTACTGATCCCTAGTAGTGCTGGGCGATATGGAAAAAATCATATATCACGATATGGACTATTTTATATCACGATAACGATATATATCACGATATACCATAATAAAGTATGTTTTCAGTTATTCTCTGAAAAGTTTGACAAAAATTCATTGCTTACTTTTCAACTTTATTTTGAAAGGACATTTAGCTGAACCGTCACAAACATACATTTTAGTGCAGCAAAAACAGGTAGGTACAGAGGTACAGTAGCTTTCACATTTTTTTAAAAGTGCACAACAGTTTCTGAGAGGAAAAACACATTTTTGCACTGAAGTTCAGCTATAAAAAAATAAACACAAATTATTTTTCAACTTTCTGAAATCTGTAACCTTGTAGTGCAAAGTTTGCAAACCAATATAAAGTGTCTAAAGTAAACATCAGGGTTGAAGAGAACTCTGTTTAAGGCATTAACCATGAATAAAAGTGCAAACATAAAAGGCTACTTTGTAGAAGTAGATATGATTCTATCAAATTTATCGTTGCAGGTTATTTAATTACATATTTGCTGTAATAATTGATAAAATTAGGTTAGAAACGATAGAAACGATATAAGAGAAATGGCACGATATACACTTTTATATAGTCCCCACGATATGTATCGTCATATTGCCCAGCACTAGGTAGTACTGGTCCCCAGGTAGTCCTGGTCCATAGGTAGTACTGGTCCCCAGGTAGTCCTGGTCCCCAGGTAGTACTGGTCCCCAGGTAGTACTGGTCCCCAGGTAGTACTGGTCCCCAGGTAGTACTGGTCCCCAGGTGATCCTGGTCCCCAGGTAGTCCTGGTCTGAATCGGGCCTAGGTTTCTCTTCAGGTGTGTCCGTACGGGTCTGTGGTCTTTTAAAGAAACATTCCTGCTTGCGAGGAATCACAGCAGGACAGAAATGTCTCTGTTGTCATCGTAGGTGCTGATGAGTAATGTCCTCGTCCTTCGGGGACAATCGGGACAACCATGGTCCTACGGTCATCTCAGAACCAGGATTTTAAATAAATTTAAAACAGTCGGACCCCTGCGGACACGTGCGATACGGTGTCTGTCGCAGCCGATTGACCTTGGACATAAAGGACACTGTCGGTGCAGCAGAGAGGAGGATGAGTCAGGAGGACAAGAGCTGGTAGAGATGGAGCGAGAGATTTAGGAGAAGAAGCTGGAAGCAGGGTGAGGGGGATGGTGAGGACAATGGGAAGAAGAGAAGAGGCGAAGGACAAAAAGGAGGTGATGAAAATGTTTGGATGCTGTGAAAGTGAGAGGGAGGCTGGAGACAGAATCATAACAGGACTAGAAGGAGGTCTGGAGGAGGACAGGGAGGAAAAAATAGATGCAAAGCCCTCCTTCCTGCCGTGATGTCACCTCTCCTTTCCACTGTCACGTTGATGACACCTACGAGCATCCTTTTATGACACCTACGAGCATCCTTGGCTGTAATGGCTCCCTGATGGCTCCTCTTTTCCACATGACCCTCGTTCACTCTGCTTTTATGTCGTGCCAGTTCCCAGACGTGATCTAATCCAACCATAGACCGCATCAGAAGAACTGGACGAACCCTGTGATGTCTCACACATGTTGCTAAGGAAACCGCCTTGTCCTCATACGGCCGTGCTGCAGCTGGGCGGAGCCAGTAGGCCTGGGGGAGGGCTGGAACACGCCCTCTCCAGTTACAGGTAGCTGTTTTAGCCTGGCTGGCTTAGCTTACGCTAACATAGGATGCTAAGAGGGAAGTTGGATATATGTAGCCTGGCAAGCAGTTATTAAATACCATATTGTCTGGACTATAAGTCGGAGCAGCTGTCAAAAAATACATCATATATATATATATATATATATATATATATATATATATATATATATATATATATATATATATATATAAGTCTCAGGGGTCAATAAGAGCAGGGTAATTATAGCACCGTTGATGAGCGCCTTCCAGCAGCAGCTATTCAAGGACCCATCTGTGGACTGGTTCCTCCATCTGTGGACTCGTTCCTCCATCTGTGGACTCGTTCCTCCATCTGTGGACTCGTTCCTCTTTCATCTGTGGACTTGTTCCTCCGTCTGTGGACTCGTTCCTCTGTCTGTGGACTCGTTCTTCCATCTGTGGACTCGTTCCTCCATCTGTGGACTCGTTCCTCTTTCATCTGTGGACTCGTCCCTCCGTCTGTGGACTCGTTCCTCTTTCATCTGTGGACTCGTTCCTCCGTCTGTGGACTCGTTCCTCCATCTGTGGACTTGTTCCTCCTTCTGTGGACTCGTTCCTCCATCTGTGGACTCGTTTCTCCATCTGTGGACTCGTCCCTCCATCTGTGGACTCGTTCCTCCATCTGTGGACTCGTTCCTCCATCTGTGGACTCGTTCCTCCGTCTGTGGACTCGTTTCTCCGTCTGTGGACTCGTTCCTCCGTCTGTGGACTCGTTCCTTCATCTTCTGTGGACTCGTTCCTCCATCTGTGGACTGGTTCCTCCATCTGTGGACTCGTTCCTCCGTCTGTGGACTGGTTCCTCCGTCTGTGGACTCGTTCCTCCATCTGTGGACTCGTTCCTCATCTGTGGACTCGTTCCTCCATCTGTGGACTCGTTCCTCCGTCTGTGGACTCGTCATCTTCATCCGTCTGTGGACTCGTTCCTCCATCTGTGGACTCGTTCCTCCATCTGTGGACTGGTTCTCCGTCTGGACTCGTTCCTCCGTCTGTGGACTCGTTCCTCCGTCTGTGGACTCGTTCCTCCTTCTGTGGACTCGTTCCTCCATCTGTGGACTCGTTCCTTCATCTTCTGTGGACCTCGTTCCTCCATCTGTGGACTCGTTCCTCCATCTGTGGACTGGTTCCTCGTCTGTGGACTCGTTCCTCCGTCTGTGGACTCGTTCCTCCGTCTGTGGACTCGTTCCTCCATCTGTGGACTCGTTCTCCATCTGTGGACTCGTCCCTCCATCTGTGGACTCGTCCCTCCATCTGTGGACTCGTTCCTCCATCTGTGGACTCGTTCCTCCGTCTCTGTCCATCTTTCAGTCCTGGTTCTCCTTCTCTGATTGGTTCATAGCTGTCAGAGGTTCCTCCTCTTTTCTTCAGTCTCTGACTAGTTTCTCATCCCTCCATCTTTCTGCTCCGTTACTGTTTTCAGATGCTGATTTTATCATCTTCACTTTAAATTCTGCAGTAGAGATTTTTCTTCCTGGTGTCATATCTGTGTTCTCTCAGTGTAGACGATGGAGGATATTTTTGACATATAAGTCAATTTGAAATATTAGTTTCAGGACCAGACAAACTACTAAAAAAAGCGAGACTTATAGTCCATGAATGAATATATGGATGAACATGTGGACGTTAAGGTCCAGCCCTGGTGTCTTCATGCTGCTCTGTGGGAATCGCAGGAACAAACAACATATTTGTGATCTATTAGCTATGAGCTCGACAGTCAGAGGCTGGAAACTGGGAACCAGAATGGCAGATCATTAAATCGAGTATGATTATGTCATAAATCGATGAGATAAAAGTGCAGGTGAGAAGTTTGTAAATGCAAAGTGGAGCTCAGATTACAGTAGAAGAGCTCACATCACAGAGTTGGCAGGACAGATCATTCTGGCTGTTAGGACGTGTCTGAAAGAGGATCCAGTTTCCAATAATATGAGATTCTACACCGTAGACTACCAAGAACAATCGTATCACCGGGCACAAGCAGACGTTGAGAGATGACACAAGAAAACGATAAACCCAAGTGGAGAGAGGACAAACCCCAGCAGGAGAGAGGAGCGTCTAATAAAACAGCATCGACCTTTACACCCTCTGATCTAACAGTCAAAAAAATCCATCAGCCGACAAATCAGACCTGCGTCAATATCGTTGGCGCTGCAGAACCTTCCTGCTAAAATGTGTGTCTGAAGATAAAATCAATAACGGGGCGTAGACGTTTCATCACCCTCCGAGGGGTACGTGGCATCATCAGCTCCTCTACATGAGCTGTTAGCATACTGGAGCAGGTCCAGTTCAAACTGATCCGAATAATCACGGTATGACACACAACCTGCACCGTGTAGACTGGGAAATGGTTCGGAAAACGTGAAAATAAAAAGATACAGGAAATAGCCAAAAGGTCCAAAGACCGGAGAACAAACCGTCTTAAAAAGTCAGTAGAAGTAAGTAGGAAATAGTATAATTTTTATGCTATGTTATTCTGTTATGTTGTCTCATATATATATATATATATATATATATATATATATATATATATATATATATATATATATATATATATATATATATATATATATATATATATATACACACATATATATATATATATATATATATATATATATATATACAGTCATGGAAAAAATTGATTAGCCCACCTTGTTTTCTTCAGTTTCTTGTTCATTTTAATGCCTGGTACAACTAAAGGTACATTTGTTTGGACAAACATAACGATAACCACAAAGATTGCTCATAAGAGTTTTATTTAAGAGCTGATATCTTACCATTTTCCATGGTTTTCTTGATTATAACCTAAATCACTTAAGTTTTTACATCAATAGCTATGGCGTTGTACTGCCAAAAACACTGCTTTTATGCATTCAGTGTTTTCTTTTCTGTCTGTTTTAGTCACATGATGACGTTTAGTGGTACCAGGTATTAAAATGAACAAGAAACTGAAGAAAAAATGGTGGTCTAATCATTTTTTCCATGACTATATATATATATATATATATATATATATATATATATATATATATATATATATAAGGTGGTCACAAGACAGCGACAGCCTTAAAACAAACACTAGTGGTGTAATTGTCCACTAGGTTGTACCATTCGAATGGTATGACCAAGTGGACAGTCCACTCCAGGCCTGAAACTGCTGATTATTGTACTATATTTATTATTCATATGTGCCAAATTACATATACATTTATTTATTATTATATTTAATACATTTGTATTTATTTTACATTAAAGTCTCAAAGTTATGATTTTAATGTATTTATTTATTTTTTCCCCCAACATTCAAAATCAGCTTTAGTTGATAATTTTATAGTTTTTTTTTTAAATTATTATTATTTCATTTATTTATTTGTGGGTGTGGGAAATAAATCAATTAAAATGTAAAACTGGGCGTGGTGTAAAACCAGAGGTGTTATTTTCACTCAGCCTGGAGGTGCAGGAGCCTACAGAGATGAGAATAAAACAGAAACCATCAGCCAGCTGGTTGGCAGCAGCCTGGTCAGTCAGACCTGTTCACCATGGTAGCCTGGTAGCCTGGTAGCCTGGTAGCCTGGTACCCTGGTAGCCTGATATCCTGGTAGCCTGGTACCATGGTACCATGGTAGCCTGATATCCTGGTAGCCTGGTACCCTGGTACCCTGATATCCTGGTACCCTGGTAGCCTGGTACCCTGGTACCCTGGTAGCCTGATATCCTGGTACCCTGGTAGCCTGATATCCTGGTACCCTGGTACCCTGGTAGCCTGATACCCTGGTCGTCCTGGTATCCTGGTACCCTGGTAGCCTGATATCCTGGTACCCTGGTACCCTGGTAGCCTGATACCCTGGTAGCCTGGTACCCTGGTAGCCTGATATCCTGGTACCCTGATATCCTGGTAGCCTGGTACCCTGGTATCCTGGTACCCTGGTAGCCTGGTATCCTGGTAGCCTGGTACCATGATACCCTGGTATGCTGGCAGCCAGGTACCCTGATATCCTGGTAGCCTGGTATCCTGGTAGCCTGGTACCCTGATATCCTGGTACCCTGGTAGCCTGGTACCCTGGTACCCTGATATCCTGGTACCCTGGTACCCTGGTACCCTGGTATCCTGGTAGCCTGGTACCCTGGTATCCTGGTATCCTGGTACCCTGATATCCTGGTAGCCTGGTAGCCTGGTATCCTGGTACCCTGGTAGCCTGGTATCCTGGTACCCTGGTATCCTGGTAGCCTGGTACCCTGGTATCCTGGTACCCTGGTAGCCTGGTATCCTGGTAGCCTGATATCCTGGTAGCCTTGTACCCTGGTACCCTGATATCCTGGTACCCTGGTACCATGGTACCCTGGTAGCCTGGTACCCCTCCCATTCACAGTTTCTTCCACCAGTAGAACTTGGGAGGACGTGAGGTCCAGTCCTGTACGGGTGCTGGTGACCCCGACAGGTCAACGCCAACGACTGAAAAATGTCTTTCTGTGTCTGAAATGGGTTCAGGTCGGGTCAGAAAGCATCGTATGAAGCAAAACAATAACCTGCATTGATCATTTTAGTGATACATAAAACGACTGCATTTCAAGACGGTAAAAACACTGGTCGCATCACAAGGGTTCACGGTAGTTTGTCTCCCTCCTGGCAATAACCGTTTTCTTAAAGCTAGACGAGACGGTTCCGGTGTTGGTTTAGGGGTTTGGGTATAACGGACACAGATGGGTGCGGGTTGCCAAAATCCGAAACCATGCAAGTTCTCAGTCCGGTCTTTCTAAGTTAGAACATTAGTGTTCTTGATGAGATGACAGCACAGCTAGCAGGCTAACGCTAATTCAAAAATATCTACGATTGACTGAACCTCAGAATAAACTCTTCAAACTTAAATATGACTTAGAGTGGACCCATAAACTCCTCTGGTAAAAGTGCTTTACGATATTAGACGATAGACGATAGTCTGTCTTTGATCACTTAACCACAAATCTGAAGTTAGAACAGCTATATTACTGAATGAAAACATCTTATAAATAGATATTAAAATAGTTTCCGAAGGTGCTAAGTTAATGAGAAAGTAGCGACGGTTAGTCCTCCGTCATCTTTGTGCCGAGGTTATCTGGTATTTGGAGCTTCTCGTTTTCCCATCGTCACTGGCTTCCTCCCATTAAGGATGCGTGTTACTGGTACTGGTCTTACTGGTCTTGAGTTGCCTTTTAACGTGTTTACGTGGCTCTCTGCGCCGCATCATATCCTCCCCGGCTGAAAACGATACGTGACTGTTTAATTACTTTGGATCCAAAAAGTCTGCACACCCTGACAAATATTGGGTTTTTAAACTGTGAAGGTAGAAAGAACGACGTCGGACTGCTGAAGGTTTCCAGAGATCAAAAAAGAAACATTAATCTGCTGGGAACATTTAAAACAAACCCCAACTACCACGGCTTGATTGCGTAAGTCTGAACACTCCTCCCAACCGATACTTTGTGGAAGCACCTTTTCTTTCGTTGCAGCGTCAAGTCTTCGGGTCGGGTTGGTGTCAAATCTCTTGTGCGCAGCTGTTTTTGATTCCAGAGGTTTTCGGCGGGACTGAGCTCTGACTGGATCTTGATTTTCCGTTCCTGGTCTCCAGGTCTCCGTTGGTTCTGATGTGTGCTTTGGGTCATTGTCATGTTGGAAAAAGGTGAAATTCACTTTCTTTTTCAGATTTTAGATAGAGCTTTGTCCCAGTGTGTCTTGGTGTTTGGAGCTTTTCATTTTCCCACATGTCTTGACAAATGTTCCTGGTTCAGCTACAGAGAAGCAGCGCCAAACCATAATGCTTCCCCCTCCGTGCTTCGCTGTTGGTGTGGTGTTCCTTTGATAATGCTCTGTATCGGCTCTGCAACCAGTCATCAAGTATTTACCCTCCACCAAGGAGGTCATGGCGTTTATCTGTCTGTCTGTTTGTCTGTGTTCAAGATAACTCAAAAAATTATAGATGGATTTTGATTAAATTTTCAGGAGTTGTCAGAAATGTGAAAAGGAAGAACTGATTTCATTTTGCCTGTGATCCGGAAGAAATCCTGGATTCTGGATCACTTTCAAATTTACAATAACATTGCAGACAACGGGGCCGAAAATATTGTGTCTAAATATCTCCGTTAATTATTGCCTAAAACTCGTGAAATTTGACTCAGGGATTGACGATGGGAACCTCTATCAAATTTCAAAGGCTGATCCGGATCTGTTTCACTGTTTCAGTTTGTTTATTCGAACAGCAACACAATATAAGGTGTATAAATACAACACAACACAATGGATACATAAACCATAATAAAATGTTCGAAAAGGAATGGGACGAAGTATAAACTTTTAAGTTTCCCATCCCTCATGACTCAAGTGTCCTCAGTTGCTCATTCAACTATTAACATTCACTCTTCCAAATTATTCAACCTGTTTTTTATCTTTCCTCCTCTACATATCTATCCAAAAGGAATTTTTTGTACTTTCTCTTAAACAATTTTATGTTCACACACTGTTTTAAACACGGCTGTAGACTATTCCATAATTTCACTCCACCACTTGATAAACACATTCTTTTCATCGTTGTTCGTACCTTCTTCATTCTAAATAATGTATCTCCTCTTAAGTTATATTTTTCATCTGATCCACAACGCGGATTTTATTACCATCTGTAAAGCGCTATATGTGGGAACTGTTGCACTTGGCGGAGGTATGCGGTCTCCGAGTGCTTTTCTAGTTCTTTCTTTTTTATATCTTTATATTTAACAAAAAAATTAGAAGAGTGTGTAGACTTTATATGGACTGCCCAAAGTTTATATTTAATGTCAATGGATATTAGTTTAAAAAGTGATTATAGATAATGCAAAGAAAGAATGGATAAACATTAATTTATAAATACTTTATTAAACAGATAAAATAAGGATTTAGGAATTTGTTCACAGCAGCTGTGCTGTGTACTTTCAGTAAAGCATTTTATTTAACGAGAGTCCAATGACAAGTTAGACGGTGTAAATAATGAATGAAGGTACTCTAAACTCACTGTTTAATGACTGTTTAATGAGGGGACATCTGACAGCAGCTTAAGGAAAAACTTCCAGATATACGTTTGTGTTGTCGAAGCTGGGACGACTGGCGTGGAGCTGAGCTCCAACAGAAACGAATTAGGACGTGAGGAAGCTCAGCTCCATTCCAGTATAACAAAACAAGAAGTGTTTTTTGGTCTACGAGGATACGGTTACTGACGGAAGAACGTACAGGCCTCCCTTTGTCCTCGAGTTACTGTACTGGTGAGCGAGGACACCATCTGGGGGATGGTTGTTTCCTGCATGCGTGGTGTAGGTGAAGCAGTCAGAGCTGCAACAACCATGTTTGCAGCCCTGAAAGAAATAAGAGAGGCAAGAAGAGTTGGAAAAGGGGGCATTTATGATGATCAGAGCTAGTCCTTCTCCTGAACTTCATCTCAAAGTATGTTCTCTACCTCAGAAAAACCATGCAGAGTGACTCTGAGGAGCATCATTGGTTAGCTTAGATAACTTATGATGCTAATTAATATTACTTTGCATTCATTCTTTCCTAACATCCTTGTTTCAACTGTCATTTCTGAAATGAGTGCTGCCAAAGCTGAAATGAGGAGCTCTGCTGAGTCCAGCCATTGATTGGCCTCCTCTTCATGGAGCTAGGCCTCATTTAGGCCTCATTTAGGCCTCATTTAGGCCTCATTTAGGCTCTGGCAGCGCTGACGTTGGTTCGTGGTTTGGTTAATTAGCTTGAAAAGATCCTAAAATAATCAGAAGTTTGCTTGACTGGGGGAATCCAGCTGCTGCCAGAGGTAGAAGCCAATGAGTTAGAGACAGTCCAGCTGGTTTCCTCTGGTTAGCTTTGGCTAGCAGCCTTCGAATGGGAGTGAAGTTATCTGGTTCAGGCTGCTTTGCTTCAGTTTCAGACCCTTCCAGAACAACCCAGAACTAGTCTCTTAGTTTAGTTAACAACACAGCAACCCATGTTATTTTGAAAAAAAAAAAAAAAAAACCCCCAAAAAACTATGTTCTGTCATTATTCACAGTTCAGAGGTTTAGTCAAGGCAGTGCTAATTGATGACAGCTAGTTATTGAATTTGCCCATCATCAGTCTCAAGGATCATGCTCCTAAATATACATCCATTTGTTAGTGATTAGACTTGGGATTTACAGCCCTGCTCTGAGGTAAACTGGTGAAGAGTTGGGGGTATTCAGTTGGCACTCAGTCCTTAAGTGTGAACAACTCATAACTGAGTCATCTCTGTTGGTGCCACTCCCCTTTCAAGCTACAGCCAATGAGAGAGCGAGGCCTGGGACGAGTTCACTTTGAGGAAGGGAAACTGAAATAGCACTTTTATTCCTTCCTGCAGTCCATTTTCAAATGAATAACTCACTTGGTTATGACTCATTCCCCCTGCTTTCTTTACAAAATGTGGTATTGATATCATTTTGGTGGCTGATCAGTCAAGTGGTGCAAACACCATGTCATCATGTCTCAGAAATCTGCCCAGGACGGAAGTTGCATAGCATGAAAACGGTCTCTATGACCAAAATATATGGACATGTTCATACCTGATTCCTCTGAAGGAGCAGGTTTGTCCACCACGACATCATTTCTTCCCTGATGACTCTGGTCTATCCCAAGATGATGTCATCAGGATTGTTGGAGCTATTGTTGTAGAAGGGAGGGACCATGAGGCATCTTTTTTTCCACTCATGGATTTGTCTAAAACTATGCCTGATGGAGAGATGATGTCTGTGTCGAGGAGAAATAAACAAAAAAAAAAAAAGGTACAGAAAGGGTTTGAAAAAAGTCTAAGTCTTTAAATCTACTTGGGAACAAGTGAAATCCATCCATGTTCCTTGCATGCATGATCAGGTATCAACCCAACAACAGACACAGAGGTTGTATACCGGTAATATATTCTGAACAGATCAGTTGTTTTTTGTTTTTGTTATTATTTTTTTTTTTATACATAATTTTGATTAAATAAGTACAGCAGGCTTTTTGCACCAATGAGTCACCACCAGCCTGCTCCACAGCCAGTACTGGGTGACCTACCTTTTTCATGATGAATGTATTGATCTTTCTTTGGTACACAAGAGTCATTTCCATTAAAACTCTAATTGAATTTATATTTACTGCGTACTGTTTGATTCATGCCAGCGCTCCAAACAATATTGGTGGAGGGCTGGGTTTTGCTCATGGAAACTATCAGGCATCCATTCATCCATTAACCTCCAGTTACTTGAGCCAAAGGCATTAGCCTAAGTAGCATAAGCATTAGCTCCAGCTTCTCCGGGGGAATATCGAGGCTTTCCCAAGCCAGCTGAGAGATAAAATCACTTCAGCGTGTCCTCGGGACCTTCTCCCTGTTGGACATCACCAAACCCCCCCCAGAGAGACGTCCAGGGGGGATCCTGACCAGTTGAAAGAACCACATAAACTGGTTAGCTGTTGTGGAGGAGCAGCAACTCTACTCCGAGTCTGTCCCGAATGACTGAACTCCTAACCCTACCTCTAAGGGAAAATCCAGCCACCCTTAGTAGGAAATTGATTTTTCTCAATTTGAAATTCATTTTTTTTTGGTTGTATCCAGAATTATTTTCTTTTCTCGGCGGCGGAGTGTCAACGTCTAATTGGACGGACCACCCTGGCCCTGCCTTCTTTTCCTTTCTCTCTTTGGTGCTGGTTTGAAGGTTGTAGCCGTTTTGTATGTTTACTTGTGTTGGCGGGGCATTAGGGGAGTGATTCTGGGACACCAGAGTTTACCAGAGATCAAACACTGGTGAAAGGAGGTTCCCACCTGAAGACCCCAAAGACTCAGGTAGACAGGTGGTGCCAAGGTCCATTACTGAGTGCTTATTCTTCTTTTGAGCACAAGTTTTTTTTTTCGTTTGTTTATTTTACTGTCATTTCCCACAGTTCATGACCATGGGTAAGGGCCAAACCATAAATGGGATACGTCACTGCCAATGCTGCCCCTATCTGCCCGTCAATCCCTCGTTCCTGTCTTCTCTCTCTTGTGAACAAGACCCCAAGACACTTGACCTCCTGCACTTCAGGCAACGGATTATCCCATGGTACTCCGACTGAGAACCATGGTGTCAGATCCGGAGGTGCTGGTTGTCATTCCTGCCATTTCACATTTGGCTGCGAACTGTTAGAGCTGAAGATCACGACTTGATGACGCCAACGGGACCACATCATCTGCAACAAGCAGAAACATAATCCCGAGGTCACTGCACAGGAATCTCTCGGCACCTGGTCCGGTTCACACCTGGAATTAATCCAACTTACTGCCGGCAATGCAAACCAAAGTTTGGCTCCATTTGTACAGGGACTTAATGGCCTGTGGCAATGGACTCAGTATCCCATAGTCCCAGAGCACTCCCACAGGATACCCTGAGGTCCATTGTTAAATGTCTTCTCCAGGTCCACAAAACACATGTGGACTGATTGGGAAAGTTCTCAGTGTTCCACTGCCAAGACGGAACCAGCGTTGCTCCTCCTGAACCTGAGGTCCAACCATCAACCGGACTCTCTTTCCAGCACCCCGGCATGAACCTTACCAGGGAGGCTGAGGAGTGTGACTCACCTGTAACTGGAACACCCTGGTCACCCTTTTGGCCAGAGGAACCACCACCCCAGTCCGCCAGTCCAGAGATGTCCACGCGATGTTGCAGAGACGCGTCAACCGAGACAGCACCACGGCGTCCAGAGCCATGAGGAACTCAGGGTGGACTTCATCCAGCCCTGGAGTCCTGTCACCGTGGACCTCAAACATCCAACACTGTAAAGTATGTTTGTACTCTGATCTAAATGAGGCTGTCCTCTACATAAACATCACAGATAACTCGGTGTCATCTCTGTGTTCCAAGTTCAGTAATAATATTTGTGGAAGCTTTTTAAAGAATGCTACTTTACAAATACAAAGATTGTCCAGTAAACCTTGGATGGAGGTCATTTGACATGGACTTGACAAGCACTGGGTCTATGATCTTAGTAAGTTTGTGAAGACTATCTAAAATCATACCTCCGCTAAACTTTCAGGGATCCTCAACTGTAGACCAGGTTCAGAATCCCTGAAAGATCTGGGACAATTGTAATTAACTTGCCAACTGGCGGCCTTTTCAAGATGGCTGAAGGAAAGCCAGTCAGTTTTCAGAAGTCTTGATTTACAAAAATTGCTTGTAGGAGGAATGGACCACATTTGAAACCCGCTGGCCAATAGGATGCTATGTGACGACTCATAAAGGAGCCACTATTCAAAACAAAAGATGCCTCCAGAATTGCTGATAACACCTTGGATCAATGATTTTGTTGGTTTTGTTCTATACAACCAACAACAGTCATTGACCAGCGTTCTTACTCCACTGAAGCCATCTTGGATGTCTTTTGTCGCTCTGAGTGTTTGTACTTCGGCAGTTCCTGCTGCGTTCGTCGGTCCTGCCGCTGGAGGTCACCGATGAATCCAACAGGAACCAGACCAGGAGGAAAAGTGTTGTCAATCACAGTTAGCGATTAGCTTGGCTGGTTTGGCTTATGCTAACCTATGATGGTAATTAATTACAATAATTCTGATCAAATCTGTCCAAACATCCTCATTTCAAGTGTTGCTACAGAAATAATATTTGAAACAAATGCTGCCAGAGCTGAAATGAGAACTAGCAGAGCTCTGCTGGGACCAGAAGATCAATCAGCTAACCATTCGGAGCGATAGACGCGTTGCCACTGGACAAACCTGCCGCCATCAGCTTGCAAGTCGCAGGAAGATTGACTGCTGCTCCCAGCACAATGGTCCAGTGGTCTTTTGCATTTAGATCTTCACAAAAACAAATAGTTGCCAAACACAAGGATACTATGGAGAGTGTAGTTTTATTAGCATTAATAGGCTCGTCCTTTGAACGAAACCTCCAGCACGATATGCAGAATCATGTTAGGCGTCGTATGAAATTAAACAAGCTCCTTTGTCCATTCATACCAAATATGTTTTTTGTTTCTGCAAAGTTGGATATTTTAACATGGAGGTCAATGTAGATTGACTCACATAAAGTATATTTTATATGAATTGGTGCTGATAAATCTTGAGCTTCAGTCATTTTTACAGACACCGCAGGAAACGAGGAAGAAGAAGAAGAAGCAGCGGGTAATACGAAGACGAAGAAGAACAAATCTACCAAGCGGACCGGTCACATTTGTTGCAGTCTGCGTTGATGCGATGCGTAGTCACATTTAGATGCACGAAAGGTCCGGCGTTGCGGTTAACGGCGTCGTGCTCCGCCTACCGCGTGGGTTCGCCATCGTTTCAATCAGCCAGGCCACCTAAGGGTCAATATTTTCAGATTCATAAGTTCATATTTCCAGAAACAACTCAGCGTTTCGATGTCAGCCAAACGTAATATTTCACCTGTAGGGGGGGTTGCGTTCAACCGCGGGTTGCTGACGATCCCCGTTTGCGAGTTACCATTCATGCTAGCGCGTTGCATCAAAGACTTTCGAGTTTGAAACAGAACTAGTTTGGGGTAAGTTATGTATTTTCTAACGATACGATTTTCTTCACCTCAGTTAATAACCTGTGAAAGCATCGGCATGGTCTCAGCGGTGGTTATTCTACGTAACTGATGCAAATGACCTGAACTAGAAAGTAGAGCGGCCGAATGGCTGCTCTCTGTCACACCAGAATGTCACATGGATGTTGCACAGAGGGATTATTGACAGATTTACCAACTAATGATTCTTTGGTGCCTGTGTGTCAATGGTTTGTTTCATGTACAGGCGGGGCTGCGAGGGAAAATGGAGCTTGCTAGCGTACAACAGAGTGATATGCTAATGTGTTTGCCTCAACATGGAGCCTTCCCACAGCAAGCACCGGAGCCGAGCACCCGCCCCGGAGACATGAATGATTTTGGTGTCCGTGTGCTCGTCAGTTGACCAACAAGGATAATCTGCTGAAGACATGGTGTGTTCCTTTGAGTTTTCAACCCTTCAGGTGCTCAAGAGACGTGTTCTGTTCAGTTTGGTGCTCTGAAAGTCTGTGTTTTAAGTGTGGGAGACCGAGGAGGCAGCGGGCAGCACACAAATAAAACCTCATTTCATTTTCTCAGATGAGATGGAATTGCTAATTAACAACCACCGCGTCCAAGCAGCTCTGGTTATGACCCCAGTCGCCTTCTGTTGTTGAAGTCTGTTGGGGATTCTCTTCGCCGACTCTATGAACCCAAAATATTTTAAATACTTTTTCATCAATGTAATTCTGTTTATTTACGTCCGCTTTTGGATGTCAGACCTGCAACACAATCTAAAAATATATCCTCAGTCCCAGGGTGTCCTGGCATTGAGGACGTTTCACCTTCTGTCTCAAACATCAGCAGCAGTCTCTGTTGGGGACATGTCCAGACCTCAGAAGGGCTGGTAGACCTGCACCCTCGTCTTCCTCAGCCGCGTGATCCTAATGTGTCCAGGATGTGGTTTTACATCGTCTTGTTGAAAAGAAACTTCATGGACGTCCCTGGAAAAGATGTGGTCTTGAAGGCAGCATGCTGGTCTAAGATCTGTCCTTTTCTGCATCGATGATGCCATCAAGGAAGATGAAATGAAGCGTTACAGAGACGCCGAAGCAACCTCATACCATCACAGGACCTGGATGTTGGACTTGTTGCTGATACCAGTCCAGATGGTCCTTCTCCTCTTTGGTCTGGAGCACACAGCGCCCAGTATTGATTATGTCCAACCACAGTACATGTTTCCACTGATGGGACATCAGGCTTCTTCTCGACACAGTAAAGGGACATTTGTGAATGTAATCTCCATATCACAGCGCTTGACAAAGGCTTCCACAATAATCTCTCAGCTGTGGATGCCTTCCAGTCTTCCACTCTTTCTTTTTAAACATTTCAAGGATTTTCTCCCACATTTCATCGACAAGGTGCGATCTTCTGTCCGGGCTGGGCGGTACGCCCTCAAACCCGCACCGAGGTGAATCCAACCACTAAAATTGGATTATTCTTCTGATGAACGAGAACATATCTTCGTCACTTTAAAACGAGCGGAGGGAAACGTGCACAGGCGAAATTAAAAACATCTCATGAAAAAAGTTCCAGTTTAATTTTTTCAAGCGTTAAATTTACGGTGGAGAGATCTTTGAAAAAAACGGTTCCAGCAATCCAACTCGAGTGAGATTTTAAAAAAATATACACTCCCTCCCTCCTCCCAAAGGCTCCGCCTCCTCCTCTTCAGCCCCCACCCCTCGAAACCACGCCTTCACACGATTCACGACTACATGAAAGCGCACGCTGTCTCGAGCGGTCACGGAAGTTCACGAGCATTCGTGAGCACTCATGTCGATTTGCCAACAACAAGTAGCGTCAGAGCTACTTGTTGGCTACAGCCTAGCTAACGGTGTCACACATAGTACTGCAGCCTAGTTGACAGAGTTGGTAGCTTAGCGAAACATGCTGGAATATGTTCGTCACGTCACTAGATAATTTTGTCATCATCTTTCATTTTCTCACTGACTGGGTGAATAGATCCTACAATACCCATAACCCATCAGTATGTTGAAATATTATATAATCAGATCTTACCTATCCAGTAGAAACTGGGCCACCTTGGCATCGGTCTGGAGCCCCTTTTTTAATTTTTTAGCGCTGGAAAGCCTGTACCGATAACCACTCTTGTTCTGTTTCGTTCTTCAGTTAGCTTTGGTTAGCTTCGGTTAGCTTCGGTTAGCTTCCGCGTGGCTGTTGCTTTTTCAACAACAGTTTTCTCTTTGATTTTGCTGCCGGTTGACGTCTTCTTCTCTGCCATTGTTGCAACGAAATAATCTGTGCTAGCGTTGATATTTGATGGACGTATTAGGCAGCTAATAAATGTAAAGATGATCAGTACATTGATTGGTCAGAGTTTTCCTCTGATTACGCCCTCTAGACCGGACCAAATGGTTTAGTTTTTTTTGCAAACATTTTATTTCAGTGGGAATGTGAAAAGGTTTTCAGGCAGTATTGTGAAAGATCTCCCACCCTACCTTTAATGCAGTAGAACATGAACATGCACGGTTGGGACGGTAAAACTCGCCTTTCATGGACGCTGCTTCTGGACCAAGTCGCCTTCACAACCTGTTGGGTTGAAACTTTCCTTTTCAAATTCTTGCACTTAGCTGCCACACATCATCTTTTTGTTGGAACGTGTCGCACGCCTGAAATGCAAAAAAAGGATGAATATTGACAAATGGAGTTAATCATAAAAACATGGAATATCTTGGGTTCTTAGTTTCTGCAAGGAAGTTAAAGTAAATTCCAGAATAGCGGCATTGTTTTTCTATTTCTGTCTTCCATCTTGTCCCGAGGTTTTCTGATTTGGGATTGATTTAAGAGCGCAGAACTCTGCTGAGTGTCGTGTTTGTTACCAGTGAAACCTTTTTATTTGTGTGTTTCCTCTGGGTCACAGTTTTCTTTTTTTGTTTTTTGTTTTTTTTTTTTTTCCAACTTTGGCGGCTTTATCTCCCATTGGCATCATTAAATGACCGGACCCCCCGATCTGCAGTGAGTGTTTGCTCAGAGTTGTGCATTTGGTGGCAGTTTGACATTCTTTTGTAAACCTGCCAAATTCCTCTCGGTCTGGAGTTCGCTGCCAGCCAAAGACAGGAAGCACAAGCAGGAGAATCAAAAGAACAATGAATCAGTGTGAGAGAGGGAGCGGGAGACAGAAGCACAAAAACAAACCAGCATCACTCTCGCTGGCAGCACCGCGACCGCCCGGCCAAGCCAAGTTCATCTCAGAGCATCAAAGCATGATGGGAAAATACCAGAGGCCGGAGCGTGTAAATGTGTGACCAGACGTTGTTTTCACTGCGAAAGCCCTCACGGCGCTCAGGGGCCAAGCTAAAGATTATTGGAACATGCCTGGCCTTTCTGCGGTGACGTCTATGAAGCGATGGAGACGGGAGACAACCTCAGACTAGTCGTGTTATCTTGTACCGCGCAGTCACGAAGAAACAACACCGCGCAATGACAGGAGCATTCCTGAACGCTCCCTGGACGGTGTTATCCAGATGTGTTAGAAGGCTGAAGGAACTGATGAGATGAGATGAATCCAAGTTCTCTGGTGGAAGAAGTTCGTCGCAGGAAACCAAGTATCTGGGTCCAGAAGTATTTGGGTGGTGATGGGTGATTTGGAAATGAAACAGTCAAGATGTGATCAAAGTAAAGCCATTTTAAGCAAAGTACTTCTATTTTAAGTTGATCGAAGAGGCAAGACTTGGCCAGTGAAGAAGAATCCATTTTCCTTGTCTTGAAGAAGTCTTGAGCTGCTTTCTCAGTGTGATTACGGTCATCATCCATCGGTTATCTCGTGATCAGATTTATAGATCTATACACCCCAGAGTTCCTCTTCTGCCTCCGTCAGGAGTCGCATCATCAACAAGCATGACACTGCCTCCGCCGTGCTTGACAGGTGATGTGGTCACGAGCTGTTGCTTTCCTTCAGTTTCATCTGTCCAGAAGGTGTGTCTTCAGAGGACGGGAGGCTTTTCTAGATATCTAATCTGTCCCACTGGTTTGGACCTCAAACTCTCTGTTTTTACAGTCGTGAAGCCATCTCTTGATTGTAGATGTTGACAATGACACATCTATCTTCGTAGTATTCTTGACTTCTGCCGGTGTTGTGAAAGGGTTTGTCTTCATCAAGGAAAGATCATCCTCTTTAGTTGTCTCCTTTGATGTTGTTGCTCACCTGATGATGGTCTTCTTCACCTGTACCGAGATCTCCTTGGACTTCGTATTGGCAGCTCCCATCGATCAGCTACCAAACCCAATACCAGATATGATACGTTTGTCTGGACGTAACGAGGGAAAGGAAATACCTTTGGAGGTACTTTGCTTGAAATGTCTCTAATTCCTAAATGGATAAATGTCATATTTTTCTTAAATTAAAGCTGAAAGTCTAAACTTTGATCATATTTTGGTTATTTAGTTTGAAGAACGTAAAATCTTAAAGTCTATCATCGTCCAAATACCTCTGGACCAAACTGTGAGTCAAACACATGTCGTCGCTGGATCATAGATCTTCATATCCGCCTCTCTTGGGCCTAGTTTTTTATTTTTTTTAGTTGTAATAATGTCCAACCCACCACACGGATGGATGAGTTTGGCCCAAGAGAACAAGGCATGACACCTAAAATAGGTTCAAGAGCAAGCAACCTGCAGCAGGTTTAGACCACTGGATAAATTATGATTTCAAACTGTGTGTTATTTTTGTGTCAGTCAGAAAGCTGAATCCTGTGGATGTTTTTATGTTTTATGACTTTAATGAAGTTACCTCTGTATTCAAAATTAGGAAACTAAATGTTTTTCAAATGCTCGATGTTTGAGACAAATGTCATTTTCAAAAGCTTTCATCAGTTTGCCACTTTGTTGAGCTGAATGCATCTTTGCTGTGATTGTAAATTTATTCAAACCAGGTTTTCCTGTAGAGATGATGATTCTTTCTGTTCCTGAACATAAAGGATCATTTTTGGTCTTTTTTGTAACTATGGGTATATTACTATCTTCAAAATTCATAGAGCAGTATTTTTTATTTTCACACTGATATTGTGCTACTCTTTCCTCACGTTACGTCTGCTCCACTCCACATTTACTGACAGACAAGCCCCGCCCCCGCCGCTGTGAGTCACGGCCATTCAAGTCAATGAGCGTGATCTCGCCAGAGGTGCCGTGCAGCTGTTTAGAAGCGTCCCAGAAGCGACAGTTCGCTCTGCTCCGCCAAAAAATACACGTAGAGTCTATTTCTGTGTTAATTTGCAAACAGTGGATCAAGTTGGAAGGAAGTCGCACACAAGAACGGTCCACAGATGTGGCAGATGTTGAGGATAAAACACCTACACGGACGTTATGTTAACGTGTGAAAACAGGAGAGGTTCAGTTCAGTCGTCCAAAAGCTCATTTTAATTTGACACCACTCTTCTTTTATTAAATGTATGATTCCAGAAAGGAGAAGACATGGCAAGAACTTACATTCTCACATGATCTGGAAACCTTCGGGTAAACTCAAAATCTCACAAATCCAGGTGAGGACGCAACACTCGCAACCTCTCCACTCCTGAAATGTTCCCCGAAGGATGAACCAGATAAGGGGACTTCCCTTCCCCGTGGGGCCGAGGCGTCGCCCTCCTCTCCGGTTCTGCCTGCCCGAGTAACACGAGAGTGCTGCTATTTTTAATCTGCAAGGTGATTCAGGACAAAACGGGAAAGGATGAAGGATATCCCAGGCTACGTTTCCATAGTCTCGACAAGGAAAAGACGGCGACAGGAGCGGTGATTCTGTCTGCTTTGGCTGGATTTAACTGGAGGAAGCCACCAGAAAACCCCGGATGAACGTGGATGCCGCCGCCCTACGCGTCACGTCCCGCGGTACTCGGGCAGGCAGAATTCATAACCGTTTCAGCGCCGATGCTCAGATTTACCGCCGCTTATACCGACGTCTCTCCCTCCAGTCTGAGCCCCCCCCCTTCACTCATCTTCTGCACGTTCATCAAAGCTTTCACCGTTTTTGCTGTTCGCTTACAGATCTTCAACACAAATTACTTTACAGTGTCGAGGATGAAGGATTCTGCTCTTAAATTGGAAAGATAGCAGCATACCCCCGTAAAAAAACAGGTCTTGAACTGAGTGTGTATTCAACTGGTTCTGATAAGAAAGTGAAGCGACTCTTGCAGGACTTTGCTTTCAGCTGAAGAGTTTGTGGACAGTTTTGCATGTAGCCTAGCAGAGATAGCTGGTTTAAGACCAGTCGCTGTCACTGGAGGGGTTGATTCTTCTGTTCCTTTACGATACACATAGGTACGTAATGATATGCTGCTTCTGTACAGTTTTACACTTTCTTCATGTCTTCCTGGTCTTGGTCGTCCTGGGTTCTTAGATTAGGTCTTGGTTCCTCACATCTGGTCCTCGTCCATGAGCATTCAATGACTACATTGGTCATCCAAGCTAGACATGGATTGGTGTGAGAAAGGCTGTCGCAGAGAGGAAGTTTTGGTGTTGTTGTAATACGAAACACAAACAGTCTGCAAGGAGGACGAAGGACGAGAGTTCAGTACATGTGTCATGGCCAGCTGAGGCATAACCGCACCACCCTGCTGAAATTAATGCCTTTAAATTGGTTGTTCTCCCACTTTCGAGCAGTCTCAGCAATGTCTGGAACCTGATTTATGCTTCCACATCGTAGATACGCTAGTAGGCTATGCACGCCTTCTTTGACATTTGTACTTGTCATTTGTTGTTTGCTTTGCTCTGTAATTCCACCACCAACCGCTAGATGGCAGTGCAGGGTTTGTTCTGCAGCGCTGTAGCCAGCAGTGCTGAGCTTCAATTTGTTTGCTTCCTTTATGTCGCTCAGACATAGCAAGGGTGCAAATGAAGTATGTCTTACGTGAGGTGGAGCTGATAGATGTTGAGCATCGGTGGTTTTTAAAGACACTGCAGCTAACTATCGTCCTGCCAGACTAGGAATAGGTAGCAGCGGGAAAGATGACGCAGAACAAATCTAGCAAGCAGATGAATTGCATTTCTTGTGGCTTCAGCTCTGCAGCATAGAAACATAAATTAGGCTTGAGGTCCGGGTTCGTCTTGGTCCTGTTGGTCCTGTAGCTTCACCGTTCATCAGTGACAGAAAGATCAGCTTTGTTGAAACGATCCGGACAGTTCAGTGCAGCTGGTGAGACCCGTTCACCCGTGCTTTAATCTTTATGGGTTCTGGTGCTTCATTGGTTGTTGTTGTTCTCAGACCCCCCCCCTTCCTGGCTCAAGCTAATTTCAATGCCTGAATTCCTTCACGTCACAAGGGGTGAAGGAGAACTGCTAACATACACATTAGCAGGGAACCCCATTTCCAGCCTCCCAACTTCAAGTCCATTAAACCCTCAGAGCACGCTGTTAGCATTGTAACCCTCCACCAGACGGTTACAATGCTGTTAGCATTGTAGCCGTCTGGTGGAGGGTGATTTGACCACAGGTAGCTGGTCTTGCAGTAAAAGCCATCACACCCAGAAGTTGAGGACCTGTTACCTGATACCTGTGGTCTCCAACAGGGAAACTGTTACTCAATGCCTGATGTCATTAAACATTTGTGTATCAGTACACAAACTGAGAATCACGAGAAACAACAATGTCACATGGCATTGGTTGGTGGTTTGGCTTGTCAGTACTGTGGTGTTGCATATTTGCAGTTATTGCGACGGACGCTAAGAGTGACTGCTTTGACAGGGTTGGTTCCCAGGAATGTCTTTGTTTTACGGCATGAAGTCGCTCACTTTCCGAAACCTCGGTCCTGAACATTCAGGACTCGGTACAGACTCAGTTGCTAAGACCTGTCTTTACTCACTCGAGCCTTGTTTTCAACAGTTTCAGTCCTTGGACTTGTGCCGACATCTCTGAAATGTCTTACATGGCTTGAGCTAGATGCTTTTTTAAAAAATCTTCTTGTATCTGATGAATAATTGTAAATTTCACTATTTGAAAGCTTTTGAAACAGAATATGGTGAATGTTCAAGAGATACTGAGATGAACGTACGTGGTTGCAACTAGAAGTTTACATGCAGTCTAGAAAAAGTCCTGCCAGGTAAAGTTGACGAAAAATTATGTTTTCTGATTTTGCTTTAATGTTTTTTTTTAATGTTATAATAATTTGAGAAAGATTTTTTTCTTTTACTTTCTTGAAAGCTCAGAAGTTTACACGTCACTATGATGTTACTGTCTGGACTTCTACATGATGAAGCCCAGAAACTCCTGATCGTCTAATTGACAGCTTGTTAATTAACTGAAGACACAACTGTGGATGTATTTTAAGGCATGATTTCAATCACAAGTGCCACTTGGGATCACAAGGGCTGATGGGAAATAAAAAGTAAATGACTTCAGGAAAGGAATCATGGACCTTCACAAGTCTGGTTCATCCGTGGGTGCAGTTTTTGAGACGCCTGAAGGCCAAACATAAAACCACTGAAGACAGAAGATGGAGGTCCGTTGATGGGACCAGATGAACCCCAGAACAACAACGGAAGTCCTGGTGAAGATGCTGGTTGGAAACACGATATGTTTGTCCGTCATGAAGCATCTTCTGCTAGCGGCCACTCGTTGAGGAGAAAGTCACTTTCAAGTGTTTGGCCATAATGATGTTCGATTTGGTTGGAAGAAAAAGGCCGACGCTTCCTGACCTCAGAGCACCATCCCACCGGTGAAGCACGGGAGGGGAAGCATCATGGTGCTTTACTGTTGCTCCTCACTAAACAGGTGGCGCAATGAGAAAAGATGATTATGTTGGATACGTTGAAGCAAGACGTCAAGGCATCAGCCAGGAAGTTGAAGCTTGGACGAGTCCAACCCTGAACGGAGGATGGCCCCAAACTTTCCTCCTGATCAGGTGGAAATGGACTAAAGGACATGGACGATTCCAGGAAGACATGGTGCACTCTCAGAAAAGAAAGTACAGAATTGTACCTTTAGAGGTACAATGGCTTGTCACTGGGGCAGTACCCTCAGAAGATACAGTTTTGTACCCTTTTGTACCTTTTGTACCCACTTGAGTACATATATGTACCTTTTGGACCATCAAAAAGGTACATATATGTACCTTAAGGTCCAATAATTAACCCTAGGGGGTATATTTGTGTAGATTGTACCTCAGGGGACAAAAAAGGACTCGTACTGTACCCCTATTTCTGAGAGTGTGAGAAGCTTGAGGAGGGCTACCAGGAAATACTAACCAGGTGTGTGTCAACCTCTGACTTTCAGGAAAGTTCTATAAAAAAATACATCTTTCTCTTATTATTCAGACATTTTTCAAATAATAAATATCAGGAGTCCTAGCAGACCTAAAACAGGATAAGGTTCTTTATTGTGCCTTTTTCTAAACGGATGTAAACATCTGGATGCATCTGTGTGTAACTGTATGATTCTATATACTTATACTTTGTTGTATTCTGTCATTTCTTTTGGGCTTTTCTTTTGTTTAACGTGTCATGTAATATCGAATGTTTTCTCTCTAGACTTGCTGTGTTTTATTTTCTTTGTGCTGCATCATGTGCATTGTGTCCCGTCATAATTAAATGACAAAAAGAAAAAAAAAAAAACCCACAATCAACGTGACCCAGTAACTCTTTCTTTCTTCAGCTGCCAGCTGGGTTCAAGGGCTGATGTAGGGGTTCATGGGGTAAGACGTGGACTCACTGGTGAAGACATGTGGACACTTCATGTGTCTCCTGTTGTATATCAGTTCTGTTTCATGTGTCAGTGAACTCTGGCCAGTTTCTGGAGGTCCTTGCTCTGAGGTAGGACCAGTTGGGTGTTGGGAACGGCATCCCCCCCCTCCGGCGCTTCGGGAATACTCATTTTGACGATCTGCCCTTTACTTTTTATCTCATCAGTTTTTTCAAGATGAAGATTGATACCAGCCTGACTATGCCTCAGCTCTCAGATGTTCTGTCCCAAGCTGGTCTCCAGTTTGCCGTGGCGACGGAGGACGACTTCGATGAAATAATGGCCATGAGCCAGGACATCTACGGAGGCCTCGACTACCTTCCCACCAGATACACAAGCTGGCTGAAGGAAACCAACCGCATAGTTATACTGGCGCGCAAGCAGGGAAAAGTGGTGAGTTCAGTCAGTAGCATGTAAGTAAAACACATGTGACCTTTCTGAGTAGCGACAGTGGTGAGTTTATATTAATTTATATTATTAAACTCTAACTGACCACGGGATCAGTAGAAACTAGGGATGCACTTTTTGGATTTTTTTTATGACCGTTAACCGACGCCCTTTAAAGGAGCCGTTTGTAAGATTATGGCCAAAACTGGTACTGCAGTCACTTTCAAATTACTGTTGAGCGGCGTGTACCCTCCCCCTCCTCCCCGACCAGAGGTTGCCAGGTCGGCTGCAGAATGCAGCAGGAACGTAGGCTGCCATGGCAAGCGACGAGTCCTACACAGTAAGTTTATTTTCTGTTAATTATATTTAATGCTTTATGAAAGATCTTTTCTTTCTTTGATCTTTCGTAACTAGAGGAAATATTTTCTCATTGAGGCGTTTCGTAACCTGAAAGTTTCGTATGTAGAGGCGTTCGTAAGTAGAGGTACCACTGTTACCTTGTCCAAGTAAATTAGCGTTAGCCAAACATTTAGCTATGAATCTTACCTGTCCAGGAGAAAATCAGCAACGTTGGCGTCTGTCTTCAAATTCTTCTCCGCTTTCAGCCGTCTCCATCTATCAAAAGCATCTCCTATACAAATCCTTGTTTTATTTCGGACCTTGTCACGACGTAACTCGGATTCATAACGAGGTCTTTTAGGTTTTGGAAAGCCAGACATTTTTTTCATCCAATACGTTCGTAGCAGCAGCTGCGATAATTAGAGCCGAGCTGGCAACCCGGATGCCGAAACACTACTGACTTGGTGATTGGGAGATAGGTGGAGGGTGGCGCTTCAGGCCAAAACAGGAAATGACAACATCAACATCAGTTGAGGGCTGCAACTCCTCTTTTTAAACGGGAATATCCTGGCTTGAGTGCTGTTGACAGTGACATAAGTATTTGAAATGAACATGATTTTTAAATGTCTGTTGACATATCGGGGTCATTTTATGATTCGTTTTATTAGATCTCTTACATACGGCTCCTTTAATGATTAATAACCGTTAACCGATAAGTCCGGGAGGGTTGGCTGCCGCGATGTTGCACGCGTTGTCGTGGACGCATGCGGACACTTCCCCGTGTCTACTCTAGCGGTAATGTGTCGCCGTCAGCTTGTCGCAGAGATGCCGCCGTCACTTTTGATTTATACTAGCGCGTCTCCGCTATGTTATTCTACGCCACAACGTGAGAGCGACATTCACGAACTAGCTAAACTTACTAAACGTATCTCTGTGTTTTTCCACTTCCTCACCGTCTCGGCCGTATCCAGACCCACATTCATCTCTATCTCCCTCCATGAATTACTAGAATATGTGCTGTCTTTGTAGTGTGGAGAACCAGAATCGTACAGATGTGGGTACTTCCTCATTTTGTTCGATGACGCGCTCTTTTCTACGCGGATGTAGAATTGACCAATCAGAGGCCTGTTGCACCTGTCGACACGCCCCCATGAGTTGATTGAATTACGTAGTTATAAAACAAAATTGACCGTTAGTATTAATCAGTTAGTTACTGTT
Source organism: Hirundichthys speculiger (assembly GCA_018398805.1). Taxonomy (NCBI): domain Eukaryota; kingdom Metazoa; phylum Chordata; class Actinopteri; order Beloniformes; family Exocoetidae; genus Hirundichthys; species Hirundichthys speculiger. The sequence continues at coordinate 74,843 of JAGFBZ010000623.1, read as the reverse complement.
ATTGGTTAGAGGTTAAACAGTTAACCATGTGCATCCCTAGTAGAAACCCAGACTTGCTACATGCCCACCTAACCCCAGTCATCACAAACTAGCTATTTTAGCTTGACGGAGCTCACACTAAGCTACGTAGCTAACTAGCATTACCTTATAACTCACTCTGTTTGAATCCATTCTCAATTCTGATGGAGTTATTGAAGCGTTATTTAAAAAAGAAGGGTAGGCGGAGCTCAGATTGAGTAGCTAGCACTGGGCTAACTGACCATGGCCTGGGGGTCTCCATCGGTACTCAGTTTGAGCTCAGTCCTGGTAGAGGTACCTATTTGGTCGTAGGCTAGTGGTTCACTTAGTCAATCTGGAAAGGTCCAGGCTAACCCAGTGGGTGGCTCGGCAGGAGGAACCGCCTGTTCCAGTAGTAAGGAGCAAGAGTGATGACAGCTAGCCATCAGCTATGACTGTTGCCAATCAAAAGCCCGCCCATCATTATAAAGAAATGTGTTGTGTTATATAGTTTTATTTGATGCACTACAAAAAAAATTCACCCCATACAGTTGGATGTGAAACTCAAATAGGGACCAAAACTGGTTGTTTTTGTTGTTTGTTGACTATTCTAATCAGGCTTCAGATATATTCATTTCTGTTATAAAGTTGAACATTTTAAAATGGAGGTCAAGGGCGATTGACTTGTTTTTGGAACAGGTGGTCATTCAAAGACATACCAGTCAGATCCGGTCTGGGATCTGAACTGATGAATCTGAATCTCTATCCCGAGACATCAAATCTTTAAATATGGGCTTTTGAGGCTGTTCTGGATTTAATTTGGTTATACCTGTTTCATTTTATTGAATATAGTCGATTGACAAAATGGGCCCGAGCTTCTGCCAGATCTCCTAAAGCCGCTATTTAAGGGATAGCAGGTAGCGGGAGGGGCGTTCCCCCGCAAAGAACGCAATCTTCCACCTTGCTAAACCCGCTATCCCACCTGTGCTACCCGCTACATTATCCATAGGAGTGGTTAGGGCGTTCCACCTGTTAAACCAATCAGTGCGTTCAGTAGCCGTTGCCTTTAAGAGCAGGTTGCGCTACCCGCTAACCGCTACCCAGCTCGTCTGGGACTCTGCTGTAGAGCTTCCTCCTCTTCCTTCCTCCTCCTCCTCTGCACTGATATATACAGATATATTTTTACACAGACAATTCCTATCAGCTACCTGAAAGTCCCAGATAGTTGGTGTCCTCCCGGTAAACACGCTCTGGTCGTCTATGGTTTAACTGGCGATCAAGCCGCAACTGAGGCCACATCATGCTTTTTATACAAGAGTTAATTCCAGAGGTAGAGCCGTTTGTGCACGTCCACATGTGACCAGGTGGACGCCCATTGATGCCATTTGGACGCGCTCTTGTACGCTCCGACATGCGGGTTGCAGGTAGCGGGTGGTCCGACCATGAGTTTGCAGAAAGGGCAAGAGACACGCCCACTGCCACACCTACAATGTGAGTAAGGGAGTCAGCATAACGGGTAGCAGCTTTAGGGAGCGGAAGATTGCATTAGTGGTTAGCGGAGGTTCCTAAACCCGCAATTTGCTGGTAGCAGGTAGCGGCTAGTGGGTAGCGGCTAGCGGGAAATGTACGATCGGGGCCCTAAATGTCATCTTTGGTTACTTTACATGGAGAGAACTCCAACAGTCCCAGCAAGCACTTGACAACAACGTGTTGAAAAATATTTCCCAATGAAAGGAAGAGACCTCTAGAAGAACCATCTTTAGATGCAGCCAACCTCCTCAGGGACAACAAAAAACCCCTTTCAGGCCTTCAGGCCTCATTTTTCCTGATGTTGTTCCTCTGACACCAGAAATGAAGCGACTTTTAGGAGCTAGATCAGACCGATATCTTGAGCAACGTTTTATGCTAGCTTTCACCTCCTTATTCCACCTCATAGATTCATAGGTCTATTTAAGGACCAAGAGGTGCTCGTCTCTCACATGCCTTGTGATCATCACCTCCCCAGCTTTCATCTGTAGGCTCTCGATCTGTGGATGGGAGTTAAATTGTGTTCATCGTCCCCAACGTCCCTACATATGCCTAATTAGACCCATTTAGGTAAAGGTTGTTTACTCTGGACAGTATCTGCAGAAGAAGGTGGGGATGAACTTTGTAATCTTCACCGCCAACAGAGTCGATGGCGTTTCACACCACGTGGATTATCCAACCAGAGCGTGAATGTCTGGTTGAGATGGTGATCCACTGTTTGAAGTCCTGTTCGTTCCTACCAGTAACAGAAGCCGTGGAAGTGATCTCGAGTCCTGTTGGAGTTTCAGTTCTCAGATGGTAGCAGCCCTCGATCGGTGTCACATGGCAGCTGGGCGCCGGTGTCGGCTTTCGGTTGCAAACGGCTCGTCTTTTTATGACCTGTTCATTTAACGGCTTTGTGTTTTATTTGATGAGATCTAAAGCTGAGGGGTTTCCTGTTCATTTCTTCTGCTAGATGTTTATATTTTGCCAAATTACTTGAATTATAAAGGTTTCCCCTGATACTGGGGGGAGGACATTTTTCACGAGGATGAGAAAGGATTTGAAGTAGAGGTCTTCACGGATCCACTTTCATGGACCCAAATCCGAATGGACCCGTGAAAACTCGACCAGAAACCAACCCGACTCGAGCTATTATCATAAGTCCGGGAGTCCGAACCCGAACAGACCCGCAATATTTGGACCCGGAAGCGACCCGACCCGAGTCTTTAGTTTCCGACCATGAACCGAACCGAGTTACCCGAACAGAACCGAGACAATCCAGCCCATATTTGCTCATGTTAAAGTTGTCTAGCGTTGAATAAAACTTGATTTTCTTACCTAAAGTTGTCTTCTTCTACCGGTTCAGTTGCTACATAGGCTACGTGATGTAAACAACAATAAATCCATGTCGTTATTTTCTTTGTGGATACAGATGCTATTGGTAGCAACTGCTAACGCTAATAGCCTACACCGGTTAGGACGTGTCGTAAATATCTTCTCTCATCCAGCGTTGTCATGTTGGCGATCCGTTGTGCTTTACAGCTGCCGGGAAAACCGCTAATAACACGCTACGGCAACACGATTGTTTCATGACAAACACGCCACGTTAATGAATAATTAATTAAACTGCCCCAAGTCCTGATATTAGCTGCTACCGCCAATATCTTTACCTCTCTGGAGTAAACGTGGACCCAGCCTGTCAGAGAGCACCGACCGGACCAGAGACAACTGTACCGATTCAGACCGAATCCGGAGTCACGTCTTTAGAATGGACCCGAGACCCGATTCGGGTCGGGTCGGAACCTCGGGTTTTCGGGTTGTTCCGAAGACCTCTAGTTTGAAGTCTTGATAGAGGGCTGATGGTTTCTACCCACCAAAGCTGAAAGAAGTAAAACGTTTTAATCTGTACAATGTCGTGACCTCCCGTATCTTCCCGACAGATTGCTCTGGAGTCGGTGTGCGTGATTGACAACGGCGAGACCATGTTGGTGGAGGGTCTCCGTGTCGCCCCCCAGGAAAGGGGCAAGGGTGTGGCGGGAGTCCTGCTGCGCTTTTGCTCTGAGCTGGTCAAATCCAAGTACCCGGAGGTCAAAGTGAGCCGCCTGACCCGTGATGACCCACTCGGGCCCAAGGACTTCCAGAAGTACCGCATCATAACCAAGCAGGTACAAGCATCAGATGCAGATGGTTTGTGGCTGGTGGAAAGAGGACTGCCCGTCTTTATTTCAGTCGGTTCACTCTCATTGGCTTTATTTCTCAGGGTATCCTGCTGGTCCGCTTCAGAGCTGAAGAACTCAAACAGCGACTGTCTGAACTCGGTCTGGGTGGAGGCGTCCACTCCTCGGTGTCCTCCTCCAGCCCTTCCCCCGTGCGTCTCGATCATACAGCCATAAACCGGCTTTTTCTGACCACCGACCTGATGCGGGGCGTCCTGCCCAACGGCACCATCATCCAAGACTGGCAGCCGTTCAAGCCTCTGCCCAGTAACATGGCCATCCTCCTGAAGAAGGACATCGACTGGATGGTGGACGACCTGTCCGCTCCCACAGTGGCCAGCCTCTGCACCTTCCCTTTCAGGGTGCCCATTGGAGATGACTGGTAAATGTCCTTTTTAAAATGTCTTCATAGGGTTTAGCTCATGTTGCATGTTAACCACTGGACAGCAACAGAGTGACCCAGTGGAAAAAAAAACCACTGCTGTAGGTCAGAAACATGGACAGGTAGACTCCAGGTGCTGCTTAAGCTCCTCCCCCTTTGGTCCCTGATTTGACAAGTGCCTTTTCTGGAGAGCAGCTATTTCTCCATCGCAAGCAGTCAAAAAAACAAAAAACAAAACGCAATATAGTACAAAAAATGGATTTTGTTTCCAGAGGTTATGATTTTGTGAAATTTGTGATTTTCATGACATAAAATTGTAACCTGAACAAAAAATGTGAGATTTTATGAAAAAATTAGCTTTTTACATCATAAGGTTGCATTAATGTAAAATTCACAATTTTACAACAAAACTGTCTAATTTTAGGACATCAAATCACCATTTTATTAAAATAGTTGCACTTTTTTGAAAGTCAGTATTTTAAAACAAAGGATCTCAATATTAAGTCACGATTTTACAACAAAAATCTGCATTTCTACAAAAGTTGTGATTTTTCAACAAAAACTAGATTTTTAAGTTTTAAGTTAATTCTACAACAGTTTTTTATGACAAGTTTATGACAAAAAGTTGGGATTTTGTTGTCCAAAAGTTATGTTTTTTTTTTAAATTGGTGATTTTATGGCACAAGATTGTGACCTGATGTCGAAAAGTGTGTTTACAACAAAAATTGTGATTACACAAAACTTGCTATTATACAAACAAAATTAACAAACTGTTTTAATTTTGGAACAAAAAATATTCACTTTTTGTCAACAAGTCGTGATTTCTGAAGGTTGTTTCAATGTAACAAAAATGTGAAAGTTAACAAAAGTCGAAATTATTGTGGGTGTTTTGATGTCAAAAAGAAATGATTTTGTGAAATTTTCCAACATAAATTTGTAATTTAAGACGACGTGTTGTGAAGATGCGCATGAAGCTGCAAAATATATGAACCAAACCTCGTGAATGCCTTCAGACTGACAGCTGGTTCCAGCAGAGCTCAGCTAGTCCTCGTTTCAGCTCTACTAGTACTCGTTTCAGCTCTGTTAGTCTTTGTTTCAGCTCTACAAGTCCTTGTTTCAGCTCTGGCAGCACTTGTTTCAAGTCCACTAGTCCTTGTTTCAGCTGCACTAGTCCTTGTTTCAGCTCTGCTAGTCCTCATTTCAGCTCTGCTAGTCCTCATTTCAGCTCTGCTAGTCCTTGTTTCAGCTCTACAAGTCCTTGTTTCAGCTCTACAAGTCCTTGTTTCAGCTCTGGCAGCACTTGTTTCAAGTCCACTAGTCCTTGTTTCAGCTGCACTAGTCCTTGTTTCAGCTCTGCTAGTCCTCATTTCAGCTCTGCTAGTCCTCGTTTCAGCTCTACTAGTACTCGTTTCAGCTCTGTTAGTCCTCATTTCAGCTCTGCTAGTCCTCATTTCAGCTCTGCTAGTCCTTGTTTCAGCTCTACAAGTCCTTGTTTCAGCTCTACAAGTCCTTGTTTCAGCTCTGGCAGCACTTGTTTCAAGTCCACTAGTCCTTGTTTCAGCTGCACTAGTCCTTGTTTCAGCTCTGCTAGTCCTCATTTCAGCTCTGCTAGTCCTCGTTTCAGCTCTACTAGTACTCGTTTCAGCTCTGTTAGTCCTCATTTCAGCTCTGCTAGTCCTTGTTTCAGCTCTACAAGTCCTTGTTTCAGCTCTACAAGTCTTTGTTTCAGCTCTACAAGTCCTTGTTTCAGCTCTGGCAGCACGTATTTCAAGTCCACTAGTCCTTGTTTCAGCTGCACTAGTCCTCGTTTCAGCTCTGCTAGTCCTCATTTCATCTCTGCAAGTCTTTGTTTCAGCTCTACAAGTCCTTGTTTCAGCTCTGGCAGCACGTATTTCAAGTCCACTAGTCCTTGTTTCAGCTGCACTAGTCCTCGTTTCAGCTCTGCTAGTCCTCATTTCAGCTCTACTAGTCCTCATTCAGCTCTACAAGTCCTTGTTTCAGATCCACTAGTCCTCATTTCAGCTCTGCTAGTCCTTGTTTCAGCTCTACAAGTCCTTGTTTCAGCTCTACTAGTCCTCGTTTCAGCTCTGCTAGTCCTTGTTTCAGGTCTACAAGTCCTTGTTTCAGCTCTGGCAGCACTTGTTTCAAGTCCACTAGTCCTCGTTTCAGCTCTGCTAGTCCTTGTTTCAGCTCTGGCAGCACTTGTTTCAAGTCCACTAGTCCTGGTTTCAGCTGCACTGGTCCTCGTTTCAGCTCTGCTAGTCCTCATTTCATCTCTGCAAGTCTTTGTTTCAGCTCTACAAGTCCTTGTTTCAGCTCTGGCAGCACGTATTTCAAGTCCACTAGTCCTTGTTTCAGCTGCACTAGTCCTCGTTTCAGCTCTGCTAGTCCTCATTTCAGCTCTACTAGTCCTCGTTTCAGCTCTGCTAGTCCTCATTTCAGCTCTACTAGTCCTCATTTCAGCTCTACAAGTCCTTGTTTCAGATCCACTAGTCCTCATTTCAGCTCTGCTAGTCCTTGTTTCAGCTCTACAAGTCCTTGTTTCAGCTCTACTTGTCCTTGTTTCAGCTCTGGCAGCACTTGTTTCAGATCCACTAGTCCTCATTTCAGCTCTACAAGTCCTTGTTTCAGCTCTACAAGTCCTTGTTTCAGCTCTACAAGTCCTCATTTCAGCTCTACAAGTCCTTGTTTCAGATCCACTAGTCCTCATTTCAGCTCTGCTAGTCCTTGTTTCAGCTCTACAAGTCCTTGTTTCAGCTCCACTAGTCCTTGTTTCAGCTGTGCTAGTCCTCATTTCAACTCCACAAGTCCTTGTTTCAGCTCTGGCAGCACTTGTTTCAGGTCTGCTAGTCCTCATTTTGGCTCAGCTAGTACTCATTTCAACTCTATTAATCCTTGTTTCAGCTCAGCTAGTCCTTATTTCAACTCTATTAGTCCTTGTTTCAGCTCTACAAGTCCTTGTTTCAGCTGCACTAGTCCTTGTTTCAGCTCTGCTAGTCCTCATTTCATCTCTGCAAGTCTTTGTTTCAGCTCTACAAGTCCTTGTTTCAGCTCTGGCAGCACTTGTTTCAAGTCCACTAGTCCTTGTTTCAGCTGCACTAGTCCTCGTTTCAGCTCTGCTAGTCCTCATTTCAGCTCTACTAGTCCTCGTTTCAGCTCTGCTAGTCCTCATTTCAGCTCTACTAGTCCTCATTTCAGCTCTACAAGTCCTTGTTTCAGATCCACTAGTCCTCATTTCAGCTCTGCTAGTCCTTGTTTCAGCTCTACAAGTCCTTGTTTCAGCTCTACTAGTCCTTGTTTCAGCTCTGGCAGCACTTGTTTCAGATCCACTAGTCCTCATTTCAGCTCTACAAGTCCTTGTTTCAGCTCTACAAGTCCTTGTTTCAGCTCTACAAGTCCTCATTTCAGCTCTACAAGTCCTTGTTTCAGATCCACTAGTCCTCATTTTAGCTCTGCTAGTCCTTGTTTCAGCTCTACAAGTCCTTGTTTCAGCTCTACAAGTCCTCATTTCAGCTCTACAAGTCCTTGTTTCAGATCCACTAGTCCTCATTTTAGCTCTGCTAGTCCTTGTTTCAGCTCCACTAGTCCTTGTTTCAGCTGTGCTAGTCCTCATTTCAACTCCACAAGTCCTTGTTTCAGCTCTGGCAGCACTTGTTTCAGATCCACTAGTCCTCATTTTAGCTCTGCTAGTCCTCATTTCAGCTCTACTAGTCCTTGTTTCAGCTCTGGCAGCACTTGTTTCAGATCCACTAGTCCTCATTTTAGCTCTGCTAGTCCTCATTTCAGCTCTACTAGTCCTCGTTTCACCTCTGGCAGCACTTGTTTCAGATCCACTAGTCCTCGTTTTAGCTCTGCTAGTCCTCATTTCAGCTCTGCTAGTCCTCGTTTCACCTCTGGCAGCACTTGTTTCAGATCCACTAGTCCTCGTTTTAGCTCTGCTAGTCCTCATTTCAGCTCTACTAGTCCTTGTTTCAGCTCTGGCAGCACTTGTTTCAGATCCACTAGTCCTCATTTCAGCTCTACAAGTCCTTGTTTCAGCTCTACAAGTCCTTGTTTCAGCTCTACAAGTCCTCATTTCAGCTCTACAAGTCCTTGTTTCAGATCCACTAGTCCTCATTTCAGCTCTGCTAGTCCTTGTTTCAGCTCTACAAGTCCTTGTTTCAGCTCCACTAGTCCTTGTTTCAGCTGTGCTAGTCCTCATTTCAACTCCACAAGTCCTTGTTTCAGCTCTGGCAGCACTTGTTTCAGGTCTGCTAGTCCTCATTTTGGCTCAGCTAGTACTCATTTCAACTCTATTAATCCTTGTTTCAGCTCAGCTAGTCCTTATTTCAACTCTATTAGTCCTTGTTTCAGCTCTACAAGTCCTTGTTTCAGCTGCACTAGTCCTTGTTTCAGCTCTGCTAGTCCTCATTTCATCTCTGCAAGTCTTTGTTTCAGCTCTACAAGTCCTTGTTTCAGCTCTGGCAGCACTTGTTTCAAGTCCACTAGTCCTTGTTTCAGCTGCACTAGTCCTCGATTCAGCTCAGCTAGTCCTTATTTCAACTCTACTAGTCCTTGTTTCAGCTCTGGCAGCACTCTTTTCAGATGTGTTTCAGTAGGAACGTTTGAATTGAGGATGTTTGGACTGATCTGATCAAAATTAATATAAAGTAATATCAATTAGATCATAGGCTAGCATAACCTAAGCCAGCCAAGCTAAAATCATTCACTGTGATTCGAACTTTTGCTTGGTCACACTTGTTTTCTCTTCGTTAGTTTCTTGAGTTCTCTTTGTCGCCTCTGCCATGACGTCCGCTGTCGCTCTGTGAGCTTGTTTCACGGTTGTTTTGACGTAAAGCGATATGCAGAGAAGACCGGGACAGGAGTCCACTTTGTAGTTAGTCGAGACACAAGACCACCAGAGCTAGGATGACAGTTCCTAGAAGTAAACAAATATTGCTTCAAATAAAATTGAAACAGATGTTTGAACATGATGGTGTAGTCTTAAAACACAAGAAGAAGAGATGTGCAAGCTCTCGTTCCCTCTACTTTATTGTTTTTTCATTGTCCATGTCATCCCAACTTTTCTGATTGGAACTTCTACACCTGTTCTTTTCTCCGACAGGTACTACCTGAACATCGACATGTTCGGGAAGGACCTGAACCTGGCTCAGCAGCAGTTCGTCTGCCACCTGCAGCGCCACACCGCCACCCTGAAGGGTCACGTGATGTGCCAGATCTTCCTGGACCCGCCGCTGTGGAAGCCCATGTCCGAGTTCTGCCAGGACACCTTGAACGTGGAGCTGGTGAAGGAGTACACGGAGCAGTGCGTGGTGGAGTCAGACGCCATCTAGCTGTCGGAGAACATGGTGAAAGGCCAACAGGGAACGGACAGAGTTCAGCTACACTAAACAAAAAAAAGAAAAGATAAAATACAACCCTCTTATCTAAGTAGAGAGAAACCAAGCAAACTAAATAAGCAAGACCTCTGAGAATGCGGTAGTTTTTATGTAACGCACAAACATAAACCCCCCGATCATGATCCCAGTCATCTGAAGCAGGTCTGTGGCTCATCCTTCGCTCTCAGATGATAACTGAGTCTTCAGCCGGTCATCAGCGTAGATTTATGTGTCATCCTTCTCCTAAACTCGGCTTTGCATGAAAGTCCCTGCATGTGAGTTCAGAGTCCTCCAGTTTCACCGAGAACCAGACTCTTTTTTTTGTCAAAAACGGCATCGGCGCTAATGCGAGAGGTCAAATCAAGCGAGGTGAAGCAACGCAAGAAAAAAAAAAAAAAAAAAGCTTCGAAAGTGAATGCAGAGTTTAAAATGTTTCATATTTAGCAGAAAGATCTAATTAGAACGGTGAACTCGGAAAGAAATTCTCGCACACAACAAGCAAACGCTCTTCAACCTCAAGACAGAGAACCTTTCTAGCATCTCCAACCTTTCAGCTGCGTTCTCTCTGTAAATACTGAAGCTCTACGTGTACAAAGTTAGCTGGTTTCTAAATCTGCACAACTCTAAAGGCACTTTACTGAAACTGCAGGCAGGCCGTGAAAGTTACCCGCTGTTGTTGATGGACCCGGGCAGCTGTGTGCGAGCACAGTCCAGCTAACAAAACACAAATATCTGACAGTGTACAGGCGCAAGTCAAACAAGGGACGTCTTTGGACGTGACTGGTTCCTGGTTTTCTGCATTAATTAGCCAAAAACTGCTATCAGCTGTTGACAAACACGAGATGCTTTCCAGAACTGCCTCAGCTCAGACACATTAGCTGGTGGTCTGGAGGTCGGAGGTCATTCGGGTCCGGGCTTTGACCAGACCACCCTAGAAGATGGATCTCCCTCGTCTGAAGTCATTCTGTGGTTGTGAAATATAAATTTGGGTATATCTTATTCATAAGTATATATTCCTATTGTGCTCTGGTGAGGCAGTGACTACGACAGAGGTGCGAAGTGAATTTATTCTCCGAGTCGTATACAATTCAGAGAGGGCTTTAAACACATCACATTGCCGGTAGGGAACAGTCGTCTTAAGCATCACATGAAAAACATGGAGACCTTGAGATAAGTTTGTCTAGACGCCTACGCGTCCAAACTTAGCGACTTGATGGAGCCAGAACGATAAACAGAAGCGGTGGGCCTTCAACAGACCAGAATCTAGAACAAAAGGTCACGGACTCATGACTAAGCATTATACAATAAGGCCCCAAAATGCAGTTTTAATGTTACTGTGGTGGATTTACTTCCATCTTTAGGGCCAATTCAGCCAGTTCCTCCTGCCTCAGAGCCCACATGGAGCTGCTGGAGATGAGGAGCGACAGAAATATCGGCGTCACTCCCGGACAGTCAATACCTGATGTGGACTGTTACTTTCACAACATGCAGATACCTTTAAAACACAGATTAAACACGTCAGCTCCAGATTGTGTTTCTTGGAAGTTTCAGTGAGTTGATTAAACGGACTCGACCCACGCAGCGACTCGGCCGTTGTAAAGCGGCGTGATGAAAGCGAGGTGGATACAGGCGGTGACGAACCAAGGTGTGCAAAACGATCGTGGCTTGTTACTTCCTGCACAATGTGACCATGAAGTCGGGTCTTCTGAGACCAGAGGTCCCTAATGGGTCCGTAGAACCAGTTCACCGGGCCTTGATGAAGATACCTGGACATTACAGCAACTTATTTGATTCAACCAGCACGACTAGGATTCTTCAAATAAGCTTTTGTAAAAAGTATTGGAGCTACAAGAACAGCACAAGTTTGTCCTCCGACAGACTTTCTGTGAAGGGAATTAATGCAGTTAATTTTATTCCTTCCCATAATTTCTTCAAATGTGTTAAAAGCAAAAACATCCGACTGCCACATCAGTGATATAACTTGATAGAAGTACAAACTCTGCTAACAGGAGTTAGCAGAGTTTGCTGCTAACAGGAGTTAGCAGCAAACTCTGCTAACAGAATTAGCAGAACTCTGCTAACAGAAGTTAGCAGAGTTTGCTGCTAACAGGAGTTAGCAACTGCTAACAGGAATTAGCAGCAAACTCTGCTAACAGGAGTTAGCAGAGTTTGCTGCTAACAGGAGTTAGCAGAGTTTGCTGCTAACTCCTGTTAGCAGCAAACTCTGCTAACTCCTGAGGAGGCCCGTCGGCGTCTTTCCCAGAGTCCTCATGGAGGTTTCTGCGGTCCACGTTCCTCGTTTTGGTGCGTCAGGATGAGGATGAGGCGTAACGCCTCCTCGTGTGGTGGTCCCTGGGGGGGTTTCTGCCAATCAGTGAGCAGCGCAGCGCCAACTTGTGGTCAACTGGCGATCAACTGGCGATCAAGAACGTTCAGACGTTTGACACGGCGTTAGTGACCGGGAAGAAAACAGTTCCCAGAGGTTTATTCATGATTTCATGAATGAGGCTCGTTGTCCTGCATCACTCAACTTCTACAATTTTGTTTAGTAAAAATGTCATAAATTAGAATTGTCGGATCAGCTGAAACAGTTTTTGTGTTATTTGATGGCAAATTAATGCAGAAAAACCAGTTACTTCCAGGAGGTTCACATACTTTTTCTTGAGCTGTATTTTGGCTAACGTCAGACTCTTTTGGTTTTTTTCTCAGTTTCAGACCTTTTGTAAAATATTCTGTATATATGTTACTAATTTAATATTTTCGCCTAAATGCTGCAATGAAACTTAACTTCTTAAGCTGTAAGTAGAATTTAGGCCCACTCATGTTGATTTTTGTTTTTTTTTTTTGACCATGTGAAACAAAATCCGAAAACATCAGAATGTTTAGCAGATATTTGCATGATTTTAGGGGAAGAATTCATGAATTCAGTTCAGTTTGATTTGGAGGAAACTTAATCCCACAACCAGGAGGCCATCTCAGGGCACTTTATATTAGCTGTAAACGGTTTCTGTCAAAACATTTGTGATTTTGCTTTATTAGATGCTTATGAGTTGAAGGTGCCTTTAATTTGATCTGATTCAAATCTGAATTGGAGGAAGACTTGAGGAACAACAGCTTTTTCAAAGGTTTTTTACCTTCTTTAAACCGAAAGACTGGATTTAATTTGATCTAATTTTAATAATTTACTGTTAAAACCAGACCAATAACAAGGCCACCTTTTTCCATTTTCGTTTTTCCCAGAGTCTGCTAGTTGAAGCAGTTGTGATGCAACGGCGTAGAAAATGTCTAGTGCTTTTTCAGAGAAATATTAAAATTTGGAAACTTTCCATGGGAATCGATGGGAACCACAAACATGAATATAAAAATGTATTTGTATAAGGGCATGGCTTATTGCCACATGCCAGGTGCCAATGCACCTGGCATAGCCAGTAGCTAGCTGCCACCGTCAGCCACTGTGACGGGCTGTGGGTTGGCCCGGAAGGTTAGCCAACTTAGCTCAGCAGCGGGCAGCTTGTGCTAACGAAGAGTCACAGTCATTTTTTAAGTTACCAACAAAGCGACATTTGAAACGGGAGGCCCTGCTCCGAACATTCGTGGGCAATTCCTTCGCCATGACTCCAGCGGGTCATTTCAGGACCTTTACGCGGAAATCTGCTGGGAGCTCGCGGAGGACTAACCCAACAAGCGGCAGGCCAGCAGAGTCTCAGCTCTGGCGGCGCTTGTTTCAGATTTCAGACTTGAAATGAGGATATCAAAGCCAGGGAAGCTAAAATAGCTAAGAAAGCTAAAACAGTCCAGCAGATTCCATCTGTTTACAACAAGACGGCCAATTCCAATTCCTCCCTTAACCCTCAGTCTTAACCCTCCAAAGTAAGAGTCAGGGTTATCTCGTGACTGAGGGGGTGGCCTTACGCCAAAGCTACATCCAGTCTGTCAAGAAAATGACGACGACGAGGAAGAAGTAGAAGAAGACGTAGAAGAAGAATAAGATAATATAAATATATATAATGAAGACAGAAAGATAGTTTCCTAACATTTATATCTTATTAACTATGAAAATACTTACATTTGAAGTTCACTTTTTTTGGCGAAAATACGCAATGCCTTCTGGGTAGCTCTTACTTCCAAGGGTGGTGCCGGAGAATCTCAATATTGAGGGCGATACAGCCCTCAAACTTGTCCCTCAACTTGATTTTCTAAGAATCGGGACGACACTTGGACTTAGCGGGAGCGAACATTTTAGAGACTGAGGGTTGAGATTGAGGGTTTAAGGGAGGAATTGGAATTCATCCCAAGAATGGCAAGTCTTCAGTCAGTAAACTCATTCAAACTGTAACCGACGTTCTTGTATAACAGAAAACCGGTCTGGCAGGAGGAAGAAGAAACTAGCACCACGGTGGCTAGCCTCTGACATGTTCAATGACACGAAGCTGACAGTTAAACTTTAGAGCCGCAGGTCCGATTGTTTTAATGAAAGTTTTTTGTAAAGATGCTAATTCTCATGGAAAGATTTCAATTTTGAAAGCTCCTTTTCTAAAGATCTTCTGTCCAGTTGACTCCAGTTGTCTGCTTCTAATCTTCCTGTTAAATCGGATGTTTGTTGTTGTTGAAGCGTATTGGCGACTGCTGTCGCTTACTTTGACCACGTTTTGGCCTCAGAGCGACTGAGGAATCATTTAATGAAACAATAAAGCAGCGATGGACCACAGCTGTCCGTCAAATAGCTCTTCACTCAAACGTTCAGTTACATTTGAGGTTTCTACATTTTAAAGCTCTGTAATTCCTGAACTTCTCCTCCGGTTTGAATGTGAATACTCACCTGAAACCTCTGAAAAGACCATAGTTGTTGTAGAAGAGTATTTGAATTTAGTGTTTTTAACTACAGCCAAAGTAACAAAACTTCTTTTAGTGTCCGTCTCCAACTCAAACTGCAACACCTCGTTTCCACTTGCTTTGATAATTTCTGAAGGAAGTAGTTGCAAAACTACTTCCTTCCAGACTTCTAAGTGTTATTTATTTTGCGTGGGTTAAAAAAAAAAATGATTGGGTAGATTTCAGAGAGAACATATACGCTGTGGTAGCATCCAGCGAAAAAAAATCTGTAAATTTTTTGTCAAAAAGTCATGATTTTGGGCTTTTCTACAACAAAAAGTTTGTGCTTTGAGGACAAAAAGCTACAGTTACACTTTAGCTATTTTAAGTCAAAGTTGTAATTTTATGTGAAAAAGTAATTATTTTACGCTAAAAAAATCGTAAGTTTGAGTTAAAAATTGCTAAACATAAAAAAGTTGTGATCGTTTTACGAATTTTGCAAGATCGGGCTTTGCTCCCGCTTTTGCAAAATCCGTAATTTTACAACCATGCAGAGAGAACGGTACTTTCTTGCGCTGAACACCAGGGGGCGGGATCTGTCGTTCACAGGGACCGACGGAGGACAAGTGGAAACGAGGCGTAAAACCCGGTTCAGAGACAACTCATTTTTCACTGGTCGTCTCAAAGTTTCTGATGATCCTTAGACTCCTAAAGCCGCTTAAACACGACACAGTTTTATGCTCATTTTACTCGTCTGCAAATTCAGTGACTCTTGGAGGAAAATTCGAAGGATGGTCAACCCTTCACTCGGCACTCGGTCACTGTGTGGAAGCGACTCAAAGAAGCATCAAAAGACGCCGATGTATCGCTGAGCTGCCCCCAAAGACCGGCGAGTATCTAGCATGCTAAATATCTGAACCCAGTGTGCCCAGAGCCAGTGACAGAACAAAACATAGTGTGATGTCCTTATGAAGAAACCTAACCCCTGCAGCAAAGAGGAGACCGTGGGAATTTTGAAAACCACTTGCTATATTACGAAAAATATATTTGGCCAAACTGAAGTGTGGGAACAATTGCGCAGTTATCTGTATGCTAAAAATACCTGGACAGTGTGTTACTTCTGGAAAGAGTTCCAGTCCTGTATCCCATAATGCAATGAGCCGCTGCAGTTGAAGCCCATCCCATTGCTGTCACATGGCGAGCTCCTGCTTTGTAAAACAGAAAGTCAGCCACAAATACTGTTGGAAAATCGCCTTTACGTTGGCGTACCCAGTATGCAGTTTCAAAAATGGCTACTATGAGCATTCGACATGGCACAATGAAGAAGCACCAACATGCCAGATAATTCTGGCGCAAACAGCTTGCGCTGCTTGTTTCATCCCTCGGTCCAGTTTGACGTCAGCCCGACCATCCTAAAGGTTTGGTCGCAGAGGCAACGGGAGCGTTGTGGTCTGGTTCTGGAGTGGTTTTGCTCCGGTCCTGGTATGAGCTCCAGTCCCACAAGGAACGTTTCAAGAGTGGAGGGCTGGAACGGTGAGATTAAGGGTTTATCCAAAGTATATCTTGTTCTTTCTAAAATCTAACATTTAAAAAGGACGAGTGGTGTTGACCTCTAAACTGAACCTATTCTTGTACGTGGTTCAAGTCTCCTCTAAAACTCTGGTGCTTTATTTTGAAAATACACTGGATTCACCGTTGTTTTCAGACACGAGATCATGTCTGATCTGCTGTGAGTAAACTTGACACGTTTAGTTGTTGTCCAGCATCAAAATAGACTGGAGGTGTATTTTTAGCAGAGCAGAGGAGGTTTCTGGGATACTCCAGAGCTGCTCCACGGTTGGTACGACGACTGTCACTGACTCGAACGGCTACGACTCACGGCGGTTGGCAGAGTTCTGCAGTAATTCTTTCCCTCTTCGGTACAAAGACTGGGCCCAGTTCCTCGCGATGGCACAGAGGAAACTGGATGTGGGCATGCTTCCTGTCACTTCTCACCTCTGCTTTCTTGATAAAACATGGTTTGGAGGCCGGTTGGTTGACCTCGTCGCTCTCAGATTGTGTAGCATGTGAGTCTCAGTCACAGATCAGTCACGTAGTCTGAACGCCGCAGTGACTTCGAGACTCCCGACGACCTGGTGGAAGTTGTGTAGACTCGACAGCACAATTGTCGTGTTGCGTGAAAGCGGTTCACGTCGCCTTTAACCTGCAGGACAGATGACCCCACAAACCTCAGTGGTCACTTTTGTTTAGTTCTAATAAACAAGTTTTTAATTAACCTGTTAAACATCATTCCACTTTGTGTCGTCGTGAAGATGACGCGGTGACAGGCTGATGACAAAGATGTAAGTTTTGCTTCCGCTTGGTTTTGCTAGCATGTAAGAAGAGGATAACATGCATTTTTTTCTTTATACCTTCATTTTTTTCCTGGATGTTTCATTGCAGCTTTACATTTCTCTAGTGATGGTTTGTCTGCACTAACAGAGTCTAAAACGAGGGCATCAGTCCGTGCCGAACAGGAATATTTTTTTTTTTGGAAATACAGAGATGTTCCGGCTCGACTTTTGTCTCTTTGTACGTACCAGGTGTGAGCATGACTGGGCTTATTTAAAAGAAAAGAGTCAAAACTTTCCAAACGCTAACTCATGAAGTAATTAGCTAGATTTCTTTTTGAAATGAGTTTGTTAGTAATCTAACATTTGAAGATACAGTTTTATAGAATAAATGACTAATTTCTTTTCATGGCTAACATGAGCTTCTCATTCAAGGCTTGTTTCCGCTTAAATGTTTTCTAAACGGTTGCTTTTTACCCAAATAGATAAATCAATCAAAGCTGGTGTGTCAGAAATGAACGTATGAAAGAAAAAAAAAGGTTTCTTTAAGGGGAGGCTTGCATGATAATTTTTAACTAACAGATGAAATCATGAAATTTACTTTTTGTATTCCAAGTGTCGTGAACGTAAATGTCGAAATATGCAAATCAGAAACAAATAGAACAGTTTATGATTAGATAAACTTCTTCGTATTTTTGGAGCCCATACTTGTGAAAAGTCCGGATAAAATCCCAAACTGACCAAGGACGACCACACACAGTCCATGTTCCCACTATCAGAAGATGACATCTGAGTGTGAAAGTCATCTTTTTGACGCCTTGTTTCCTTACGCTTCCTTCTGGTCTTTTTTGTTTAATTGTCTGCCCCGTGTTTGTTAAAAAATGTTTTACTTGTGATGTGGACTTTGGCCTGGGAGATACTTGCAGTTCACGCATTCACGTCTGTTCACGTACACAAGCAGCGGCGTTAGCGCCTCTCACTTCCGTGCTTTGCAGGCAGTTGGTGTAATACCAGAGGTCTCTGCTAGGGGGCAGACTGCAGACCCAGAGTCAAAAATACAACCGTAAATGAGAAAGCGACTCAGAGGAAGTTCGTGTTTTTGTTTTTGATGCCGTCACAGTAGAGAAAACGCCACCGCCGCCACTGGAGATTGTGGGCCCGATCTTCTGCCAAACCTTCGTAAAGCCGCTATTAAGGGATAGCGGGTGGCGGCTAACGGGAGGTGTACGATCGGACCTGTGTGTTAGAGCATTAAATCAGCGTTGTTGGGACTGGTGTTTGTTTGTCTCATTTTACTGATGCGGAAACTGATGATTAAAAAAAAAAAAACCCAACAGTATTTTTGTACATCCTCCGCAACGTTTGACGACGTTTGTCAGAATGCTGCCTTGGTACAACCGAACACAACACACAGCGAGCCGAAACACCAGCAAAGCTTCGTGACAGCTCACTCGTGGTCAGCTGCTGCACCGATCTATGCTAGCGCCTCTGGCGTTCAAGTGAATATTGCATCTCACACATACGCCTCACATATTTTTTTCGAGGATGTTCATGACCAACTAGCCAAAGGAACGCAGGACTTGCTGGCAGCCATAATGTGCTCATGCATGTGTTATAAACTCCAAGTTTATTCCAGGCTTCAGGAAAGAAGGTATGCGCTGCACTGCGCTGGCACCCAGTACCAGCTAAGACAATCTGAATAACTAGCAGGCTTTTGAAAAATTAACTTTTTTCAGTTGTTTGACCATATGGTGAAATTGTATCGGCTATTGCAGGACCGAGTTGGGGTTAGCGACGTTAGCATCTTCAGCGGTACGATCAAGCCAACCCATCTGTAAAGAGTTGTACTCCTTGCGTTGAACACCAGGGGGCATGTCCCTTATTTCATACAGTTTGACGGAGGTGGGAGTGGAAACGAGGCGATAATCACCACATTGTTGTAATGCTCTGGAGTTTACCGTCGTGTAGATTTATATTTTACCAGGATGAATAAATAAGATTTACATTTTTAAAAAAATTGGCTGAACCGACGTGGAGCAGGTCTGGAAGATAAATCCGGTGTTTGGCTTTCATGCTCAGATCTTCCTCGTGACAGTTGTGACAACATGACTGATGAGTCTGCATGTCGATCTCAAATTCCATCTTACTCTTACTAAGACTTACGTAGGATAGCCGTTCAATTAGATTAAAGTTAGCCTTCAACCTTTAGTTGAGAACCATGACATAGACGTACAAATCCATATATGTAAACTGCTTATATTTGTCTAATAAAATGAAGCTAAAATCCAAAGATCATGATGTCTTTGTGTTCTTTTGACTGTGTTCATTTGTACTGCTGCACGACATTCACGATGTCTCCTCTTCAGACCGTCTGGTTTTGGTAGATCTTTCCATAAAGACTGAATCGCATAAAGATTTTTACAATCCAAAGAGATGTTCAAAATGCAGGAGGCCACACACCATGTAGCAACTACGTAAGTAGCCTACTGATGGGACCTACGTTGCAGTTGCCATTTATACTTGTTCATTCAAGGGAGCGAGGACCCTATTGAATTTTTTTATGCTAATAATAATAGTAATAGTAATAATAAATAATTATTAAAATGTTTTTTTTTTTTATTATTCTGTTAAATAAATTGTCTTTTTGGAGGCCTTGATATGCTGGAAAACTCAAAAAAATTTTGCACACACATTATTTGTGCATTAAAATTTTGGTTTCGGGAATGGGCACACAAAAACGGGCTCAATAGCATCACCTGCTTTCAGTTTATCAACAGGCACAAACACTTTCCCCTACAGACATGAACATTGTGTGACTGATGTTTCAGCCTCAGACCTACAAAAATGCTCTTGGACCCCTGCTCTAACTCCAACAGGAAGTCTGCTATTTTGAATGGAACATGCAGTTTTTCCAGTATTTTGGTCATTTCCAGGCCTTGTACTTTAATGAACTCCTCCCAGAGATTTGCTCAGAGGGTGTGGCTGTAGTGATGCGGTGAAGTTTGATGTCATTTCAAAGACTCACCATGAAATGGGCTGGTACTCAGCCATACGTCGTTTAATCAAGTCAAAAATTGCTGAGTATGATTGTAGTCTGAACACATAAAACCTGTAATATTCAGGAAAGGGTTGTAGTGCCACCTATCGGCAACAGGAAATGTCCATGTTTTGCATTAGGCATCCCTGCTCCAAGTGGAATGAGCCGACGCATCTCTAACCTGGTCGACCAATATTAAGACATTGAAGATGATTGATAGTGAAAACTGTAACTTTTTATCTAAGGGGGTCGCCGTGAGAGTTCAGCGAAGTTCGATGTCTCACCATAAATGGAAAAGATGCACATGCTTCGTCCAATCTGCCCCAAAACACTCATAAGTGTCATCATGTACCACAGAACATTTCGTGTATGGACCTTCAACGGTGCCAGCGTTATTCGCCGTGAAAGAGGAAGTAAGTGGTTTTGTAACACACAAATATAAAAAATTCATAAAAAATCATCCAATTGTCCAAGGAGGTGAGGTCGAAGGATCACATGCCTTTCAAAGCAAACATTTCATAGATTGCAACTAGGGCTGGGCAACGATTAAAAATTTTAATCGCGATTAATCGCATTTTTTCCCTGATTAATCACGATTAATCGCATTGTGTCCGCAAAATCAAATAATGAATTAAAAAGTAGTGTAAAATGCACTTTTATTTAAATGTTCTGCTGCCATATGAACTCAAGTGCCATAACATTTGCTGTTCAAACACTTTTAACATCAGCACTTGTCAGTAACACATATTTAGTGTAAATCTCATCTTTAAAAAAAAATGTCAAATAAAGTAAAGCTTATTGCCACTGCTAGAGCATTAATATCCTGTTTTTGTTATGAAAAATAAAAAAAAAGTCTACCAACAAAATCCTAACAATCTAGAGGCCACAATCAGAACATTAAAACAGGTAATTTCTGAGGTAACAGCAGAAACTTTTAACGGGGAGTTCAACTTGTCAGTTGTTACAAATAACCTTGTTTCTGTTGAATCTTCCGTCTAGGAGAACTGTAAAATGAAAATGTCCATGTTAAAGTTCTGTAACTTTATCAATCTGTAATTATCTGTGTATCATTTGTTTTTTGCTTTTTTTTCCATTTTCAATTGTCAATCAAAAATTTAAAAAATTAAAAAGTGACTTCTTATTTTTTCCGTTTTTTAATCTAACACACACACACAAAAAAAAAGCCTGTTTTTTGTATTTCAATTTTAGCAAACAGGCCACGGGACTAAATTTGTTTTTAATATTTAATTGTCTGGTTTACGTGACACAGAACTGAATTAGTTTTATAATGGAGGACTGGACTTTCTGTTGTCATTACACATCTGTGCCACTAGATGGAGCCGCACTGCAGTAACCAGCTAGAGAACAGCAGGACAGTGAACACATGGAGCAGATCTGATGGAACATGGAGGAATGACCACAAACGTTTGGTTGCAGTACAGAATTTTGTTTATTTTTAGTCAGAATTGTTAATATTGCTACCTGAGTTGCTACCTGAACTGTAAAATTCACTGATTTTTACCGTTCTCCATGTCTGTTTTAGCTTTTCTGCATTTTCCCCTGCCAATTATTTTCCAGTTCTGCAGCAGCCAGTAACAGACTTTTCAAAACAAAAGCACGTGAGCAACATGCGTTAACGCATGATAAAATAAATGTCGGCGTTGATAAGTTAATGCGTTAATGCGATAATAACGCATTTACTTGCCCAGCCTTAATTACAACATACAGTCTATTCAGAAGTCCACCACTCTTTATTTTTCAAAATATGAAATCATAACTGATTATCATATTTCTTTGTCCAATGCTGATTTTTTATGAATATTTTTGAATATAAACCTAGGTATTTTGACTTCTGACCCCTAGTAGCAGACAGGTGTCAAATTACAACAGTGTGAATGGGAGAGTGGTTAACTGTTGGGCGGGGAAGATTGATATTGTTTTAAAGTCATTAACTGGTCTTTGGTGCCATCTGCTGGCAGAAAAAAGTGAACAATTACTCCAAGATCACAACCTGCTCAGATCAGCAGTGGTGTTTCTTGCACATTTGGGGGCCAGGAGCAACGGGGCCTTAATATACTCGGATACTAACATAAATATACATACTCATACTACCCCTCCCCTTCTCCCATGATGCCTGTATTTCAAGGCCGAATAACATCTCATAGCAAGAACTGCGAACTTTGGCTGGGACTAACTGGGGCAGAGGTTCACTGGCTCACTTAGACGTTGAGCTCAATGGCAAATAAAGCAACCTTATCTTATCTTAATCTCAGATCTGAGTCATTTTTACAGACACTGCAGTAATGCCTCTTTCTGTCCAGCTGGAAAATGATGTAAAGTCGTGGTGGGAAAAAATACGTAGAAGGAAATACACATCTGGTCACATCTGTCACAGTCTACGTTGAGCAGATGTGTAGTTACATTTCTGGGTAGATGCATGCCAGGCTTACAGTTGGAGGTTCCAACGCAGGGGTCCCCAGTACAGCGCCAGGGTGGACAAGAAGTGA
Source organism: Hirundichthys speculiger (assembly GCA_018398805.1). Lineage (NCBI taxonomy): Eukaryota > Metazoa > Chordata > Actinopteri > Beloniformes > Exocoetidae > Hirundichthys > Hirundichthys speculiger. The sequence continues at coordinate 52,675 of JAGFBZ010000623.1, read as the reverse complement.
GGTCTCCCATGGAGAAGATTCTGATATTTTCCTTTAATGAGTAAGAAATGTAGAAATGTACGTTTTCTTTATTGATGAGACAGCAAAGACTACAATCATTCATTTATTAAACCTTTATTTAGTGATAAAGTGCTCCTCCAGCCAAGGCTGGTAGTTCAATTCCCAGCTCCAAAACATATCAAAGTGCTTTTAGGAGAATCCACTGAACCTTGTTCCTGAAGGTATGAAATCAGCCCTACTCAGGATATACAGCAATACGCTCTGGTCGCTATGAGCTGAGCTCATCAGCAGAACGAACGTTGCACTACAACGAGTAGAAATAAGTAGAACAGTCCTCATTTCGTCTTCATAGACAGCTCTACAAAATGGAGACTTCTCTATGTGGTGGACAATATGAGCAGGGCGTGATTTCAGACAGTCAAAATTAATTTCCAGGGTTCCAAAATTTCAAAACTTTCAATGGGAATTTCCTAGAATTTAAGGGAATAAACCACAGATGTACAAAAACAACTGGATAAAGCTGTTGTGATGTCACCCACAGGTTTCTGGATGGTCCTTTTTAGTCTTGTTAGTCGTACTGCACAGCACCATGTTGAAAACGAGCAGAATGAGCAAAAACACCTTCTTTCAGTCTGTTAGCATAAGCTAAACCAGCCAAGCTAAAATAGCTAATAGACTGAAAACGAGCAGAATGAGCAGGAACACCTTCTTTCAGTCTGTTAGCTATTTTAGCTTGGCTAGTTTAGCTAGCCCACGTAAACTAACTAATATGAATGCAAGCTAATTCATATTAGTTTAAATAATTAAGACTAGCTTACATTCATTTTGATCCAATCTGTCCAAACATCCTCGTTTCCAGCGTTGCTGAAACAAGCGCTGCCAGAGCTGAAACGAGGACTAGCAGAGCCTCGCTAGGCTGTTGCTCCAGTTGCTGCTCATGGGGTCAGACCAGTTACAGCTGGGTGAGTCTACCAGCGTCGAGGGGGGTCCTAACATAGTTCCACTAGGGAAGGTTCCTGGGATGATCCGCCCAGGCTCTCAGATCCTTCAGCCGACCCGCTGGAGGAGCTGCCAGCCAACCGTTGCAGGAGAACTTCCTATTTTAAATGTTGTTTTTGTGGCAACATCAGAAATGAACGCTATGTTTAGCCAACACATAGTTAGCTAAAGCTGCCTGCTGCTTGATATTTGTGAATTCCTGTGGAAAGTTTCCAAAACTGAACAGTTCCAGGATTCTTTAAGTATCTTGTCATGTAAAGTTTCTGGGAAAGCTTAATACACTTTTAAAGGTAATCCAATATTGACCAAGGCACAGTAGGTCTAAAAGTACGCAGGTTAGCCTGATGCTAACTTTAACTGGAATGTAGGAGCGTCCACAGTGTTTCTGTCTTGATACCAGTGACTTCCTGCCCCAAGAAAAGCTTCACATGACAAATAAAATCCATGTTGTTGTCAATTCATGTTCAGATCCCTATTTCTTTTAAAAAAAATAAAATAAACAAACAAAACAAAAGACTCCCTTTTTAAAGTCAAAGATGTTGTTAAACTCCTAAAAACTATCTCGTGATTTGAGGGATTCTGGATGTTTCTATGTTTATTTAAAAAGTGCTATTCAAGCATGAAATTATGTTTTCTGCTAAAATCTGGATGAAAAACCATCAAACAGTTTTAGGAGCAGAAATCAGAGTAATGAGGATTTTCTTTATCTCAGAGCTGGTAGATGATTGTTTAGTGTGTAAAACCTAACATTATTAAATGTCTTAATTTGTTCATCAGTTGCCAACATGAGGTTATTCACTCATTTTAAACATTAATCTGTGTTTTTTGGACAAAGCTTAGACCTCTGTAATTCTGCGTTATTAAAATCTTTGAGCTCATATTCGTTTTGATTTAAAAGTCAGGCGCTGTTGATGCTCGTGGACGGATCCTCAGCAACGTTCTGGCCTCTAAAGCTTCGGACGCAGCGATCCGATCACGGGTTTGTCCGCGCAGAACTCTTTCCACCAGGACGGACGTTCCAGCACCTGACTGCTCGTCATCATCGTCGACCACAGGTTCTTGTAGATCTGCAGGAAGGAGTCAGCACACGGTCACGTTTTATTCTGGGAACAGAGTTTGGTTCCTCAGCACATGTGCAGTTCCTGTTCAGGGAGATTATTCCACGTCATGTCTCCAGGTAGAACTATTGGAGCTAATGCCAACTCTGGGGTTGTGTGCTATGTGCTATGTTTCTGCCTTTACATCATTTCGTTTGCATTTTACCACGGTGTTTCCAACTGGTTAGGAATTTACCCGTAATATTTGCGTTGCCTATAAACCCGCCAGTGCACCAACCGGCCAAAAGAAAGAACCAATAAGAAAAACAAGAAGGGTATCACTGTTGAGTTCATGTCAGTGATTTTAAGCCTTGTTCATCTCGTACAGCGGGATGTAACAAGCAGTGCTGACAGGCCGGCTGGAACGCGCTCAAGAGCACCAGTTAGCTATTTTAGCTTGGCTGGCTCATCTTATGTTAACTCAGGATGCTAATTAGTATCACTTGACATTTGCAAATCCGTCCAAGCATCCTAATGTGTCACTTCTGAAACGACATCCAAAACAAGCCAGAGATGCAACAAAGACTAGCGGAGCTCAGCTGGGACCTGCCGATCTGCTGTCTAACCCGAACCCTAGCCTACTGTCTGCTTGTGTTGACCTAAGCCACATATAAACAACAACAACAACAACAAAAAAAGTTTTAAAAAAGTTTTAAAGAAGGAGGGTATTCATATTCTTTTGGCTGCTTCTTCATCTCATCTTGCTGACTATGATGAACATCGAGGAACCAGACAACATGACAGCAACTGAAGGATCGACATTCATCATTCCCACTTTGACCCCAGTCTGAAGTTAGGACAGAACCTGACGGGTCACAGAACTCAGTAGGACTTGAGCTGTAGTCCAGAAGACCGTCCCTCGCCCGTCTCAACTGTCAAAGATGACGTTACATTTTCAAATCTCTCTGTGGAACAAAAGGTTCTTTCTTCACGTCTTTACCTGTCCGTCGGCTTTGCCGATAGGAGAGTTGAGGATGAAATCAGTTGGCGCCAACACGTCCACCAATGCTACCGCATCGTCCTTCAGCTGGGGACACAAGGACGAGGTTGAAGACAGTCATCTTTTCAACATCATGATTTATGGAGACTAACAGGAAGTTCAGAACAACACAAAACATGAGAATACACAATAAAAACATCGTGACCCCAGCGTCTTTGAGTCTCATGTTGGGTTTGAATAACTATGGTCCTCAGTGTCCTGAAGATGGCGCTCTTATGTCTTACATTTAATTCTTCTATCATTCGTTCTTTGGCTTTCTGTTTCAGAACCGACCACCCTGCTCACATCTTTCTGGAAAAACTACAAACACTCAACAGTCACTTCATCAGCTCCACCTGTTCAACTGTTCAACACAAATATCTAATCAGCCAATCACACGGCAGCAACTCCAAGCATTTACTCATGTAGGCGTGGTCAAGATGACCTCCTGAAGTTAAAGCAGCATCAGAATGGAGAAGAAGGAGGATGTAAGTGACTTTGAACGTGGTTGTTGGTACCAGACGGGCTGGTTCTGGTCGCTCAGTACCAGCTGATCATGGTTTAAACACCACAGTCCACCTGAGCATCTGTGCTGACGGACACATGGACGTCATGGTTCTGTACCTCGGAGCAGAGAGCGAGGATGGCCGTCTGGACCAGCTCTACGGGCCGACTTCCACTGAAGTAGTGACCTGGTGGAGAACAATGCTGTTATTTCAGCCGCTGAATCCAGACGTCTCAGCGTCTCTGCGGCACAGATTACGGTACCGACCCTGGTACAGCGTGGCCATGTGGCTGCTGAGGCTCCACAGTCCATACAGGGCACAGAGCCGGCCCAGGACCGGTCTGAGACCAGCCGGCGTCTCCTCGTCAGTGGTCACCTGGTGGAACCTCTGCAGACAGTTGTGTTCGGTGAAGGTGATGGCCAACGACCTGCAGTGGTAAACCTGGACAGAAATGAAGAAGTAATCAACAAAACCTTCATCAGGGTTCATCTTTGTTCAGATCACTCTACTAGTGGTGGAGCAAAGCATGCAATAAACTGAAGAAAACCTTTATTTTTCAGCTTTTTAAGGCCTTATGGAGGAAGATCTGACCGGCTGAATTTGATTTAGCTACATCAGCTTAGCGCCAGCTGGTCTGGGAGAAAGCTCCGGTGAGTTCCCTCTAATTTTCTTTCTCAAAAAACCGTTTCTAAAGGTGAATTCCAGTTCCTCCCTTAACCCTCTCAATCTCAAAAATGTTCGCTCCCGCTAAGTGCTAGCGTCGTCCCGATTCTAAGGGAAGTCAAATTGAGGGACGAGTTTGAGGGCCGTACCGCCCCTCATTATTGAGATTTTCCGACACCACCCTTGGTAGTAAGGGCTACCCAGAAGGCACTGGGTAATTTAGCCAAGACATCTTCGAAAAGGATGGCGACAAAAAAAGCTAGCTACAAATGTAAGTATCTTCGTAGTTCTTAAATATATAAATGTTACAAAACCATCTTATTGTCTTTGTTTGAGACTTTTTTCATAGCTTAACATCGTTGTTGCGTAACATTTATTTTTTTCACTTTACGATGTTTGCTGCCGCACCGGCGGTCCCGGCCGGGGATCCCGACCGAGACCGACCGGGACCGAGGTGGTCCCGGTCGGCGGCGGTCCCGGTCGGCTTCACGTTACTTGTATACCTTGTTGTGTAGCGACGGAGGACTGAATAATGTATCCTCTATTGTGTTATTTGCTAATATTATTTAGAGAATATACGGCGCTCTTTTCAATGTTATCCCTGTGTCATTTCAGGAAATACAGAGACAACACGGCTCTGATACATTTCAGTCTGAAGACGTAACTGCACTCGGGGGGTGTCCCATTTCTAAGTCACAAGATAGACCTGACACTTACTTAGAGGGTTTACTGATTGAGGGTTTTAACAAGAATTGCGAGGGTTCTTAAGAGGGTGGCGAGGTGTTGAGATTGAGAGGTTAAGAGAGGAACTTGGAATTGGGCCCTAGTTCAGCCTCTGAGGTCTTGATTGAACTGATTCTCTTTTAAAAAAGTTTCAGCTGAACAGCTAAGACACTGAACTGAGGTCAAAAACACAAGGTCGTGACCGAGCCTGTGTGGACTACCATACCGAGGTGTGTAGAGTTGATCCTCTCAGCTGTGTCTTGTTCTTACCTGGCTGTTGTTGCGAGCGTTCAGAACTCGCTCCCGCTATTTCCCGAGAGCTCTCTCTTGTTCAAACTTCTTCTGACTCTCCCGCAGCAGGAAACAGACGAGCCACTTATAAGCTGCCAGAGACGCTGGAAACGATACACAGCAGGAGATGAACAGTTTTTCACAGCTTACGGGAGATGGACTCAGCCAGCTGGGTGGACTCCCGACAACGCCTTCTATCCAGTCCACAAAACCTGGACCGACCCCTGAGTTACTGCTTCAACAAGTCCGACGGACCTTCCCCGATGTAGTTGGACCACAGAGGGCAATCCCGGTACGGTTCCACCGATGTGCCTAGATTCATTGACTGGCCAAGCCAGAGGATTTTAAAAAAGTTTTCAGTCCTTTTTGTCCATCCCCACTTTGTTGTTCCCCCTCCTGACGCCGGAGGAAAAGCCGTTCGAATCGCCTCTCCAAACTCCTCATGTCCTTGAAGCCTGCCGAACTCAGCTGCCTCCAGATCCCACATGCCTAGGTCAGCAGGCCAAGTCCACCAACTCTTTCGACAGCCCAAACCACACAGGCAACAAAACGCCCCATACAAGAACAAAGGTTGTTTTTGCTTCCACCATCAGCCGGTGAGCCTGACCGTTCATCAAACCTCCTGCCATCTGATGTAGATGATCACGACACTCTTAGGACATAAGTCAAGAGATCTTAATTTAGATTTTTAACATGAAAATCATCTCAAGTTGGAAGTCAAGTTGTGGAACAACAATCGTACCTTCAGAGTCCAAACACTCCTCCACTGTTGTGGCCGTAAACCTGCTTTCCAGGATCCTCTGGAAGTCGTCCAGAAAATCCACAGTGTGGAGCGGAGACTCGATCCGAACTCCGTCTGAAAGCAGAAAGAAAACAAACACGTCAACCGGAGATGCGTCTGTGGTGCCGACCCGAGGCCCTGGTTCCCCTCAGAAACATGACTCGTTTTCATGGAAGAGCTGATGGATGAAGCTCAAAGCACCGACCCAAAAACAACTGAACAGGCGACTTCGAAGCTGGAAGCGAGATTACATGAAACCAAAAGCTTTAAAGAACTAGAGGTCTTCACGTGTCCACTTTCATGGACCCGAACCACAATGGACCCATGAAAATTTGACCCGAAACCGACCCGACCCGAGCTATTATCATAAGTCCAGGAGTCTGAACTCGAATGGACCCGCGATATTTGGACCCGGTACCGCCTCGACCCGAGTCTTTAGTTTCCGACCAGGAACCAAACCGAGTTACCCGAATAGAACCGAGACAATCCAGCCCATAGTTGCTAACGTTAAAGTTGTCTAGCGCTAAATAAAACTTGATTTTCTTACCTAAACGTTGTCTTCTTCTACCGGTTCAGTTGCTACATAGGCTACGTGATGTAAACAACAATAAATCCACGTCGTTATTTTCTTTGTGGATACAGATGCTATTGGTAGCAACTGCTAACGCCAATAGCCTACACCGGTCAGGACGTGTCGTAAATATGTTCTCTCATCCAGCGTTGTCATGTTGGCGATCCGTTGTGCTTTACAGCTGCCGGGCAAACTGCTAATAACATGCTAATAACACGCTACGGCAACACGGTTGTTTCATGACAACCACGTTAATCAATAATTAATTAAACTGCCCCGAGTCCTGACATTAGCTGCCACCGCTAATATCGTTACCTCTCTGGAGTAAACGTAGACCCAGCCTGTCAGAGAGCACCGACCAGACCGAGACTAACTGTACCGATTCAGACCCGAACATGGAGTCCCGTCTTTTGAATGGACCAAAGACCCAACTCGGGTCGGGTCGGAACCTCGGGTTGTCGGGTTGTTCCGAAGACCTCTAGTTTGTGTAGTTTTTGATTTGAGGAGTTGAGACGCCATCTGCAGAACTACAACTCAGATCAGAGAACGTTGGGACGTAAACAAACTTCTTCCATTAACGTTAACGCATTTGTTAAAGTACAGCCGCTGTTGCATTACGACTTCTGGAGCTTAAAGACGGAGTCCCACAGAATGAGGAACCCTCCGTGGTCCGGTTCTAAAGCAGCTTTGACGTAGCTTCAAGTCCCACAGAAAGTGAGTAGGAGCGCGGGCAAGCACCACCCACTCGGGTGGATTCGTAACTAGGGATGTGTACCGAGAGCCGGTATCTTTTGGTACCGCTTCCTAAAATGTCGGTACCAGAGTACCGCTAAAAATTCTGGATAAACGATACTTTTATCTGTGTTTTTTTTTTTATAGACAGTATACCCAGAGCAACATAACTGTCGTGTAATGATACCGCCGCCGTCGACAGGTTATGACGTAGCGCCCCTTGTTTTCTCTAAACCAATAGGTCAATATGTCGGCTGTCATTGCTAAGCGAGCGAAGGTACGGGCTCACTTTATCAAACGGAATCAAACGGCTCAATGCAGTATATGCCAGGGGGGTGGGGGGGGGGTAACACCAGCAACATCATGAAACACTTGCAGTGTGCTCACAGTATAAAAATTAAGGAGTGCGGCGTGTTTGACTGCCTAGACAACGCGGCTAAAGTTACCAGCCCAGCTAACGCTAACGATGCCGTGCCCTCCTTAGTGCAGGTAGACTCTGACACTACTTCTTCATCATCAAGTCATGGTGAGATTATGAATCATTAAGTTGGTAGTTAATTTACTCAGGAGAATGCATTATTAATTTTAGCAACGCTGATATATGTTACGTACATGCACATGTTGACTTGCTAAAGGCTTAAAAGACAGGTGCTGTAAGTTGTTGTAATGATGTTGCTGGTGTTACCCCCCTTGTGGTAATGAAAAAACGATTGAATATTTTACCATCTTGTAACGTCTTTATTTTATACACTAAATTACATGTCATGGTATCAATAAGAGTATCGATAAATATCGGTACCGATAAGGAGTATCAGTATTGGTATCGATAAATTTCTAATGATACACATCCCTATTCGTAACAAATAATGAACTGACCTGATGGTTTGGAGATCACGTCATTTAAAGACTTATATCTCGCCATGTCTTGGTCTTTCTAGAAGTATACATTCAAAGGCTGAGTGCCGTCAAATAAAATGCGTTTTTCGACTTACAGACTCATTCTTCAAACCTGGTTCATATTTCTTCTAAACCTGTGGTGTCAAATAAAAAGTGTTTTTTGACTGGTAGACTGACCGTTTCCTCATACGTGGTTCAAATCTCCTAAGACCCTCTGGATTAATTACCCGGTCTCTGCGGGTATATGTCGTGTCGAGTCAAAGCCGCTGGTGGTGCTTTATTCTAAAATTCCACTGGATTCTCTCGGCCATCTTCGTGGCTTTCCTGCCAGGTTGATGTGCTGTGTGTAAATTGATGCGGTCGACCACAACCAACCACCAAAACAGACTTGACGCACATCTCTGGTGGAGCAGCATGGACGGATGCTCCTGGTGACACCTGGTGAGTGTTTCTTTCCCCATATCGTCCCAAATGTGTCTGATTTAGGGCTGTACAACACAGTTTTGAGGGTCTTACATCCTCTACCTCCACCTCTTCATACACACCTCTCTGGTGTTTGCATTAACGGAAGAAAACCACAAAGACCGTGACGGTTAGCGTTTAAATCTGACCGTGTTGTTTGGCGTGGAGCCAGCCCAGCAGGTAGTTGCTGGTCTGCTGCAGCAACACGTTGTTGTCTCCTTCGTACGTGCAGTTCGGGTCGTTGTCATCGCGCAGTTCACCCAGACGGTTCACTGGAACGAAACAAAAAGGCAGTTTGGTCTCTGAGGGACTCGAATCTGAGAGAGAACACCTGAGTTTGATACTGACTGGCCAGGTATCCATGTCCACCACAGGCCTCCCTGCACTCCTGGATCCCCCTCTGAGCCGTCCAGGAGCCCAGAGGTTTGCTGGAGCAGGACATGGCGTGGATCTCCTTGCCCATCTCCGCCTGTGAGACCCACAGGAGATCATTAACGCCACAGCTTTGGCGGGAGAACAACCGTGGATTCGGCTCATGCTTCCTCACCTGTCTGTCGCTGTTGTTCCCCGTCATCTGGCCAAACTGGAACTCAACAAAGTTCATGAAGGTGGATTTGGTGAAGAACTCGAGGGCGTAAGCTGCTGCCAGGTAGGGGATCAGACGCCATTGCTGGAGGAACAAATATGGCAAACAACACATCAGGAGCTGACCTGCTGTTGTCAGGAAGCAGTCGAGTCTCAGGGTCATAAAATAACGCTGTAATTTTATGAGAATAATAATAAAGGTCCTCATTTTAGAAGACAAATCAAATATTCACCACAAGACTTCTGAACAAATGCAGATTCTTTTCAAGGTGCTCATGTTCAAGATAAAGTGATGAAGTATTTGTTAGGGCTGGGCAACGATTAAAAATTTTAATCACGATTAATCGCATGATTTCCCTGATTAATCGCGATTAATCGCATTGTATACGCAAAATCAAATAATGAATTCAAAAGTAGTGTAAAGTGCATTTTTATTTAACTGTTCTGCTGCCATATGAACTATGAACACTTTTAACATCAGCACTTGTCAGTAACACATATTTAGAGTCTAAATCTCGTCTTAAAAAATGTCAAATAAAATAAAGCTTATTGCCACTGCCAGGGGATTAATGTCATCTTGTTTTTATAAAAAATAAAAAAAAGTCTACCAACAAAATCCTGAGCCACAATCATAACATTAAAACAGGTAATTTCTGAGGTAACAGCAGAAACTTTTAACGGGGAGTTCAACTTGTCAGTTGTTACAAATAACCTTGTTTCTGTTGAATCCTCCGTCTGGGAGAACTTTAAAATGAAAATGTCCATGTTAAAGTTCAGTAACTTTATTTTTCTGTAATTGTCCATGCGTCATTTGCTTTTTTCCATTTTCAATTGTCAATCAAAAATAAAAAATATTAAAAATTGACTTTTTGTTGTGTTTTTTGTTTTTTTAATCTAACACAAAAAAACGTGAACAAAATGCGTTAATGTGCGATAAATGTCGGCGTTAATAAATTAATGAGTTAACGCGATAATAACGCGTTAACTTGCCCAGCCCTAGTATTTATTCATCTGTGGGTCCGAAACTGAATTACAACTTTATCAACACACATTACGACTAATTAATAAATTAAATTAAAAGGTTTTCTTTTTGTAAAATTATCACTCAACCCTTAAAAAAAAATTCAATTTCATTCTTGTGAGACAGTGCTCTATTATTGTTAAATTACAAATGTATTCCCCTAAAATTACAACCATTTCCTCAGAAATCGTAACTGTTAATCACAATATCATTACTTTTCTTTTTAACTTTAATATCTGTTTATTATGACTTTTCTTTTTCTTCTTAAATTAGGATTTTAAAAACAATAAATATCATAACTTCGTCTTTGTAAAAGAATAACCATTCTTATTAAGTTACGATATTTTTAAATTATAATACTATTTGACACCATCCTTTAACCCTCAGACTATTTTAGACAGAAAACTAGTAATTTTACATAAAAAAATGTGTCAGTTCTACCAAAAAGAAACAAAAACATTTCATGATTTTCCAAAACATTTTTAAGAAGTTGTGATTTTGCAAAATTTGCTTTTATCTACAAAAATTAATGATTTTAGCGCAAAAATCCCCTAGATTATAAACAAAAATGTGCTTTTTTTCAATTCTTTTTATTGTGTGTGAGAAATATTTTTTTGCAAAATTTGAGATTTTGTGACAAAAATTGACTTACTTTTTGAGAAGAGTTAGTATCGTACTTACAGTCGTAAAAAAAATGCAATTTTGCAATATTTACCATTTTACAACAAACATTAATGGGTTCAGAACAAGAATCCTTGGCGTTTTTTTTTTTTTTTTTTATAATTGCTAAATTAATAACAAAAGTCCAAGATTTCAGGACAGAAAGTCACCGTTAGCATACCCGAACAAAGCAGCTGTGCTAGGAGCTAGGAGCTAGGAGCTACGTCAGCAAACATCAGCCTCCTACTAAAGAATTTCAAGTTCCAAGAATGAAGGAATCTTTTGGAATTTACATTTTTAAACCAGTGTTGTTGAATATCAGCAGGTTTTTTCTCAACGTGAGTTTATCAGAAACACCGTCGAGTCCAGGAACTAGCTGGAAATCTGAAGACACATCAGAAGAGTAACCGTCTCTTTGGTGGTAACCGTGGTGATGATGTGGTCCAGGGTGAAACATTCCCACCTGTAACTGGTATTCCAAAACTGGAATCTCCTCCGTGCTTTTGGGTCCAAACTGCCTCCTGGTGGCCGAGAAGCGAATGGCCACAGTCAGAGCCATCTTCAGGTTGACGAGGCCCATCCTGGCGATGTTAATCCGCCCGGCTGAAAGGGCTCCCAGAGACGCCCCGAAGCGCTTGTTGGGGTCCTGGAGAGGAAAGGAAGCAAAGGAAGCAAGGAGAGTGACTGAAAACTGAACAGGATATAACAGAACGACTGTCCTGCTTGTTTTAACAGCACATTAATTCTAGAACCATCTCAGAGAAACACAGATTTAATATATAAATAAAAACACAACTTTTGGAACTTTTTGTTGGAAAATGTTTGTAGTTTTTAACTTAATAACTTCCACTTTTTGTTATAAAATATCAACTTTGCTAAAAGCTCTTTTTAAAGATAAAATTATGGCCTTATGACATAAAATTGAGAATTTCGTACAGCTGCTACATTGTGTCCTATAATCATGACATTTTTTCTTAAAATCACAACTTTTTGACAGAAAATTACGACTGTGTTGAAAAATAGCTAATTTCTTATGACTGGAACTTCGTGTACTTGTCTTTGCAATAAAATGCTCTGAATCTACTCTGAATCATCTTTGAATCTGCTCTGAATCTTCTCTGAATCATCTTTGAATCTGCTCTGAATCTTTGAATCTACTCTGAATCTTCAGTGAATCTGCTCTGAATCTACTCTGAATTTGCTCTGAATCTGCTCTGAATCTACTCTGAATCTAGTCTGAATCTACTCTGAATCTGCTCTGAATCTTCTCTGAATCTGCTCTGAATTTGCTCTGAATCTGCTCTGAATTTGCTCTGAATTTGCTCTGAATCTGCTCTGAATCTACTCTGAATTTCTCTGAATTTACTCTGAATCTGCTCTGAATCTGCTCTGAATTTACTCTGAATCTGCTCTGAATCTACTCTGAATCATCTTTGAATCTGCTCTGAATCTTTGAATCTACTCTGAATCTGCTCTGAATCTTCACTGAATCTGCTCTGAATCTACTCTGAATCTGCTCTGAATTTGCTCTGAATTTGCTCTGAATCTGCTCTGAATCTGCTCTGAATCTACTCTGAATCTGCTCTGAATCTTCTCTGAATTTACTCTGAATCTACTCTGAATCTGCTCTCAATTAGCTCTGAATCAGCTCTGAATCTACTCTGAATCTTTGAATCTACTCTGAATCTGCTCTGAATCTACTCTGAATCTGCTCTGAATCTTTGAATCTACTCTGAATCTACTTTGAATCTACTCTGAATCTACTCTGAATCTGCTCTTAATTTTTGAACCTACTCTGAATCTGCTGTGAATCAGCTATGAATCTGCTCTGAATTTTTGAATCTACTCTGAATCTGCTCTGAATCCGCTCTGAATCTGCTCTGAATTTTTGAATCTACTCTGAATCTGCTCTGAATTTTTGAATCTACTCTGAATCTGCTCTGAATCTACTCTGAATCTTTGAATCTACTCTGAATCTGCTCTGAATCTGCTCTGAATCTACTCTGAATCTACTCTGAATCTGCTCTGAATCTTTGAATCTACTCTGAATCTTCTCTGAATTTTTGAATCTACTCTGAATCTGCTCTGAATCTGCTCTGAATTTTTGAATCTACTCTGAATCTGCTCTGAATCTGCTCTGAATCTACTCTGAATCTGCTCTGAATCTGCTCTGAATTTACTCTGAATCTGCTCTGAATCTGCTCTAAATCTGCTCTGAATTTGCTCTGAATCTGCTCTGAATCTGCTCTGAATCTGCTCTGAATCTACTCTGAATCTGCTCTGAATCTGCTCTGAATCTTCTCTGAATCTTCTCTGAATCTACTCTGAATTTGCTCTAAATCTGCTCTGAATTTGCTCTGAATCGACTCTGAATCTGCTCTGAATCTTTGAATCTACTCTGAATCTGCTCTGAATCTACTCTGAATCTGCTCTGAATCTACTCTGAATCTGCTCGGAATCTACTCTGAATCTGCTCTGAATCTGCTCTGAATCTCTGAATCTGCTCTGAATCTGCTCTGAATCTACTCTGAATCTGCTCTGAATCTAACTCTATCTCTCTGAATCTGCTCTGAATCCACTCTGAATCTGCTCTGAATCTACTCTGAATCTGCTCTGAATCTGCTCTGAATTTACTCTGAATCTGCTCTGAATCTACTCTGAATCATCTTTGAATCTGCTCTGAATCTTTGAACCTACTCTGAATCTGCTCTGAATCTTCACTGAATCTGCTCTGAATCTGCTCTGAATCCACTCTGAACCTGCTCGGACCCTGATGATCACTGCCTTTAGACAGATTTTAACTTTGACCAGGGAGGTCTCTACCGGCGGTGACACATGCGCTGACCTTAAATGGCGTCACGTAGCGACCGTCAGGAGTAACGTCTCCTGTCCGGTTCAGCAGGTTCTCCCGCGGGATCCTCACGTTGTTGAACAAGGCGAAGCTGTCGAGAAACAGGAGGAACCAGTGAGAAAATTGTGTTTTGTTTTTTTCACTTACAGAAACTGGAAAATATTAAACCAAATCAGTACAAAAGAAAAAGTTGACTTCATGGTGGGTTCCTGTTGGTATTTTCTCTGGCAGAGATGGTGGAGGCAGATGATTCCTCCAGATTTCTGAACCTGCTTTATATTTGTTACAGCCTGTCTTTGACTGCAGGACAGTTCTGTCAATCATTGTTGTTCCTGTCCCACTGTATGAAACCACCACACGTTTCCATCACCGTCTTGTATCCTGTGTCTTGTGTCCTGTGTCTTGTGTCCTGTGTCTTGTGTCCTGTGTCTTGTGTCTGTCCTTTCATGTTTCACCGTTGCTGGTTTTTGGTCTCTGACAGAATCAAGCTGTCAGCTGTCAATAAAATGTGTTTGATCAGACTGTCAAAGAGGGCTGGTGAAGGACATGTTCAGTAGGGCTGTAGCGATACACTAATATCGCGATACGATACGCGATATTCGGCTCACGATACGATATATATCGATATTCATCTTACAATACATTTACATCATTATCTGAAAGATTTTAAAGGGACAAAGTGATTTTGGTGACATCTTGTGAGTGTTCCAATGACTTTGTTTGAATTAATTGAACTGAAAGCATCAATTACACATTATATGGCTGACAGGCAGCTTGCAAATGTTGGACCAAAATGAATGAAAGATTTGTTGAAAAAAAAGTTTTATTTATTTAAACAGTGCAAATTGTTGCTTGCAAGCTTTTAAAGGTGGTACAAGGGGATTTTGAAATACTCACGGCTGAAAAAATCGATACAGTGATCCCTTATTTAAGTTAATGGGGACCGGCGCCCCCTTGCGACAATCAGAATCCGCGATCTGGAGCCGGAGCCCCCCGAGCCTCAATAATGTGTTTAAAATATGTTTAAAAAACTCCAAAAAGTAGCGAAACAAGACGAAGTCTCAACTGTGGTCTTTCTGTTTCCTTCACAGCCTCTGGTCTCTGAACCGTAGTAAACAAACCACTGGTATTGTGCTATTTTTGGCTCGTAATTAGCAGCTAACACGCTAACAACAACAAAACAAAAAGTCTGGTTTTCTCTGCATGGAACGGGAACTTTATTCTGTCACTGCAGGAACTTGTAACATCACACAGGTTGTATTGTTGGGCTCCTGTCGGTTAACAGAGAATGTAAATCTATACACGCTGGGCTGCTGTTGATGCTCACTACACTTTTCATCTAACCCCGTTTTCATTCTGCCGTCCCACCACACACACACTACATTACCCATAAGGCCACATCATTACCCATAAGGCCACCTTTTAAATTATATTATATATTTCTGAAAAATCAGCAAATAACTAAAACCGTGGAACTTAAACCGCGAATTGGCAAGGGATCGCTGTACTCGATAAAATATCGATATATATCGCAGAATCGATAAAATCGCTCAGCTCTAACGTTCACTACGTCAAAATTAGCGTGTCAATAAGCAAGTTCACGGTAGGACTTTAACGGGTGGCTTCAGCGCGGTGACACCAGGCTGCTCTGTAGTCAGTCAAAGACGTGCCATCGTTGTAAAGACGTCGTCCAAGAAGCGGTCGTACACAATGTCTTTGAAACAGTTGCAATTGCTGCTTCATTTACATTTTGTCAACGTTCAGAGCGATTCAGAGTGGAGCGCCGGTGAGCTCCACCCCTTCAGCTGGATTCGTAAGAGGTAACGAACTCACCCAAAGGTTTCAAGGTCACGTGGCCCTTGCACGGAAGTCTACTTGTTCAACTCCAACAGAAACTGACTTCGAGCGCAGGCAAGCGCCACCCACTCCGCTGGATTTGTAGCAAATAAGGAACTGACCTGATGGTTTGGAGATTACGTCATTTGAAGACGTTTATCCCGACACGTCTTGTTCTTTTGATAATTATACATTTAAAAGCCTGAGTGCCGTCAAATAAAGACTCATTCTTCAAACCTGGTTCATATTTCTTCTAAACTCGCTGAATTGTTTCCCCACGGCCTCCACGGTCTGATATAATGTTGATGTATGAGTCAAAGCAAGTTGGTGGTAGTGCTGGGCAATATGACGATATATATCGTGGGGACAATATAAAAGTGTATATCGTGCCATTTCTTTTCTATCGTTTCTATCGTTTCTAACCTAATTTTATCAATTATTACAGCAAATATGTAATTAAATAACCTGCATTGATAAATTTGATAGAATCATATCTACTTCTACAAAGTAGCCTTTTATGTTTGCACTTTTATTCATGGTTAATGCCTTAAACAGAGTTCTTCAACCCTGATGTTTACTTTAGACACTTTATATTGGTTTGCAAACTTTGCACTACAAGGTTACAGATTTCAGAAAGTTGAAAATAATTTGTGTTTATTTCTTATAGCTGAACTTCAGTGCAAAAATGTGTTTTTCCTCTCAGAAACTGTTGTGCACTTTAAAAAAATGTGAAAGCTACTGTACCTCTGTACCTACCTGTTTTTGCTGCACTAAAATGTATGTTTGTGACAGTTCAGCTAAATGTCCTTTCAAAATAAAGTTGAAAAGTAAGCAATGAAATTTTTGTCAAACTTTTAGAGAATAACTGAAAACTTACTTTATTATGGTATATCGTGATATATATCGTTATCGTGATATAAAATAGTCCATATCGTGATATATGATTTTTTCCATATCGCCCAGCACTAGTTGGTGGTGTTTTATTTTGAAATTTCACTGCATTCCAACAGCCAAGGGTCAAAACTCGACTCAAACTTAGACTCGCCGCGTATCTCTTGCGGAGATCCGTGGAAGGTGCTTCGGCGCTACGGGGAGCTTCTGGTTCGGCCACTCATTGAGTTTAATTGATTGAAAGCGGTTAGCGCTGTGCTTCTCTTCCACTTCCTGTGGGACTTGAGAGGAAACACAGTATATCTGACGAAGAAAACATTTTTAAAAGTTTTGCTAGATTCATGTCCTAAATATGTTGTTAATTAAGAAAGAAAGCCAATCAGTCAATATGTGCTAATATTGGTGATGACGGTAAAATGTCTGTCATTCAACATTTGATATGTTTTCTCTATGATCAATTGTAAATGAAATACGGTTTTATGAGATTTGCAAATTCATTGCATGAATTTTTAAAGTGAAAAATAATCTGATTATCTCTCTTCAGTCTCAGCTAACAGAAAAAGCACAGTCAGAGCTGACGAGACCATGATCAATGGTAGAAAACTAATTTCTGGTCCTAAAGCCAACCACATACCCATTATCTAGTCCGTTCTGGCCCAGCTTCTTGCCCATATCTCCAACCAGCACGCCGGGCAGAGCCAGCAGGGTTTTGGGATCTCTGATCTGCAGGACAAAGGTCGTCACTTCATCAAACCAACTCATCCAGACGAAGAAGAACAAGAGGAAAACAAAGCAGAGAATCTCTGGTCACCATTTTTACTACAGATGTCATCTCAGGGTGCTTTATAGATACAGAAAACAAGTTATATTTAAACTAAAAAACAATAAGGGGGACATCTGCCTGGACCAGGACAGTTTAAAGGTCCCGTATTATGCATTATTGATCCCTATTCACATTGGGTTGTTTTATATGATTGTGACTCAAAGACCATCTGGGTCTGTTAAAGTGTGCAGCCTACATCTTCTATTTCCTGTGTGTTCCAGTGAGCACAGTGTTTCCAGTGTTACTACCTGTCACATGCCAGGGAGACATGGTCATCATTTTGTTTTGTTGTGCAAACGAAGTAAAATGTTTTGCAAGCTACATTCTTTTTAATGTTTTAGCTCGCTAACATTCTTTTTTATGTCAAAATTAAAATGGGAACTCCTTCATAAGACCTGTTAATTTAAAGTGAAGTGTGCTATTTAACATTTGAATATTTTCAAATGTTAAAATATTCAATAAATTACCACAAATGGTTCATTTGTTTCCCTTCATGCCCCCTCAGGGACGTCTACCCATTCATATCCTAGTTTTAATGGTTGAACATGTTTGCAGCAAAAACAATGTCAGTGATGTCCAAAGGCAAAAACTAAAACAACTAAAAACGCTGTCATTAATTGTAATTGAAGTACGTCATCTTCCACCTTCAGTCTTTGGTGGTACGTCGTCTTACAGCAGACCTGGGCAAAACACGGCCCGCGGGCCACATCCGGCCCTTTGTGCGTCTCTGTCCGGCCCGCATGAGGCCAATCATAAATTACATTTGATTACAACTCAATTTAAAAAAAAAAATGTTGTGCATGCAATACAACTGTGCAGCTTTTATTTTGAAAGGCGTAGTACTTCTGTGTAGCGTATGGTCATGTGAGCTGTGCATGAAGGTAAACAGCGCTAAGTGATGCTGCCCTCAAAATGTGTGCTAATGCTAAGAAAAGAAAAGTTGAAAAGGTGCCGTGTTTTCAACAAGACATGGACCGGCAAGTATTTCTTTACAGAAATTAAAGGTAAAGCCGTGTGCCTGATATGTGTTACACAGGTCGCTGTGTTTAAAGAATATAATTTGAGTCGCCACTACACGACCAAGCATGAGGAAAAAGCACGCAACAGAGGCTGATGTATTGCTAGCAAAACTGCAAACCCAACAAGGAATTGGTAAAATGAGATGGAAAACATTAAAACATTATTTGTTGTATTGATGTGTTTCTATAAATGTGTTGTAATTCACAGTTTGAGGAAATTAACAAGTTAAGAATAAATTGGACTAATCAATGATTATTTTTGTTTTTTTTATTTGACCTACACAGCACAATTTCACAGAGCCTAATATAAATATTTACAGAATAATTGTATTTTTCTAATTACCAGTACCAGCTATTTAAAATATATAATTTAGTGCATTTTATAATGGAAGAAAGTTGACCAGGATTAAGTTCAAGTTGTCGTTGGTGTGGCCCTCTCTCACAACTCAGGTTTTTCATGTGGCCCCTTGTAAAAAATTAATTGCCCACCCCTGTCTTACAGTTTGAGTCTTTGGTCATATGTTATCTTACATCCTCTGGCTTTGACTGTTTGGTATCTCATGTCACAGAATCAGGGGTTTTCTGGGGTCTTTCACAACAGATGTCCATATGACATTAATGTCACACCAAGGTGGGCTGAATCAAACTAATTATGTAACTTTTAAGGTAATTGACATAACCAGATCAAAAACTGGGGCTTACGTACAAACAATGCTTCTTAGTTCTTTTTATTTTTCAGAATTGTATTCAATAATTTAATTTCAAACAAATAATTTCCCAGATTTTAAAATTTCATGTCGGTCCATTGCATCTGATCTTAAAAATGTTAGGATGCAATAAACCTTTTGCTTTTTTTTTTTTTCCTGTCAGCTGTTCCCTTCAGAGGTCTCCATCGTCCTCCTCCATCTGTCTCCATCTTCTGCATCCTCCTCTCTAACACCAGCTAACTTCATGTCCTCTTTCCATCCATAAATTTCCTCTCTGGTCGTCCTCTAGACGCAGTTCCAACCTCATCATCCTTCTCCAGATCTCTTCTCCATCCCTCCTCTGTTCAGGTCCAAACCATCTCAGTCTGACTTTCTCTCCAGAACATCTAACATGTTCTGTCCCTCTGATGTCCTCATTCCTGATCTTCTCCATCCTGGTCACTCCCAAAGAGAACCTCAACGTTTGAACCTCTGCTACCTCCATCTCTGCCTCCTGTCTTCTCCTCAGGAACCAACAACATCTCAGGTCTCACCACCATCTTCCACAACTTTCCTTTCATTCCATCTGAAACTCGTATCACACCTGACACATTTCCTTCACCTGTTCCAACAGGCTTCTTTACCTCTTTTACACTATCTCCATTTCTCTGGACTGTTGACCCTAACTGTGAACATAATTTTAAAAAAATGCCAAAGGGCCAAAGATAACACTTTGAAGGCAGAGAACGTTCTTGATTATTGATTAAACATGATGATAATGATCAACCTCAGACAGCAAGAACGTTTTACTCCACCCTCGAAAGTCTTACAACACATCAAGAAAAGCTCCAAAGGCAATAAAAAAATTTGATAAACAATGTACGTGTTCAACGTTTTACAGAGTTGAATGGTTCAGTGAGTTCAGATTTAGATTTACCAGGTTTAGATTAAAAAGACACTGGAGGCTGTATCACATTGCAATAAAGGTGACAAAAACGTTCAGAGATGGCCAATTATCTCAGTATTAAAACAGATTTTCAGAGCAATTATAAGGAACTACCCAAGAAGTTTGTTGTGTAATTCTTTTCTAACCTTCATTTGGATTTTCAAGAAATTTCCTTGGAAAAAAAAACTCAAAAACTGTAAATCAGAGCAATGTCCCCCTTTTCAGAATCACCCACAATGTTTTCAAATTTAAGAATTCCTGGCCAAATCATGTGTGTCAGACAAAGCAAAGAGTGAGGATAATGTAAATGAAATAACTGTCATTATTATGTTAGACACACTGTAAGGCTTATTAAAGGAGAGGTGACGTGAAAGAACATCTCCTGGACTTTAAAACCTTAATTTCTAATGTCAAAACAGTGACCTCACATCTGCTAACTCAACTCAGTATGAATTACCAGAGCAAATATTAAAATAGGTTGCAAACAAAAACATTGCTTGGATACATATAAAGAAATAGAATACTTTTTTAACCTTAGTGTTAAAGACAGAGAAGCTCTCTCTGTCCTGAACCAAAACTGCCAGGCTCCTGTCATTGGCTCCAGTCTAGAACCCTGTGGAACACCACTACTAACTTTTCTATGTTTAGGGGAGAAATCAGAATATCGCACATATATGTGGCTTAAACCAGCCTTTGGCAGGAGCAAAGAGTTTGACATTAGACTCCTCAGAAATAACTGACGATATAAACAGAGTCTTACCGGGACAATGAAGTTGTGCAGACCGCGGCAAACCCCGTCAGGTGTGTAGAGTTGAGCAAACACCACTGCGTGGGTGGCGGTCTTACCCAGGTTTCCAACCCAGAACTTGGCTGCCTCAAAGTCTGGAGAATTGATCACAAACTCCTGCAGCAAACACACAAAACTAGAAAGTCATGCCTAAATTCCTTCCCTTGTATATCTCTACACATGACTGGAAACTGTAAGTTTTATCTGATAAACCTCACTGAAGTCTTGGAAATTATGGGATGGGGTGTTTAGGAGTGTTGGGTAAAGAGAGGAGGTGAGCTGTTAACTGATCACCACCTGGTGGCCAGTTAGATCAGATGGTGGACCGGCTCGGTAAACCCAGTTTGCTGGGAACGTCTACCAGAAGAACCTGTCAGAAAGACCTTCAACTTCCACCTCTGACAGAGCTTCGACCCAGGAGTCTGAATGGGCCACGTTCCACGCTTCAATCTTTGAGGCGGCTGATCGGATTTCCGACCACAATGTTTTCAGTTCCTGTCATGACGGTGATCCTTGAACCTGGTGGTGGACATCCCAAGTGAGAGGAACTGAACAGTCCTGTCAGGTTTGGTTAGCTTGTTTCTAGCTGGTTTTTAGGTTAGCTAGCTTCTGAACTAACAGAGCAGAGTCATTTTTGATGATAATATGAGTAGTTGTGGAGTAGCTGTACTGGACTAACACTGTGACCAGTTTTCGCCTGGATGGGTTCTGAGATAAAACAAGCTGAACCAGCTATCTTCACTCCCGTTTGCTGATGTAAAGGGTAATCCACCAGCTGGACTGTTTCTAGCTCATCAGCTTCTACATCAGTAGCTGGGCTCTACAGGTTTAGTGACTTTCATCTCAGATCATTTCAGGACCCTCCCAAGTTGACTGACTGGACCACTAACAACATTCGAAACGAGAGCTGGGAACTGGGACCTCCGGTTACCAGGTTTGTGACTCGGGAGCTACGCTGGTTGGCTTCCTCCACCTGCAGGAAACCACAAGCAGCCCAGAGCTGCTCGTTTCGGCTCTGGCAGCACTCGTTTCATATGTTGCTTCAGTATTTGAAATGATGATGTTTGGGGATGTTTATGACTGAACTCAGGTGTGTTTTAGCCATTTTCAACATGGTGCCCTGCAGTACCATGAAAAATAGGCTTCAAAATCCCTCAATAAACCTATAGATGGAGGTTTGTTTCATATGTCTGAAATCTACTATTGAAGCTCCAGAACCCATTAAATGCTATTCCGGTCAGCCCTGGTGCCAACCAATGATAAATTCTGTTATCAGATACTTCATGGTGCTACCAACATGGTGGTGTAGGTGTTGGGCGGTGTGTGCTGACCTGGGTAGAGGGGTCATAGGTGGCTGTGGTCCTCATGGCTCTGGTGTTGCTGCCGTGGCTCAGTTCAGTCAGTGCAAAGCATCCATAAGTCTACAAACAGAAACATGTTCACGATCCATTTAGAAATAACCAGCAGAAAGTCTGTTTAGATTGATGGAAAAGTTTAAGGACATCATCCTCTCCTGTCTGCTCCGTCCTCTTACACAACCTTAAACGTAACACTGAAATCTTACCGTCATGTTTTCGGTGCTCTCAACATACTGGTTGTGTCGACTTGATCCTGAACTGGCAATGGTTCCTCCAAACATCTGAAACAAGATGTTCCATGATTTACGAGAGGTACATTTGTCTAAATGCCCGTACTGAATCAGTATGCTAATGAGGCGATACCTAGCAAGAAATTTCTACAACTTTTGCTGACATTTACTCCCTCGTCCTTTAACCATAATGCTACTAAACTAAAGCAGGCTTCTGGGTAGCAACTACCCACGGTACCCATGTCGTAGCTGGCGCTTGTACTTGTCCGGCGTTCTCTGAGTTGCTCTGTAATCACACCACCAGACACTAGGTGGTGGTGTGGGGTTGTCCTTTCTGGGTATAAAACAATGAAGTAGTAGTAGTAACGGGAAATACGTAAAATACAAAGCTACCAAGCAGACCGGCCACACAGGTTGCGGTTCACATGAACCGAACGTGTGATAACACTTCAGGCTACGGCAGGAGGTTACGGCGCAGGGTTCTAGCTACGACTGACACAGATCGTTGGCTGGACGTAGACGCGTAAATCCCTCAGAATGATGCTTTCACACTAAGAAGCAGCGCTCCCATTTCCAGGTTGGGTCTAACTGGTCTACTCTCTGCTACCTTGGTGCCCACTGAGGTTTGGGGGGTCTGAGGTTTCAGGTCACACATGTTCATGTGAACGACGCCAGCGTCAGCTTTAATGGAACCAAACATGCCAGATGTGAATGAACCTTAAAATCACTTACAAACATCAACTCTTTTAACTCACACAGACTTACCCCTTTGTTGAGGAAAAACTTGCCGACCAGGGACCAGTCGTACATCCCCAAACAGTCCGCTAGCACCACACTCTTCCGGGGGTTGGCCATTAGTTCTTCTTTTGTCAGAAAGTTGTAGCGAAAGAGCTGCTTTGCCCTGCAGATTTAGAGTTACAGTCTGTCTTTATGCACCATCTGTGGATTAAGATACCAAATATAACAAGACACTCGACCACCGTCTGTCACTAGTTGGATCTTCGATACCTGAGGAAAGTCAGTTCCCTCTTTTTCTCAATAGGGATGTCCTCTCCAGGCTGACGGGCGAACAAAGGATCATTCTCCAGGGTCTTGAACACATGTTGCTGCACCAGGAAACAAAAGAACAAGACGGAGAGGGACGATCAAGACACAGGACACTGACCCACAGAAGGCCGTTCCTCCAAACCTACTTTTGGATGTTCTAGGAAAAAGAGTAATCCTGCACTCTGACAGCAAAGAGCTCTATTAGGAGCATAATGTGCTATCAGGTCTTGTAGATAACGAGGAGCTAGACCATTAAGGGCCTTATATGTGAGAAGCAGAATTTTAAACTCGATCCGAAATTTCACGAGAAGCCAATGGAGGGAGGCTAACACGGGAGAGATGTGATCTCGCTTACAGATTTCTGTCAGCACCCTCGCTGCTGCGTTCTGGATCAATTGAAGGCTATTTAGCGAGCTTTTCGGACATCCTGCTAACAACGCATTACAGTAATCCAGTCTAGAGCGAACAAACGCGTGGATTAATTTTTCGGCGTCACCCTGGGAGAGGATGCTCCTAATCTTGGCAATATTTCAGAGATGAAAAAAGGCAGTCTGACAAACCTGATTAATGTGCTGCTTAAATGACATATCCTGATCAAAAATGACTCCAAGGTTTTTCACAGCTGTGCTGGAAGCCAGCGTAAATCCAGTCAATCCATTCCTCAGGTGTTTGGGACCAAAGACAATAACCTCTGTTTTATCCGAGTTTAGAAGCAAAAAGTTAGAGGACATCCAGGACTTAATGTCATTAAGACACCCTTGAAGTTTAGCCAAAGGTTTTGTTTCCTCTGGTTTCATAGATAAGTACAGCTGCGTATCATCAGCGTAGCAATGAAAGTTTATGCCATGGCTCTGGATAATTTTTCCCAAGGGCAACATGTATAAAGTGAAAAGGATTGGTCCCAGAACTGAACCCTGTGGGACGCCATAGCAGACCCTAGTCCGTGTAGAAGAAACGTCATTAACATGGATGAACTGGAACCTGTCAGATAAATATGATTTAAACCAGCCTAATGCTGTCCCTTTAATTCCAACAGTGTGCTCTAATCTATGCAGCAAAAGGCCGTGATCAACAGTATCAAAAGCAGCACTGAGGTCCAGCAGAACAAGGACAGAAACTAATCCATTGTCTGAGGCCATGAGGAGGTCGTTGGAGACTCTAATCAGTGCAGTTTCTGTGCTATGATGAGTTCTAAACCCTGACTGAAAGACCTCAAATAGATCATTTCTATGCAGGTGTTCTCCTAACTGGCTAGCAACTATTTTTTCCAGAATTTTAGAGATAAATGGAAGGTTGGATATTGGTCTATAGTTTGCCAAAATGTCCGGATCAAGAGATGGTTTCTTAAGCAAAGGTTTAATGACTGCAACTTTAAAAACTTGTGGTACATATCCTGATTTTAGAGATCCAAAACTGACGTACCAATAAAGGACATGACATCTTTGAGCAGTCGAGTCCAACAGACATGTAGATGGTTTAGCTTTGCAACATCACATTCACCTATGAAGGATGTGTGTAAACAGTTCAAATGAAGATATTGCTTTTATATGAGGTTTAATGAAGTAAAAGAATCTACTGTTTTGACCAAATTTTCTGCACCTCCTTGGACTTGTGCTTGATTTCAGCCCTACATTGACATGTTGAGTTCTTCCTCCCATTTTGGTCTGATGTCACCTGTTAATCCCATTTTCTGAAGGCCCTGATGTATTTAGGAGGTCATTTACATTTTCTGGATATTAACAGTTTTATTCTTTTTGCATAGTAATTTGCAGGTATCTGAAAAATAAATCAAGCCTTTGAGAGTGACGATTTTAACCATTCAAATCAATAAAGAATCTGATGTTACCTTGAAAAATAAATTTTCTTCTCCATCTATGAAGTAGAGCATGTCCTTCCAGTTGAAGGAGGCTTTTTGTCTGTAGACATCAAGCGGACCGCTGGGGAGATCAATCAGTTTCCCCTCCATCTTCTATTGTTCACACTAGAGGAGATCAATACAGAATACAAAATAATGATATTATTTTCAGAATCCAAGCGCAATAGTTCCCCCATATAACGATTTACAGATTGTGATAAAATCCGCCTTCTGGATCAGATCCGGATCAGCCTTTGAAATTTGATTGTCAATCCCTGAGTCAAATTTCATGAGTTTTGGGCAATAATTAACAGAGATATTGAGAAAGAAAATTTTCGGCCCCCTTTGACCGCAGGTGTTATCGAATATTTGAAAGTGATCCAGAATCCAGGATTTCTTCCGTATCACACCCAAAATTAAAACAGTTCTTCCTTTTCACATTTCTGACAACTCCTAAAAAATTTTATCAAAATCCATTCTCAACTTTTTGAGTTATCTTGAACACAGACAGACAGAAACATAACCTCCTTGGCGGAGGTAATTAGGTTCATCTAGACCTTTCTGTTTCATCTGGTTTCCTGAATATCATCTGCATTGCAATGAACATTTATGACATGCTGTACCCAACTGAAGCATGTGTAGAGCGAGAAGTACTGGTCCAAGCACAGAGCCCTGTGGAACACCATGACCCACTCTGGTGTCTGAGGACGACTCATTAACATGAACTAACTGAAATCCATCAGAAAAGAGAATAATAGTTGTCATAGTTGTTGAAAATTTCATCAAAATCCATCCATAACTTTTAGAGTTATCTTGAACACAGACAGACAGACAGATAAATGCCGGCAAAAACATTACCTCCTTGGCGGGGGTAATAAAAGGTCAAAATTTTACATATTGGACAGATGTAACCACATTTAGTCACCCCCATCCAGATGTTTATTGGTACTGTGTGGAAATCTATTGAAAAATATGCTCCAAACTGACCAGAAACCTGTACAACACTATCACTACTACGATATCTGAACTAGCCTCATGGCAGTCCAGCATATATTCTGGTTAGGGATGCACACGGTTAACCGTTTAACCGTTAACCGATAACAGTAACTCTAACTGATTAATACTAACGGTCAATTTTGTTTTTAAGCTACGTAATTCAACCAACTCATGGGGGGCGTGTCAACAGGTACAACAGGCCTCTGATTGGTCAATTCTACATCTGGTTAGAAAAGAGCGTGTCATTGAAAAAATGAGGAAGTTCCCACATCTGTACGATTCTGGTTCTCCACACTACAAAGACAGCACATATTCTAGTAATTCATGGAGGGAGATAGCGATAAATGTGGGTCTGGATTCGGCCGAGATGGTGAGGAAGTGGAAAAACACAAGAGATAAGTCTAGTAAGTTTAGCTAGTTCCTGATTGTCGCTCTTGCGTTGTGGTGTGGAATAACATAGCGGAGACCGCGCGAGTATAAATCAAAAGTGACGGCGGCATCTCTGCGACAAGCTGGCGGCGACACATTGCCGCCAGAGTATACACGGGGAAGTGTCCGCATGCGTCCACGACAACGCGCACAACATCGCGGCAGCCAACCCTCCCGGACTTATCGGTTAACGGTTATTAATCATTGAAGGGCGTCGGTTAACGATTATAAAAAAAATCCAAACTGTGCATCCCTAATTCTGATCCTCACCACTCACATGGGTCCAAGAGAAGTACGCCTGACCTGGATCTGAACTCCCTGATCTATACTGAAGGTGGATGCTCCTGATCAGAAGGATTGGAAATCACTGAAGCATTAGAGTTGTAATAGTTCCACATACCTGTGCAATGAAGACTTGGTTGCTGCTGGTAGGTGCAACGAGATCAGCTTACACATAAATCATTGACATATAGGCCACTAGATAGTGCTGGGCAATATGACGATACATATCGTGGGGACGATAAATAAGTGTGTATCGTGCCATTTCTCTTCTATCGTTTCTATCGTTTCTAACCTAATTTTATCAAAATTACAGCAAATATGTAATTAAATAACCTGCAACGATAAATTTGATAGAATCATATCTACTTCTACAAAGTAGCCTTTTATGTTTTCACTTTTATTCATGGTTAATGCCTTAAACAGAGTTCTCTTCAACCCTGATGTTTACTTTAGACACTTTATATTGGTTTGCAAACTTTGCACTACAAGGTTACAGATTTCAGAAAGTTAAAAAAAAAAAATTTGTTTATTTTTTATAGCTGAACTTGCAAAAATGTGTTTTTCCTCTCAGAAACTGTTGTGCACTTTAAAAAAAATGTGAAAGCTACTGTACCTCTGTACCTACCTGTTTTTGCTGCACTAAAATGTATGTTTGTGACAGTTCAGCTAAATGTCCTTTCAAAATAAAGTTGAAAAGTAAGCAAAGAAATTTTTTAAAAACTTTTCAGAGAATAACTGAAAACATACTTTATTATGGTATATCGTGATATATATCGTTATCGTGATATAAAGTAGTCCATATCGTGATATATGATTTCTTCCATATCGCCCAGCACTACCACTAGGTATATGCTAGTTGCTTCAAAACAACCTATTTATTGTTTATCATTAGTGTTTTTGCACATTTAAGTGAATGAATGGATATTCCTAAAATAAAAAAATTCATATTAGGAGCTGAAAAATTGGGAAGCTGGAAATCACGATATATCGCCAAATCGATTTTTTTTTTCACACCCCTACTCCAGACCAACAACTCTGCTCTCGTCCCCACAAGCATCTGATCGTTCACACCAGAGGACGTGGTCATCTCTGGGTGTGTCCACCAGGAAGGTCGTGAATGAGGCTGTCAGCTCACGCAGCCTTTGGAAAGGTGTGTGTCCAGGTGGCAGTGATTTAGATCATGGGGGGGGGGGGGGGGGGGGGGGGGGGGGGGGTGTTATAATAGGTTTTTCTCTTTAAGCCTATTCAGTCGTTTTCACTGAACCTTTGCTCTTGCTTCACAGAGGAGGAACTGTGAGATAACGTGACTGGATAAGACCAGTCACGTGGACCGACATGGACGGTGGTCGGACCACGTCCTCAGTAACCGACCACCTGATTTTACATCTCTACTTTTAATTTTGATATTATCTAGTTAGAATATCGCAATATATCGTGATGATATCGTATCGTGACCCAAGTATCGTAATATCATATTGTGTGGTCCTTGCCAATACTCACCCCTATTGATTAGGGTGTTTCCCATCAGTCTAGTTAGTTAGCACTAGCGGATGAGACTTCTGTTGGGTTGCAGCGATGGACTAGACCGGGGTCGGAAACCGCCAGACGTCACTTGCATAAATTTTTAAGATTATTTTCAGACTGCAATCGTTGTAATGCAAAGTGCATTTGAAGAGAGATTCAGTGAGTTCAGAAAGGAAAACCAACACTATCCTTCCCCGTCACGGCCGTTCACATCGACCCATCCCTGCTGAACATTAGAGCTGAGCGATTTATCGATTCTGCGATATATATCGATATTTTATCGGGTATCGATTTTTCAGCCGCGGGTATCGATATTCTAAGCTTCTTTTAAAACCCCTGTGTCCCACCTTTAAAAGCTTGCAAGCAACAATTTGCACTGTTTAAATAAATGAAACTATTTTTCTTAACACATCTTTTATTCATTTTGTCCAGCATTAGCATTAGCATTAGCATTGGCTGGCTGTCAGCCATATAATGTGTAATTGATGCTTTCAGTTCAATTAATTCAAACAAAGTCATTGGAACACTCACAAGATGTCACCAAAATCACTTTGTCCCTTTAAAATCTTTCAGAAAATTATGTAAATGTATTGTAAGATGAATATCGATATATACCGTATCGTGAGCCGAATATCGCGTATCGTGTCGCGATATTAGTGTATCGCTACAGCCCTACTGAACATGTCCAGATCCACAAGAGGTCGATAACATCTTGACTCTTGACATTGAACTGGCCGACATTAGTGATGATGGCCGTCAGAAGGAGATCAGTTCTGCTCCCAAACATCTACAGTCTTTATACGAGCTGAAGGTTTTCCTTTGTTATAACAGGTAAAAACAGCAATAAAATGTCAACAGTTTTCTCTTTGTTGTTCTATAATTTCTAGGGCTGGGCAAGTTAACGCGTCATTATCCTGTTAACTCATTAATTTATTAACGCCGATAATTATTTTATTGCGCGTTAACGCAGGTTGCTCACATGCTTTTGTTTTGAAAAGTCTGTTACTGGCTGCTGCGGAACCGGAAAAGAATTTGCAGTAAAAAAAAATGGTAAAAATCCGTTAATTTTATAGTTCAGGTAGCAACTCAGGTAGCAATATTAACAATTCTGACTAAAAAAAAAAAAATAAAATTCTGGACTGCAACAAAACTTTGTGGTCATTCCTCCATGTTCCATCAGATCTGCTCCATGTGTTCACTGTCCTGCTGTTCTCTAGCTGGTTACTGCAGTGCGGCTCCATCTAGTGGCTCAGATGTGTAATGACAACAGAAAGTCCAGTCCTCCATTATAAAACTAATTCAGTCCTGTGGCCCGTTGTTTAATTTAGTATTTTTGATCCAAGTCTAAAATTGAAATATTAAAAAAAAAAAACAGGCAATTTTTTTTTGTTTTTTTTGTGTTAGATTAAAAAACGAAAAACCTAATAAAATGTCCCTTTTTTTTTTTTTTTAAATTTTTGATTGACAATTGAAAATGGAAAGAATGAATGATACACGGATTGGTAAAGTTACTGAACTTTAACGTGAACATTTTCATTTTAAAGTTCTCCCGTATATTGTTTTCCGTATACAATGCGATTAATCGTGATTAATCATGGAAATAATGCGATTAATCGCGATTAAAATTTTTAATCGCTGTCCAGCCCTAATAATTTCATAAATGCAACAAAGTTTTTTACAGTGGATGACAAAAAAGACCTCTTTTTGAATTAAAAACTTTAAAAACTGTCAAACATACGAGGAATAAGATAATATATACAGAATAACTGGATATAAAACTTCTTACGCTGTCTACGCTGTCTTATCTTCGTTTCACGGGTCAAACAGGCTCCAGATGAACTTCAGAGGACAGAAATGTCTCTTCAGAGGACAGAAATGTCTCCTCAGAGGACAGAAACGTCTCTTCTGAGGACAGAAATGTCTCTTCTGAGGACAGAAACGTCTCTTCAGAGGACAGAAACGTCTCTTCTGAGGACAGAAATGTCTCTTCAGAGGACAGAAATGTCTCTTCAGAGGACAGAAACGTCTCTTCAGAGGACAGAAATGTCTCTTTGAGGACAGAAGAGGACAGAGAAACGTCTCTTCAGAGGACAGAAACGTCTCTTCTGAGGACAGAAACGTCTCTTCAGAGGACAGAAACATCTCTTCTGATAGTAAAGGTCAACGTCCCCGGGGCTGTTCCTCTGTTTGAGCTCTTTCTCTGACTCCTGATTGGCTCTCACCTGGGGCCACCGGGTCATGTGACACGTTCAGCGTTGTGTATCAGTGTGGTCCAACTCAGTGGTCCTCAGTCCTGGTCCTCAGGTACCAGTGTCCTGCAGGTTCTGGGGGTTTCCCTGGATCACACCTGGTTCAGGGGTCCTGGACAGACTGGTTCACGGCGGAGACGACTCACCTGAGGTCTCTGTCTGACTTCAGGTGTCTGAGTCTTCTGTTTTAAACCACGACAGCAGGGAGATCATCATCAGGGTCCAGGGTCCTGAGGGGACGGGACGGGTCTCTCTGGACCTGAGTCTCTCAGGTGCTGTTGTCCTCCAGGATCATTTACCTGGACCTGAGTCTCTCAGGTGCTGTTGTCCTCCAGGATCATTTACCTGGACCTGAGTCTCTCAGGTGCCGTTGTCCTCCAGGATCAGGACTCTGGACCTGAGTCTCTCAGGTGCTGTTGTCCTCCAGCATCTGGACTCTGGACCTGAGTCTCTCAGGTGCTGTTGTCCTCCAGGATCATTTACCTGGACCTGAGTCTCTCAGGTGCTGTTGTCCTCCAGGATCAGGACTCTGGACCTGAGTCTCTCAGGTGCTGTTGTCCTCCAGGATCAGGACTCTGGACCTGAGTCTCTCAGGTGCTGTTGTCCTCCAGCATCTGGACTCTGGACCTGAGTCTCTCAGGTGCTGTTGTCCTCCAGGATCATTTACCTGGACCTGAGTCTCTCAGGTGCTGTTGTCCTCCAGGATCATTTACCTGGACCTGAGTCTCTCAGGTGCTGTTGTCCTCCAGGATCAGGACTCTGGACCTGAGTCTCTCAGGTGCTGTTGTCCTCCAGGATCATTACCTGGACCTGAGTCTCTCAGGTGCTGTTGTCCTCCAGGATCTGGACTCTGGACCTGAGTCTCTCAGGTGCTGTTGTCCTCCAGGATCTGGACTCTGGACCTGAGTCTCTCAGGTGCTGTTGTCCTCCAGCATCTGGACTCTGGACCTGAGTCTCTCAGGTGCTGTTGTCCTCCAGGATCATTTACCTGGACCTGAGTCTCTCAGGTGCTGTTGTCCTCCAGGATCTGGACTCTGGACCTGAGTCTCTCAGGTGCTGTTGTCCTCCAGGATCAGGACTCTGGACCTGAGTCTCTCAGGTGCTGTTGTCCTCCAGGATCATTTACCTGGACCTGAGTCTCTCAGGTGCTGTTGTCCTCCAGGATCTGGACTCTGGACTGCAGTCAGAGGTTTGGGGGTAAAAACTAAAGTCCTGGACTTTGTGAAACTCGAAGTTTGTTACCCAACAATGACACCGGCGGCAGCTTCAGTGACCTGAGCAGCAGTTTAGCGGCGCACAGACGTCAGCGGTGACGTAACAGTCCCGCAGGTGAAGCGGGGTTCCTGGTTCTTACCTGAGCTCCGTCCCTGTCGTCCGTCTCCCGCTCCTGGTCCTCACCTGGTCCTCCTGCTGAACCTGAACGCTGCTCGGAGCCGCTTCCCGGACGCCTTGTTCCAGCGGCGTCAGCACAGGCACTTCCGGTTGGGGTTTTCACAATAAAAGCACTTTCTTCAGAGGCTCAAATATCAAAGAGACTATTTTCCAGTATGTCACCTTTTAAACCAACTTAAAAAAGAAAAAAAAAAGCAGAAGAGGGCCTCCCTAGCAGAGCAGTGATTAGGGAGGAAGTCCCTGATTTCCTGTGAATAAAGGTCACTGGTGCCACAAAAAAAGAAACAGTTTGATAAGTTAGATAGAATTAAAATAGAAAAGTGTGAATAAACAAGTGTAGTAGAACTAGTATAAATGAATAGAGTAATAATAACGTGTTCTGGAGCTCCTCTGTGGTGTTCTTCCCCGGTCACATGATGTTTCCATGTTTCTGTACCGTCTTTGTTCCAGAGCTACACGGTGTTCAGTTTTGTTCCTGGACAGTTCATCTTCAGTTTCATTCATCCATGGAAATTAAAAACACATGAGGACGGTGACCAAACACAGACCAACTACAGTCTGTTTTGTGTTTTTTTGGTATTTGCTTGAGTTATGCTCTTATTTTGGTAACCCCCCCTCCCTCTAGTTCTGTTTCCGTTCCCCTTCTGCTCTCATTGGTTTAACCTGTAACTTCTCACCCAGTTTGTTCTTCTAGTTGAAGATAGACTTCCTAAAACGTCCACATGGGGGCGGTCTGTCCCTTCAGAGCCGGTCCAGTTCCTGGTCCAGATCCTGGTCCAGATCCTGGTCCAGTTCCTGGTCCAGTTCCTGGTCCAGATCCTGGTCCAGATCCTGGTCCAGTTCCTCCTCTCCTTCTGAGCCTCCAAGTTAGGATTTTTCACAATTTAAGACTTTATGACAAAAATTTTTCTATTTTTCAACAAAAAGAAGGAATGTTACAAAAAAAAAATCACAATTTGAAAATAAAAAGCTGCAATTTTATGTTAAAAGGTTGTGATGGTGCAAAAGTCAATATTTTATGACAGAAAGTTTCAATAATGAGTTAAAAAGTCACAATTTGTGAGTCATGATTTTGCGATTTTTACAACAAAAACAAGGAGTTCAAGTTGTGATTTTTATCTTTATTTCATTTGTTTATATACATTAATTTTTACATTTCAGACCTCCAACACATTTAAAAAAAAACAAAACAAAACCTTTTTCTTGATAATGTTGTCAGTTATTTATTCATTTATTCAGAAAAGAAAATCATAACTTTTTATTTGTAGAAAAAAAGCAACATTTTTCACAACTTTTTAATCTAACCAGTTTTTTGTGTATTAAAATGAATTTTGTGTAATTTATGTTGGTAATAGTGCATTTAATTTACAGTTGAAACCAGTAGTATCAGCAGAGTTTATTCAGTCATGAGGTCAAAGGTTACCAAACTCTCTGTGACAGAGTGATAAACCGCCATCAGCATCTTTCCTCACAGGTTGTCTCTTCTGAGGACGTGGAGGAGGTACAGGTACAGGTGCAGGTACAGGTGCAGGTGCAGGTGCAGGTGCAGGTGCAGGTACAGGTGCAGGTGCAGGTGCAGGTGCAGGTGCAGGTGAAGGTGCAGGTGCAGGTGCAGGCGCAGGCGCAGGTGCAGGTGCAGGTGCAGGTGCAGGTGAAGGTGAAGGTGCAGGTGCAGGTGCAGGTGAAGGTGCAGGTGTAGGTGCAGGTACAGGTACAGGTGCAGGCGCAGGTGCAGGTGCAGGTGCAGGTGCAGGTGCAGGTGCCATGTGAGGAGCACACCTCTAGAGTGAGGAGAGGACAGGTGAGAGATAAAGAGGCTGTAAAGTTCATCGTCCCGGTTGATTGGAGGCTAAACTATCGTCACCTGGACAAAGGTCCGCCTGTACTCCAGCTGCTGTGCAGATGTGGTTGTGTCCTCTTCAGACCACCTGAATGTGGAAGTAAGAAAAGTTGCAGTTTCTCTATGTGTCCATACGCTTCCTAAAACGTCCACACGGGGGCAGTCTGTCCCTTCAGAGCCGGTCCTGGTCCAGGTCCTGCTCCAGATCCTCCTCTCTGCTTCTGAGCCTACAAGTTGAGATTTTTCACAATTTAAGACTTTATGACAAAATTTATTTATTCATATTTGCAACAAAAAGATGAAAAATTAGAAAAATCACAATAAAAAGCTGTTTTATCTGTGTTGCAGCCCACCAGGGGGTGTAACATCCCAACAGTGAAGGAATAAAGATAACATGATTTAATATGATTTTATTAGCTGGTTTGGGAAAAAGGAGCTGCTGATCGAAACAACCATTTAATAATAATAATAATAATAATAATAATAATGATAATAATAATTAGCTTAACCATTTAAGCTAAAGGTCAAATCAAACAACAAAAAACATAAAAATTGTGTTCTCAAACATATACGGAGGGTGGGACCAACCGCTACGCTAGTGAACTAAACATGGATTATCCTATCTGCTAGAATGTAGAGCACATGTGTCAAACACAAGGCCCGCGGGCCAAATGTGGCCCGCCATGTCACGTCCCGCTGGCTAGTTCCTTGTTGGCTCCTCACAATAACTCATTATGAGCTTGAAACTAATCTTCTTTCAGCGACCAACCAAACATGACGTCTTTCTAAAGGAGTTTCTTTTGCCAAAATAGGACATAAGAACAACAATGAAAAGCACGTGCATAATCGAACTGTGGAGCAGGAAATGAAACAAAAATCTGTTTAAAAAGAGATACAAAAAAATTAATTATAAACAGGTATGTCGAAGAAGAAATGGGTTAACGAGGAGTGTGATAAATAGATAAAATAGGGGAAAATGGTATATTATACTTGCTTAAGATATGTTTAGATATTTATATGAATATTTATGTGGTTTATATTGTATGTTGGGTAGGGTATAGTGTTATTGATTATGTAACATATGTTGTGTATTTTTATGTATGTAGCATATATATATATATATTTATAGGGATATTTATATAGATTTATATAATATATTGTATTTTCTATAATAGGCGTGTTTATGTAGTGTTTATGTGGACTGTATTTATATAGATATTGTGTAGATATAGTAATGGCGATAGTGTAAATTCAGAGTTATAAAGGGGTAGGAACTAAGAAAAAGTGTGTACTTCTTCCTACTCCTTTTTCGAGCCTATGTGTATATGAAGATGTTACTATTTGTTTTTTGTTGTTTTTTATGTTTTTTTTAATGTACATGTTTGTTTGAAATAAATTCAATTCAATTCAATTTTGATGAGTCGGCGTGTTTTCTTCTGTTCTGACGTGTCTGATCAAGAGGTGACCCGTGGTCTCAGTCTTACAACAGCGTGAATAAAAACGTGTCCCGTTTCTCTGGAGGACCGTCTCCTGACCCGAGCTGCCTCCGTCCAGGCAGCAGTGGTTTCTGGGAGTTTCCTCTCAGTCCACCTCAGACGCTCTGCTGCTTCAAACTCCCGTTTCAATGTGAGAGCAGAACTAAATATATCTGATTCACACCAGCGACTGGAACACATACGGACCTCCAGCTGTACAAGTCTGAGAGCAGCAGCCTAAACTAAACTAAACTAAACTAAACTAAACTAAACTAAACTAAACTAAACTAAACTGAACTGAACTAAACTAAACTAAACTAAACTAAACTAAACTAAAAACTAAACTAAACTGAACTAAACTAAACTAAACTAAACTAAACTAAACTAAACTAAACTAAACTAAACTAAACTAAACTAAACTAAACTAAACTAAACTAAACTAAACCTAACTAAACTAAACAAACTAAACTAACTAAACTAACTAAACTAAACTAACTAAACTAAACTAAACTAAAACTAAACTAAACTAAACTAAACTAAACTAAACTAAACTAAACTAAACTAAACTAAACTAATCCAGAGGTGTTTCCAAGCCTGTCCAGAGATATAACCAACCAGATTTCACTCAGAACATCTGCAGCCTTGAATCTCTACCCAGATGGTTTAAAGTTCATCGGCACCTTGATAATTGTTTGCATATTTTGACCTAATATGGTCGTCAAAGTGTTTAATTAAATTTGCAGCAGAAAAATAAGTTTTGTTCCTGTTATTTATTTTGTTCATTTAAAATAAAACCTCTTTCTGTGCCAGTTGTTTCTCCGTTTAATGTGAAAGTTTCATTTTGATAAAATTTTGCTTTTTGATGTTTTAGTCTGACAAGAAAATCACAAGATTTTGTGAAATTATTTAAATGTATGTGTTTTTTGGACATTTGAAGAGCAACGAAGAATACCGCGATAATATCGTAAACCGTGATCATTTGGTCACGATAATCGCGATATCAGATTTTCCAGTTACATCCCTCGTACAAAGATTAGTGGTTAAAAACAGGGTCACTGGTAGAAGGTTCCGGTGTCTGGTCTCGTTCTCCAGAGGTCCAACGCTTCTTCCCCCCAGTAGACCCAGAACCAGAACCAGAACCCTGACTAGACTCCCAACACGTACTGCCCTCAGCTGGCCACTGGTGTAAGAAAAACAGCTGGAAAGGAAAGAGTGATTACAGCAAAACTAAAACTAAACGAGCTAAACTAATAACGTGCGGCTGCAGTGACCTGATCGCTGAACCACATGGAGAGTTTCCTTTGGATATTTTTGTTCTGCATTCCAACACGAGGAACTTTCCCCTCAGGAATGTTTACGTCTCACTGACCTACTTGGACGTGAAGAATATCGCTTTGGCAGAAACTTGCACTTAAACATTCGGGTTTAGATGATCCGGCATCAGTTTCTGGGTTCAGGAGGAACAAACAGACCCAAACCAGAGCAGAAAAACCATGATTAGAGTGAATCACCTCATGGATGATCAGGACTGAGGATTGACTCCAAGGGAAGGTTTAATGTAATCTGTTGGGTTCCTTAGTGAGATTACACGTTTATGGTCTCCAACAGGTTACTAGGTAACTACCTGTTACTGTGGAAGATGACATTAAGGTGGGAAGAACCCACTTACCTCCAGAGGTTTGCAGAACTTCATGAGAGGTTCAGCCCAGTTTTGTCCTTACCCTCGCGCTAAATTTTTGTCCTCCGAAACAGTGGGGAGTGAAGTTTACGTACCGGTTTCAACCAGTGCTGCCACCCAGTGGTTGGCATTTTGGCGGTTCCCGCCAAGGAGGTTCTGTTTCTGCCGACGTTTATCTGTCTGTCTGTGTTCAAGATAACTCAAAAAGTTAAAGATGGATTTTGATGAAATATTCAGGAGTTGTCAGAAATGTGAAAAGTAAGCACTGATTTCATTTTGGCTGTGATCCGGAAGAAATCCTGGATTCTGGATCACTTTCAAATTTTCTATAACATTGCGGTCAATGGGGCCGAAAATTTTGTTTCTCAATATCTCTATTAATTATTGCCCCAAAAGTAAAAAAAAAAAAAATTTGACTCAGGGATTGACAATGGGAACCTCTATCAAATTTCAAATGCTGATCCGGATCTGATCCAGAACGCGGATTTTATCGCAATCTGTAAATCGCTATACGGGAGAACTGTTGCGCTAGCTGGAGGTCTGCGCTCTCCGAGTGCTTTTCTAGTTGGAGTATTATTATGGGACTGTATTTGATTGGACTGCATTGTTTACTGTGTGTGTGAACTATCCTGAGGTGACTTTTGTTCTTAATTGACCTTTCGGTAAGCGCCGCCCCCTCCCTAGTTACTGTTGCTATCGCTGCTCCTCATTAAGGACAATGTTATTTTGCCATTTTTCCGATGTGTATTATCAGTGTTAATATTATACTAGAATAACTCCATGGTGAAATATTGCTGCTGGGGACCTGCAACAGTGACTCGAGGTGTCCAGAACGTTTGGAGGAGGCATTTTTATTCTCTTTCCCAAACCGAAACAAACGCTGGAGAATGCAGCTGTGGGTTCAGTTATGTGTCCGTCCACACAATCAACTGAACGTCGGGAAAGTTACAAAACACACTTACATTTACGTCAAGGTAAGTTTACCTTTGTTTATTAGATGATTGATTTAACCACCGTTTAGTAAAAGTAATATGATTTAGCAGCAGGGAGGGTGATGAGTGAAAACATCTCTCTTACAAAACATCTCTGTTAGCATTCCGGCTAGCTTTCTAGCCACCTATAAGCCTGCCTGGTTGTCTACAAATATATATGGCCCTGGATATTTATTTTGTTAGGTATAAGGTGATGCTAGTGATGTTAACGTCACTTTATTAATTATATTAATACAATGCTGCGACTGTTTGATGTTAGCATAGCTCTGGTGTGGGACAGACCTATGGACCAGAGCTAATGCTAACAGAGAACTCATCACCCCTCCTTGCCGCTAAAACATATCATTACTTTTAGTAAACAGTGGTTAAATCAGTCATTTCATCATTTCATTTCAATCATTTCATCAAGCAGATTTTGTGATATCAGCAAACATCTAATCATATTCCAGTTAATCAATAAATTATTGTACCTGATAAAACTTGTGATTCACACTGTTATCTGTAACTGGTGACGTAATTATCTGACCTTAACAAAACTTGGTATTGCTGATGGGTGTGTCGACCTTTGGAGGAAGACCAAATTTCATGATGTTTTGTCCACAGGGGGCGCTACATCTCAATATCTAAATAAATCTAAAATTTGGTATAATTATACAAGGGTTCAAATGTGGGCAGTACCTAAAGTGATTGCTTCAGCTTTTGAATAGATGTGAAAAAGTCTTCAGAAACACCCAGACCGTTGAATCTACAACAGCTGGAGCAGCAGCTTGAACGCGTCTGCAGATTTAAACAAAACATTGTTACAGTTCCACATGACTGGAAAGCTGGAGAAAGACGTCAAACAGCCCAAACAAAGTAGCTCAAAAAAAGGTGATTGGGAAAATAAATGAGAAGAAGTTTTGATGCTTACTTTAAGATCAGGAAATCACCGCCAAGCAGCAGCAAAACATGCTACAGTTTAGCTTTATGCACAGCGATAGCTAGCCCAAAAACGCACTTATAACAGTTTAAAAAATATATGAGACTGAGCAGAGAGTGTGCTCAAATATGTGACCAAAAACAGGAAATGAAGGACTGTCCATCATCTGAGCCATTAGCTACTCGGTTGAAACCTTTTAGAAATCTGCAGAGTTTAGCTAATCCTCCACCAAGTTGAAGCGTAACAGGACAAGTCTTACCAGTGGCTCTAGGATTTTTCCCAGTAAGGGGCCAAATTTCTCACACAACGGGCCAATTATTTGTCCTAAACATCCTTTTGTTAAGCTGTATATTCATCTTAGTAGTCACACAAACTGTGGTTGAAGCAGGTTTCAGTGGGTTAGGCATCCATCCATCCATCCATCCATCCATCCATCCATCAGCTCCTGTTGGGGGATTCTGGGTAATTCCCGTGTCGGTCAGGAGACATACTCTCCCCCCATATATCTTGGGTCTTTCCCCAGTGCCATATGTGAAACACCTCCTCTGGAAGGTGTCTGGAGGACATCCTGACCAGATGGCCAAACAAACTCTACCGGCTCCTTTCTGACGTGGTGGTGGGGGGGGGGGGGCAGCTACTGCTACCACTTTAAACTTATTTCTGTAGATGCCTATCTAATAATGAACACTTACTCAAGGCGTCCCCCGGGAACCTTCAGGCACATGCTATCATAGCAACATCTATATGTCTGTGGTGCCTGCAGATGCAGATAATGTAGTAAAATTAAGCCCTTAAGGGACAAGTTCAAACCCTGCTAATCGCTATATCGGCTGGGCGGGAATGTCAGAAAATTACTAAATTGTAGGAAGTAGACCATAAAATAAAGCATCTAAAGCCAGCTCTGTGGATGTTGTTTTGACATAAACGCTGCAGAAGATGGAGGTCACCTCTGTAAGACAGCTGCCTGTCCAGCCACAGTGGACGGCGTGGACGTCCACAGCTGCAGGCTACAAGGTACAAGAAAAGATGTCCAGCTGTGCCCTGCACTCCCTGGAAGAAAACTGATAACTTTGTGTAACCGCAACTTTCATAACATCTCAAATTTCACAAAACTGTGACT
Organism: Hirundichthys speculiger; assembly: GCA_018398805.1. Taxonomy (NCBI): domain Eukaryota; kingdom Metazoa; phylum Chordata; class Actinopteri; order Beloniformes; family Exocoetidae; genus Hirundichthys; species Hirundichthys speculiger. The sequence goes on along the minus strand of JAGFBZ010000623.1, from coordinate 12,483 downwards.
TTCTCATATCAACTCTTTTTGTTAGACCTTTTCGTTGTAAAGATCACAAATTTTTGTTGCAACAACATTCTGAGCCAAGACTTCTACTTTTGATGGCGAACTAGCTGCTCAACGCTTCTTCTGCAGAAAAGAAGTGTTGCACTAAAGGGTGTCATGCAGCTGTCCTACAATCATGACATTATGTCATAAAATCACAAATTTTGTAAATCGGGATTTTCTTCTTTCACTTAATACTACAAATTCACAAATTTTTGCAGCAAGTTACAACTTTGTTGTCCAAAATTACACAATTTTGTTATGAAATCTCAAATTTTGCAAAAGAATTTTGACATCAGATCATGCCTTTTTTTTTTACATCAAACTCAAAACTGCATCTTTATGTCCTATTATCATGGCATTTTGTCACATATTTTGCACACTTAATACAACAAAATTGCAACATTTGACATAAAATTCCAACTTTGTATTCTAAAACCACTCATTTTTGTTGTAAAAATTGTGAATTTTGCAATTTTGCAACATTGTTGTAAAATGTGAAATTTTGTAATAAAATCTCAAATTTTGCAAATCACAATTTTTTTTCATCTCACTACTACTAAATCCCAGTATTTGATTACTTCATGTCCTAAAATTGCAAATTTTTGTCATAAAATCTAAAATTTAAAAAATTGTGACAATTATGACATCACAAAATTGTGAATTTTGTATATAATAATCATGACATTTTGATGTAAAATCAGGAATTTCACAAATCATGACTTTTCAAATTAATACTACAAAATCAAAACATTTGACATAAAATTACAACTTTATGCTCTAAAACTGTGAATTTCATATATTTGTAACAATTTTCCCTGAAATCAAGAACTTTTGCTTGAAAATCTTGACTCTCAATATTGCAACTTTCTGTCTTAAAAGGCAAATTTTTGCCGTAAAATCTAGAATTGTAACCTTCTAAAATTATGACTTGATGTCACAAAATTTCAAATTTCATAAAAGTGCAACTTTCTGTCCCATGTCCTGTTAAGACATTCTGTCAGTAAAACAAATTTTGCAAATTGTAACTTTTTAACATAATGCAAAATCGCTGCAAAACTTTTAACATAAATTGCGACTTATGTGCGACAAATTTTTATGACTTTGTGAAATTCCCAAATTTACAACAATTTGTAGAAACCAAATTTTATCATGAAATCTCTAATTTTACAAAATCACAGCTATATGAAATCAAATCAGGACTTTTTGTCATAAAACTACAGATTTAATATAACTCAAACTTTATAATTATTACCATTTGTTGTAAAATCACAAATATCACATTTTTGTAAAAAAAATTGTCATAAAATCTTAAATTTCACAAAACTTTGACTTTCTGATATCAACTCTTTTTGTTAGACCTTTCGTTGTAAAAATAAAAAAATTTTGTTGCAACAACATTCTGAGCCAAGACTTCTACTTTTGATGGCGAACTAGCTGCTCAACGCTTCTTCTGCAGAAAAGAAGTGTTGCACTAGAGGCGTCATGCAGCTGTTTAGAAGCGTCAAAGAAGCGACACGCGAGTCTGGACTGCATCAGTTTACCTGCAGCAGATTGAACTGGCAGGAAGTTGCACATGAGAACGGTGTGGAGGAAATTTTTATTTGGTTTATCCATCCATCCATTATCTATACCCGTTTAATCCTTGAAGGGTCACGGGGATCTGCTGGAGCCTTTTATTTGGTTTATTCATCTTGTAATTTTGTTCATTTTATTTGTCTTCAACAATATGTTTAAAAGTGATTTGTCTTTCTTAACAAGACCAATACACATCATAATGTGTGACAAAGGCAAGCGCGGGGGTCAGCTCTGATTCTGAACAAACATTCCTAAATTCAATTAACAGTAAATAACTTCTTGATTAAGGAACTTTATAACGTCCCTAAATCCAATCAGTCTGTTTTAAGACAAATGTCCCTTTGTCCTCACCGCTACCTGCTGTGATCCACTCTGTATGTAAACACCTGTAGAAGAATCAACACCTTTTGTCTTGGTATAAAAGAAAAGTCCTCATTCAGTATTCTGTGGAGCACTGACTGACAGCTCTCCTTATGTGCACATAAGATTTTTATATTTTTGTTTCTTTTCTCTTTAATAAATTCTATTCTGATTTTCTCATCAAGATCAGATCTTATTTTTTCTACACAACGGCAAAGAGCATCTGGGGAACTTCAACAATAAAATACCATGAGTGGGTTAGGGTTAGGGTTAGTCTCCATGTTAACTCGTGGAGTCAGAGGACGGATGGGGGAGGAGGTCTGGATGTCTCTTTGACATAAACGCTGCAGAAGACCACGCCTTAGGAGCAGAAACTGCTCAGGAATGATGAACATGACTTTGGCCCAGCTTCCAAACTCCCCTCACAAGTCTGATGGAGGGTCTGTGATATGCATTAAATCAAAACCCACAGGGGAACCACCTCAGCGTGTCAAACCACTGCTGATGCTGCATGTGGAAAAGTTATAGCGGAGACGTCGGCACGTATCTGGGACTTAAATCATACCTTCGCATTTCTTCGCCCCTTTTCAAATTATAGGCTGCATATAAACACACGCCATGTTTTGTATGCCGGAGAGTTATTTGAGGGATTTAATGAACCTCAAAAGGATTGCTTTCGTACGGTTCTGTGATTAATATTCACTTATCCATAACTACACAGTGGGACGAAACTCAAATAGAAAGTAATAAATCACAGCTGTTGAGAGGCGCTTTGATCATGACGTCAGCAGTCTGAGTTACACGCAGCCTCCCGCCACTCCCAGATCTCTGCACGATTCAGGGACGCCTCGAAAATTCATCCAGCAGACCTTTTACTGAAACACCACAAGCCCTGATATGACTAATGTTCCTGTCAGCGGGTGTGGGGGGGGGGCACAAATCACCTCATCAGAAAAGCAACTTCAGCTCCTTTAATCCACCGTCTCCGTTTTACAGCCACTTCCTTCAACTCACGACTAAATGCAAAGATTTGACTGTGGCAGGAAAGAGCTATGTTAAGAGTTAAATGAACAATAAAATTGGATCTGACCTTCATCCACGTAATAATAACGAACACGACACATATGGCCTCATTCATGAAATCGTAAATCTGTGAGTGGATTATCACCTCCTGACCAGAAACCTCCCAAGAGATTCAAAAACGCTGCGTAAAACTCAAATTTCTTCGTGGAAGCAAAGCTCCTGTGACCTCCGCGTTCAAACGTCCAGCTTTACAGCAGAAATAAACGCCTGGTTCAAAAAACCAGTTCTGGCCCCAGTTTTGTTCCACATCAGGTGAAATTTCACAAAACCAGCAGGAGTCTGGTCTTTCCACTGATCGTTACCTTCAGAGCTAATTACAGGCTTCTGGAGTTCTGGTCCACAGCTACTCTGAGCAGCATATGGATGCTTTAAAGGGAGTGTCGCATTTCACCGCTGATTATTTCCACCAGTACTCCCTGTTTCAGAAGCACCAGGAGACGCTGGACATTAGACTGGGCCTACTGCGTTTTAATGCGTTTATATTCCATTAACTCCTTAAATCTAATGTCAAATCATCAGATGAGCTTCTAATCAGCCAACAAAGTTTCTGGGGTATCTATATGATAAATGTTTAAGCTTGTTGGAGAAAAAAAAGCCACATTAAAGTGAAAAATTCAAGTATTTAATACACATCAGATTGATTCGGTTAAATGCAGTTGTGTCAGGTGTACATGTGCGACCCTCCCAGCACTGGGCCGGTCGGATCTGGTCTGAGATCTGGTCTGAGATCTGGTCTGAGATCTGGTCTGAGATCTGGTCTGAGATCTGGTCTGAGACCTGCTCGGAGCAGGACCGAGGCACGGCTGTAAATCCTTGACATCCTTGCATCGTGTCATTCACGGGCTCCTTTTACTGAGGTACGACCAGGTCGACGGCGGGAGTCACCGAAGCGTCGGCAGACGGGTGCGCCCGCGGTGCAGAGTTCCTGCCGTCTGACGTGTCCCTTCACAAAAACCCCCCGGCCGTCGCGCGACTCGGCGCGAGAGCTGCGCCGCGACCGTCTACTGCATTATAATGTCCGGCTGGATGTTGAAGAGCAGGTCGTCGTTGTCCCGCCTGATCTCCAGCAGCAGGGCCGTGTCCTCCTGCAGCGCCCCCTGCAGGTCGGCCGTGGTCATCAGGGGTCGGCCGTTCAGCTTCACGATGATGTCGCCGTCTTTGATGCCGCCTCTGGAGACAGAAAGCACCAACATGTGACCTGGCATCGGCGAATAACTCATTTAGCTAAGAAAAGGGAAACAAACTGTGAAGCTCAAGCTGTCAGAGTTTAGAATCACGGCCGTTCTAGTCAGCGAGAGGAGTTGCAGTAGAGGCGTCATGGCGCTGTTTAGAAGCGTCCCAGAACTGACTCGTTGTGTCTGGACTGGGTCAACTTACTTGCAGCAGATTGAGTTGGCATGAAGTCGGACATGATAATGACAGAGAGAATCTGGGGAACTTCTAAAATAAAACACCATGATTGGACAACGACGTAACGTGAACCCGTGGAGTCTGCGTGTAAACAGTTCAGAGGGTCTTTCTGAACCACGTTTGAGGTTTAGAAGTTGGAAAGCACATCTTATTTGACAGCACTCTGCCTTTTTAAATGTAGAGTTTTAGAAAAAACAGGACACGGATAGATGCACGTCATCGAACGAGCAGACAACAGCGCGACTCACGGCCGTTCTAGTCAGCGAAAGGAGTTGCAGTAGAGGCGTCATGGCGCTGTTTAGAAGCGTCCCAGAAGTGACTCGTTGAGTCTATTTTGGAGCAGGACCACTGCCGGACTGTTTCAACTTACTTGCAGCAGATTGAGTTGGCATGAAGCCGGACATGAGAACGGCAGAGAGAATCTGGGGAACTTCCAAAAATAAAACACTGTGATTGGACATCGACATAACGTGAACCCATGGAGTCTGCATGTAAACCATTCAGAGGGTCTCGGACGAGATTTGAACCACGTACGAGGAGAACATTGGTTTAGAAGTTGGAAAGCACACCTTATTTGGCAGCACTCTGGCTTTTTAAAAGTAGAGTTTTAGAAAAAACAAAACATGGATAGAAGCACGTCTTTGAATGAGCGGACAACAGCGTGATTCATGCGATCTCGAAACTTCCGGGTAAACTCGTAATCTCACGAACCCAGCGGAGGTGGTGGTGCTTGGAAGTGCTGTGCTTTTAAAATGTTTAACCGCTGGAACCGCTGCAAAACCAGACAACAGCGGTTCTACAGCGGTTTTTATAATTTTTTTTTAGCATTTTTTCTCCCCTGCAGGTCGTGAAGGGCCCTTTTACGACGGCGTCTAAAGTTCAGTTTAGTTTGGTCTCCTCCTTGGTCTTAGTCTCTGTAGCTCTGTGGTAGAGGTCTTCACGGGTCCACTTTCATGGACCTGAACCCGAATGGACCCGTGAAAATTCGACCCGAAACCGACCCGACCCGAGCTATTATCATAAGTCCGGGGGTCCAAACCCGAATGGACCCGCAATATTTGGACCAATCCAACCCGAGTCTTTAGTTTCCGACCACGAACTGAACTGAGTTACCCGAATAGAACCGAGACAATCCAGCCCATAGTTGCTAATTTTAAAAGTTGTCTAGCGTTGAATAAAACTTGATTTTCTTACCTAAAGTTGTCTTCTTCTACCGGTTCAGTTGCTACATAGGCTACGTGATGTAAACAACAATAAATCCACGTCGTTATTTTCTTTGTGGATACAGATGCTATTGGTAGCAACTGCTAACGCTAATAGCCTACACCGGTCAGGATGTGTCGTAAATATGTTCTCTCATCCAGCGTTGTCATGTTTGGCGATCCGTTGTGCTTTACAGCTGCCGGGCAAACCGCTAATAACACGCTACGGCAACACGATTGTTTCATGACAAACACGCCATGTTAATGAATAATTAATTAAACTGCCCCGAGTCTTGACATTAGCTGCCACCGCTAATATCTTTACCTCTCTGGAGTAAACGTGGACCCAGCCTGTCAGAGAGCACCGACCGGACCCGAGACTAACTGTACCGATTCAGACCCGAACCCGGAGTCACGTCTTTTGAATGGACCCGAGACCTGATTCGGGTCGGGTCGGAACCTCGGGTTTTTCGGGTTGTTCCGAAGACCTCTACTCTGTGGGCTAGTTTCATTGCTGGAGTGTCACATGGTACCATAAGTGCTTCTCAATTATTTTTTGCTGTGCCCCCCACAACAAAGAAGAAAACATTTAGCCCCACCCACACCTGTGAACACTGTAACAATGAGAGCGCCACTGCCACCTACTGCAGTATATGTGGAATTACACTTTCTTACACTTTACTCCAGTACGGCAAAAAAAAAGAAAAGCTTGTTCCCTGGGGTCACACCCCCCCCCCCCAGGATCTCACCGCACCCCCCCAAGGGGTCGCACCACACTATTTGAGAAGGACTTCCGTAAGTGATGCGCAGTTGTCCAACCAGGACAGGGCTGGTCCCAGCTGTTCTGCTCTAAGCTGCTAGCGGCTAAAGGATCAACGTACTTCTGTGCAGGAGAGTTTCGGAACGACCTCATGGACGTAAATCCCAGAGGTGACATCAGGGAAGTCCGGGTTCTGTTGTTTTAGCTCCTCAACTAACCTGAAACAGACATGTACACAAGCTGGTAAACTTCTCTGAAAAAATGAAAACCAACGTTGAAATTAGTGAATATTTATGGAATCAATGAGTAATTCAGATAAACAACACAAATACTAAGGGTGGATTCCAATTCCTCCCTCAACCCTCAGTCTCAAAAATGTGCGTTTCCGCTAAGTGCTAGCGCTGTCCCGATTCTAAGAACGTCAAATTGAGGGACGAGTTTCAGGGCTGTATCGCCCTCAGTATTAAGATTCTCCGGCACCACCCTTGGTAGTAAGGGCTACCCAGAAGGCATTGGGTAATTTAGTCAAGACATCTTTGAAAAGGATGTCGACAAAAAAAAGCTAGCTACAAACGTAAGTAGCGTCGTAGTTCTTGAAGATATAAATGTTATGAAACCATCTTATTGTCTTTGTTTGAGATTTTTTTCATGGATTAACATCGTTGTTGCGTAACATTTATTTTTTTTACTTTAGGATGTTTGCTGCCAGACCGGCGGGTCCCAGCCAGCGGTTCAGCTTCACGTTACTTGTACACCTTGTGTAGCTACGGAGGACTGAATAATGTATCCTCTACTGCAGCCGTTCCCAAACTTCAGAATACCGAGGCCCAATTTGAAATGTGAAAAATCTCCACCGAAACCTTTAATCACAACTGTGATCAACGTTCAGGACTAGAAGCTACGTTCAGACATTAATGTAAGGGGTCAACAAATAAGCTGACACTTGTCAAATTAAGTTAAGATGACGGTAAAAGAACACTTAACTGGTTTGTTTTGTTACTTCTTAATATTTTAAAATCATGTCGTTAATATTTTACAGTAATTAAAAACGTATTTTAAAAAGATAGAGGATTTAAAACTTATCTGACCTCTCACGGCCCACCTGCAGTACCACGACCTCCCACCAGGGGGGCCATGGCCCACACTTTGGGAATCACTGCTCTACGTGTGCAGGAGGAAATACGTTTTATGATCAACCTGCTCCTAATAACCTTTAAAAATTATAAACACGCTGGGGTCCGATGACTGGACCCAAGAGGCAGGGCTGCCTGCAGATGTGCCCGTTTAATTGGCTAATAAATCTAACATGGTGGCTGATGTTAGCATTGTAGCATCTTTCCCCTCCACAGACAGTCTGGTCTAGTCTGGAGGGACCAGGTGGTCTGAACATTAACTGTTCAACCTCTAAATAACATCTTAAATATTTTAGTTCTACAAGGCCGTGCCATACCTTGCTGAAATTATCAAACGTAATTCTGGATACTTCTGTAAGTGAAAACAAGAAGACCTAAAACAAGATCTTGTGGGACACCGACACATCTTCCAGTTTTGACGGAAAGGTTTTGTCGTAACCAGCGTGGTTGTACTCACGTCGGGGAGATGGTCAGCATCCTGATCCCAATAAAACGCTTCTTAACCGACCTCACATCTGAAAGAAACAGCAGATAGTCTCACTTCATCAGTCTGGACACCTGTGGACGTCTCTGACGTGGAGACGTGGAGACGTCACGGCAAGACTTGCCTTTGCTGTGTTTGTCCAGGGAGTCGTTGAGGAAGCGGATGATCCGGTCTGAGGGGATGGCGAACGAGATTCCCGCTGCCACCTTCAGCGTGTTGATGCCAATCACCTCCCCGTCCTGAAACACAGCAGGACCGCGGACACTCAGGTGTTAGCAGGATGATACCGGCCCAGCGTCTGAGCTCCAGCCTTGACTTCATTATCCAGAACCACCCTGGTCCTCCAGAACCACCCTGGTCCTCCAGAACCGAGACCCTGCAGGTCTTAGATGGTTCCCTGCTTCAGAGCACCTGGTTCACATGGATGGATCATCGTCAGCAGGTCATCCAGGTCTGTTAACGACTTGTCCATGTGAATCAGGTCCACTGAAGCAGAGAAACATCTAAGACATGCAGGTTTGTGGCTCTGGACCAGAGTTGGCCATCCCTGATCCAGAAGAACTGGAAATCACCTGGGTCCATGTCTTGGTTTTAACTACGAGTTCCTAACTTTTGTTCAGATTTCGTGCTTACTTGGTCTCCTCTGTTGTTTAGACTCCTGGTTTGTTACTTTGCTTTACTTCCTGTTTTATTTTGAAAATACTTCCTCTGTTCTCCTCACCTTTATTTCCTGTTTAATTTTGAAAGTACTTCCTTCGTTCTCCATACCTTTATTTCCTGTTTTATTTTGAAAATACTTCCTCTGTTCTCCACACCTTTACTTCCTGTTTTATTTTGAAAGTACTTCCTCTGTTCTCCACACCTTTATTTCCTATTTTATTTTGACAGTACTTCCTCTGTTCCCCTCACCTTTACTTCCTGTTTTATTTTGAAAGTACTTCCTCTGTTCTCCACACCTTTATTTCCTGATTTATTTTGAAAGTACTTCCTCTGTTCTCCACACCTTTATTTCCTGTTTTATTTTGAAAGTACTTCCTCTGTTCTCCACACCTTCATTTCCTGTTTTATTTTGAAAGTACTTCCTCTGTTCTTCACACCTTTATTTCCTGTTTTATTTTCAAAGTACTTCCTCTGTTCTCCACACCTTTATTTCCTGTTTTATTTTCAAAGTACTTCCTCTGTTCTCCACACCTTTATTTCCTGTTTTATTTTGAAAGAATTTCCTCTGTTCTCCACACCTTTATTTCCTGTTTTATTTTGAAAGTAATTCCTCTGTTCTCCACACCTTCATTTCCTGTTTTATTTTGAAATTACTTCCTCTGTTCTCCACACCTTTACTTCCTGTTTTATTTTGAAAGTACTTCCTCTGTTCTCCACACCTTATTTCCTGTTTTATTTTGAAGTGCTTCCTCTGTTCTCCACACCTTATTTCCTGTTTTATTTTGAAAGTATTTCCTCTGTTCTCCACACCTTATTTCCTGTTTTTATTTTGAAAGTACTTCCTCTGTTCTCCACACCTTATTTCCTGTTTTATTTTGAAAGTACTTTCTGTTTCCTTTATTTCCTGTTTTGTACTTCCTCCATTCTCCACAACTTTATTTCCTGTTTTATTTTGAAAGTACTTCCTCTGTTCTCCACACCTTTATTTCCTGTTTTTTTTGAAAGTACTTCCTTCTCCACACTTTATTTCCTGTTTTATTTTGAAAGTACTCCCTCTATTCTCCACACCTTTATTTCCTGTTTTTATTTTGAAAGTACTCCCTCTTCCACACCTTTTTTTCCTGTTTATTTTGGAAGTTCTCCACACCTTTATTTCCTGTTTTTACTTTGAAAGTACTTCCTCTGTTCTTCACGCCTTTACTTTGGAAAGTACTTCCTCTGTTCTCCACACCTTTATTCCTTTATTTGAAAGTACTTCCTCTGTTCCCCACACCTTTATTTCCTGTTTTTTTTGAAAGTACTTCCTTTTCCCCACACCTTTATTTCCTGTTTATTTTGAAAGTATTTCCTCTGTTCTCCACACTTTATTTCCTTTTTATTTTGAAGTTTTCTGTTCTCCACACCTTACGTCTAAAGGTGTCTACGTATTGTCTTGTTTCTCATTTCTGGTTATTTCACAAATGTATTTAGTAAAAATTATTTTTTCGTGTTCAGAAAAAATAAATAAAAGCAGAATTATTTCCTGCTTGCTGAGATCAGCGACGGCCTGAGATGATCGAGCTGCAGATGTAAAACCGTCAACGTCGACTAGAAAATTGTGTTTGATACAAAGGAAACTGAAAACTTACCAAGTTGACCAGAGGTCCTCCTGAATTTCCGTACTGTGAAGATCCAACGCAGACAGAAACGAGAGGATAAGACATCATTAACAGACCAGATGAAACTGTACGCAGTGATAAAGGGTTTCCGTCCGCTCACGTTGATGATGGCGTCCGTCTGGATGTAGTCCATGTCCGAGTCCCGGAGGCCCAGCTCCTTCCCGTCTCTCTGGGCCGAGCTCACGATGCCGGTGGTGACGGTGTTCTGGAGGGCGAAGGGGCTGCCGATGGCGACCACGAACTCCCCCGGCCTCAGGTCCGAACTGTGTCCCAGAAACAGCACGGGCAGCTTGTTCTGGGGGGGGGGGGGGGGCAAGAACAGGTACGGGGGGGGGTGAGACTGCTGGACCGGCGTGGATCCACGGTCCCGTCTAAACCAGAGCTCCCAGTTCGTCCACGCCGCTGTGACCAGCAGGTCGGACCCTCCCAGAGCAGGAAGTGTTAAACGATGACGGACACGTCACAAGGCGGTGGGAACGGACCAGTCAGATCGATGGTAGCTAGTTCCAGTCTGTTACTGGTTGAGGAGATCCCAGCTCTGGGAAACCAGTTGAAGTTCAGCTGGTTCAGTAGCCAGAGCTGTTTTCCATGTAGAGAAATAATTAGGGGCGAGTAGATCTCGCAATACGATATGAATCATGATACCATATTATCACGATATCGTGATATTGCGATATATTGCGATATTCTACCTAGTATACAGAGATCCCTTATTTTTCGGATGGGGACCACGCCGCTCCTGCATAAATCAAAATCCACGAACAGGAGCCAGAGCACCCTGAGCCTCAATAATGTGTTTAAATTACTGTATTTTCCGGACTATAAAGCGCACCTGAATATAAGCCGCACCCACTAAAATTTAAATGAAATATATATTTTGACACATATAAGCCGCACCGGACTACTCAGGTCCACTCAGAACCTGGAAATCAACTGGGGAACCAACAAACTGACTGGACAAACTGATAAATCCAGGTGTGTCTGAGTAGCTACAATGGTCAGACACACCTGGATTAATCAGTTTGTCCAATAATAACAGGTATTGATGCTAAATGAATGTAGAGTAGCATAGCCAACATAGGCTACTGAACAAAAACAGAATAGCCTTTAACTACTTGGTTTGTTTTTTGGTTTTTGCACTTCCTGCTAGAGCGCCCCCTGAGGGCTGAAGAAAAATTCATAGAAAAGCATATATCTCTGTATAAACCTCATGGTTTAAAGCGCGGGACAAAAGTAGCGGCTTATAGTCCGGAAAATACGGTACGTTTAAAAACCGCAAAAAAAGTAGCGAGGTGCAGCGAAACAAGACAAAGGCTCAACTGTGGTCTTTCTGTTTCCTTCACAGCCTCTGGTCTCTGAACCGTAGTAAAGAAACTGCTGGTACTGTGCTATTTTTGGCTCGTAATTAGCGGCTAACACGCTAACAACAACAAAACAAAACAAGCTCCTGTCGGTTTACAGAGAATGTAAATCTATACACGCTGGGCTGCTGTTGATGCTCACTACACTTTTCATCTAACCCCGTTTTTCTTCTGCCGTCCCACGACACACACACTACATTACCCATAAGGCCACACCATTACCCATAAGGTTACCTTCTTAAAGGGGCCAGGCTGGCTCACAGCATTTCTTCACTGTGAGAGAACGCGCACAACATCCTGTGATGTTTCCAATTTTTAAAATTTTTTTAAATTATATTATTTATTTCTGAAAAATCGGCAAATAACTAAAACCGCGGAACTTAAACCGCAAATTGGCGAGGGATCACTGTAGATCAAAATTAAAAGTAGAGGTGAAAAATCAAGTTGCTGTATATGTTCATCAGATGATATTGATCATTCAGAGGACAAACGCTTTGCTTCACAGCAACCTATTTATTGTTTATTATTAGTGTTTTTGCACATTTAAGTTACCATTAGTAACCAATTAAAAAAAAAAATCGATATTAGGAGCTGAAAAGTTGATATAAAATTGCGATATATTGCCAAATCGATTTTTTTTCACACCCCTAGAAATAATAGCGTAAAGTAGCGTAAAATATCACTTTCACTTTCAGAATATCTAATAAAGACAGAAAAGCAGAGAAGCATCATGGAGTCATGGAGGGAAAGCTGGAAAC